>CM062614.1:23459817-23887317 GCA_025617555.3 Puccinia polysora
ATTATTTATGATTTATTGGAGGCTACACAACTTGATTTTAGTTGTTTAGCGTGCCACACAACTCAAATGGGATGTGTAGCATGCCACATGGCCAATTTGAGCTGTGTAGCGTTCCACACGGCCCGTTTGACCCGTGTAGCATGCCACACGGCTCATTTGAGTTGTGTAGGGTGCCACACGGCCCATTGAGCCATGTACACAAATCAAGGAGCCGTCTAAAGAGTTGTGTACACGGCTCAATGAGCCATGAATTAACATTACCCTAATTTTTATTTGTTATGCATAGATTTTTTTTAATATTTTAATTAAAGAGAGAATTACTTTTTGAAATAGAAGGAAATGAAATAACAAATGGATTTTCACAGAATGTGGTGATAAATGTAAGGAAAGAGATAAGAACAGGAATGTGAAAGGATGGTAGAAAGACAATTGAAGAATTGAGGAGGAAATAGATGGAATGTGATGGAATGGGATTGGAATACACATGGAATGTAACGGGAATGAAATGGGATTTAAGATTGACAAGGTTTATGCGGGTACTTTGTGTGGAATTCTTGCACCAAGTTGGGAGAATTGCGAAGGTGAGGGGCTGGTTCCCACAAGGTGCAGTCTTTGTCAGACTGGAAGCCAGTCCATTCAACAAGGTATTGAAGCTTCCCTTTGCGTACCCTGCAATTGATAATAGGGCTTACTTCCCACTCCATGTTATCTTGAACATTTACAGGTTCTTGAGGGGGAAGAGCCTTGACCAGGTATAATACTCAAGCTGGTTCAAGGAGAGACATGTGATAGACCAGGTGGATACCTTTCCATTTTGCAGGTAAGGAAAGTTTAAACGCATTAGGGGAGATGACTCATTCTACTTTAAACAGGCCAAGCATCTTCTCAGAGAGTTTCCTGGTAGGACATGTGCTGCAAATGTTGCAAGCATTGAGCCAAACCTGGTCTCCTACTTCAGAGGCTGGTGCCAAATTGCAGAGTTGGTCTGCTTGCTCCTTGTAGCATTTGTTTTCTGCTTTGAGGTTGGATTTGAGTTGCAATTGGAGAGATTGAATGAGAGTAAGGTAGTTGGGAGCAGGTTGAGAAGGTGCTACCTGAATAGAATCAAATGTTGGGCTTCTTCCATAAAGAGTTCGAAAGGGCAACTGCTTGTTTGAGGGGTGAGTGGAGTTTTTGTATGCAAATTTGGTAAGTGCAAGCCATTGCAACCAATTGTCCTGTTGATAGGCAATGTAAATTCAAAGATACTTTTCAAGGGTCTGATTTACTTGTTTGGTTTGCCCATGCGTTTCTGGGTGGTAAGCCATTGATAACTTGCAAGTGTTTGTCAAATGTTTACAGAGAGAGTTCCAAAAGCTCAAAGCAAACAATGATCCACAATCACTAACTATGTTATCAGGGATACCATGCTTTGAGAATACATGTTCTATGAAAAGGTTAGCTAGTTCTTCTGAAGAGGCAGTTACATTAGAGAAAAGAAATAAAGCAATTTTTGAGAAGCAATCTAATACTACTAGAATAGCATCATAACCATTAGAAAGGGTTAATTGAGAAATGAAATCCATAGAAAACAAGTGCCAAGGAATAGGTGGGATTTGAAGTGGCTGAAGCAGCCCATACTTCTGGTGATTCAAGGACTTGTTTCAATTACAATCATAGCAAGCCCTAACATAGTCTTTTACTTCTCTGGTCTTACCAGGCCAATAGAAGTCTCTTTCAATCAGTTGGTAGGTTTTTTCCTGACCATAATTACCAGAAAGCCGAGAATCATGCCAAGACTTGAAGATATCTAACTTAATTCAAGGATTATTGGGAACTACTATACAATCTTTATAAAATAAATAACTGTTTTCATCTATTCTGTAATTGCTTGAAGGTGAATTTGCATTTTTGCAAAGCTTGTCACACTTGAGGTTGTTGAGTTGGTCTTTTCAAAGTTCAGAACCTTTGTCTTGAATTTGAGTGATGATTGAGCTGAGTTGGGCAGATTGATTGGAAGAGAAAAGTGTCCTAAATTTTTCAGGATTGTTGTCTGCAAAGGTGCTCCCCCCCTGGGTAAATGTTGTCCAAACGTGATAAAGAATTGGGAACAACCGCTTGTTTCCCAGGGAGGTACGTTATTGTAAATTTGAACTCAGAGAGGTATTTTTCCCATTGCGCCTGTCTGCGTGTGAGGACTTTTGAGCTCATAAAATAATTAAGAGAATTATGGTAATTAAGAACCTCCAAAGGCTCCACAAGGCTCATAAAGGTATGAAAACCATTTTTTCAAGCAATAAAAAATTGCAAGAAGTTCCTTTTCATGAATCTTGTAGTTAAGCTCTGCAGAAAGCAACTTTCAATATTCAAAGGCAATGGGATGAAAGAGATGAGAAGAAGAGGAAAACTTCAAGATTAATCCTGCAATTTCATAGTTGCTTGCATCCATTTCCACAATAGTGCAAGCTAGCTTGTTGAAGTGAGCAAGTATTGGAGCAGTGGTAAAAGCTTTTTTCAGAGCTTTGAACTCCAAAGCGGCTTTTTCTGTAAAAATAAAATGAGTACCTTTTTGAAGAAGGTTAGTAAGATCCACTGTCTTATTGGCTTAGTGCTTAATAAACCTCCTGTAAAAATTACTGAAACCAAGAAAAAGTTGAAGGGATTTAGCAGAAGAAGGTGCAGACCAGTCCAATATGCTTTGGCTCTTGGATGGGTCCATGGCTAGTCCCTGCTGCAAAACTATTACACCTAAAAATTGAAGGGATTGAGTATGAAATTTGCACTTAGAGGCTTTTTCAAACAGGTTATTCTTTTGAGGTTGCTGCAGCACGTCTTGCACATGGGCAAAGTGCTCCTCAAGAGTTTTTGATTAGACAAGTATATCATCAAGATATACCGTAAGGTATTCCTCTACAAGGTTGGTTCAAAGATCATTAACAAAATGTTGAAAAGTGGAAGGAGCGTTACAGAGGCCAAAAGGCATGACAGTATACTCATAGCTTCCAAAACAGGTTTGCATCATGGTCAAGTATTCATGACCCTTTGCAATGCAAATCAAGCTATAGGCACCTCAAAGGTCTAACTTTGAGAAATAAGCAGCTCTGTGGAAGAGAGTGAGGAGGTGCAACATAGGCGGTACTGGGTAGGAATTCTTTGGTGTTACCTGGTTCAGTTTCCTATATTCGACGCAAAGGCAAAGTCAACTGTATTTCTTTGGAACAAATAGCACAGGAAAGCTGGTGTTCAAATTTCTTGTTTGAAGACATCCTTTCAATAAATTTTCTGCAATTTATTCTTGAAGCGCGGTTGATTCTTGCTTCAAGAGAGAGTAGACTGGACTGGGTGCCGGAGATGGGCCAGTAAGTTCAATTTTGTGATCATATGAACGGGATGGAGGAAGTTTATCAGCTTTAAAAAATGAAAAGACGTCAGCAAAGTCATGATAAACCATAGGTAAAGAGTCTTGAATGATTTCTAAATCTTCAATCTCATCATTGTCTTCTAACACAGGGTTTGAAGTATTTGAAAAATGCAAGAGGATTAAGGAGCTCAAAATACAACTTTTGGTAGGTGCCTGTTTCTTTTCAAAGAAACAAGGAAGAGGTAAGTTGGACAAATAAGCAATAACTCCTAAATCTGAAGAGGGAACTTGGGAATGGAAGTCAGGATATTAAAAATCTCCTGGCGGAAAGGTGTCATCCAACTCAATGACACTGTCAGGTATGCTGTTTATTTCCTGTTTGATGGAAGGGTTAGTTTTCTTGGGGTGAAAGGTGCAAAGGTTAATTACTCCTTCTTGCAAATTCACATTCAGATTCCAGTAGACTAGGAAGTCATGGCCCAGAATGGTATTGTTGATTCCAGGGATATCCAAGACCAAAAAATCCCATTCAAAGCTGGGGAAATTGGAAAATGCAAATGTCCTTTTTGCCTTATGGGTAACCCAATGAGACGGTTTGTTCACACTACTTACTAGATAGATGGGGAATTTTTCTACCTCAGAATGCATAAGATTCTTAGAGGTGGAAAATGCTGCACTTATAAAAGAAACATTAGCGCAAGAATCAAGTAAAACTTGGTAAGGAGTGTTGTCAGAACGGAAAAGTACAAATCTCAAACTCAGAGCACCCAGTGACTTTCAAGTGCAAAGATTGACTTGCTGTTTAGATATTGGGTAGTTTACCTTGCAAGTATCAGAAAAACTACCAGATATTTTTTTGACAGCTTAGCCGCTTCACAGGCTAGCCGCTTTGCACAACTATTGACATCATGACTACCTCTGCAATACATACACAAACCTTCCTTATCCCTCCTTAACTCTTCCGTGTTCTTCAGCATCCCAGTTTCTGTGTCCAGGAACTTCAGAGTTTTTGTGGCAGTCTTCCCTTTTTTGTTGGAGTTTGAATTTGAGGTTGATTTGCTTTGCTTCCAATTCTTCTGTTGTCGTTTAAAGGAGTTTTCTGTCTTTAGGTCCAAGGTTTACTGTCCATGATTGTTTTGTTGCAAGCGGTTCTTGTTGTGATAGCCATTATCAAGCTCAATCACCGGGTCAATTAGCTGCTGAAGGAAGGTTGTGTTATGTCCCCCAACTGCAAGCTGCTCAATCAAGCGTGCCGGTAAACACTTTCAGAAATGGAAGAGGAGTGCCGCTTTGTTCCACTGGATGCAGGACTGCAGCGTTTGGAATTGAGAGATGTAGATAGAAGCCCTGCTATTTTCCTTCATCACCAAGATATTTAATTTGTCCTTGGTGTTTCAAACTTCATTGGGGTTTCCAAAAAAGGTGAACAGTTTTTGCTCAAATTTGTTCCAGTTGTTGAGTATACATGTGGGGCTAGTATTATCTAATAATTAAAGGTAAGTTTCAAACCATTGCAAGGCTCTACCTCCTAGGAAGGAAGAAGCATACATGAATTTTTGACGGTTTGAAGGGAAGTTGTTGGGATCATTGGAGAAGATGATTTTGAACAACTGTAGGTAGGAGCCAAGATTATGTGGATGCTCCCCATTGAAGTGGTCAGGCTGCTTCATTCCCAGAGTTCAAAAGCTTGGACTGCTTGCACTAGGCCGCAGGGCATGTTGGTTGAGAGCTTCAACCAACATAGAGATAACCTCCTGAGCTTCCAACTTGGGAGCATTTTGGCCAGGACTTTTCCTACCACAAGTAAAGGTTTCATTGGAGGAGTGGTTGGAATCTTTGAGTTGCTTGAGGGGATTCTTTGGAGATTTGAATGTGAGTCTTTCAGCTAAGGGTTCATTGAGTGGTTCAACTGAAGGGGACTTAGAGAAGGGAACAAGATCTAAGGGTTTTCTGGCACAAAAAACGCTGGATATCCCTACCCTGTTGATATCATCATTGTAAGGGGTTAGGGAAGC
Source organism: Puccinia polysora (assembly GCA_025617555.3). NCBI lineage: Eukaryota > Fungi > Basidiomycota > Pucciniomycetes > Pucciniales > Pucciniaceae > Puccinia > Puccinia polysora. The sequence continues at coordinate 23,465,173 of CM062614.1, forward strand.
ATTTCCGGTCAAGAAAATATGTGACATGGTAAAAAATGAAATCTAAGATGGATTGGCAGTCTATAATAGATGAGTTGAGTTAGTTAATTTACTGTCACAAAAACACCCCACATACTGGAGGGGATCTTTAGGCAATTGTGAGTGCAAGGGAGAAATATAAGTGCAAGGACAAGTGTGAGGTAGCAAGGTTCTAACTGCAAGATATGATTGACGGAAAGGAGCAAGAGGGATGGATTTGTTCTGTATAGATGAAACTAAGGCAAGGCCCAATGTGATATTCTTTCCTTAGAAAAGCATAAAAATTATGAAATTAACTAACTGAGGAAACAATCTGCAGGCAAGGAGTGAATCCTTATAAGATAATCCGGAGTGACTAGGAACAACCCGATGGAAATTCTTCTACAGCTAGAGAACATGATGTAATGGATGACAGGAACGGAACAGGAAGATGAAATTGAACAATAAAACATCTCTGGAGTCACAGTGTGGGTGGGAGAAAAGAGGACTGTGCAAGTATGTACCCTAGTAAATGTGATGCATGAAGGAATGACATGAGATGACACTGCAAATGAAAAAAAGTAGTAACAGAGGTTACAATGCAGGGAAGGGTGTTGGTCCAAAGATGGGAATACAAAATTGATGTGGTTTGATTATTTTACAAGCTAAAATAGTAGCATAACCAAGAATGGAAGTCCAAGGGCTGAGATACCCAAGGAGAGATGGAGCAATGTCCAAATGGATGGTCAACCAACTGCAAGGTGTTGGAGGTATAGACTGAGTCTCATAGATTGGAAGTTTATCAAAAAAAATGGAGGTAGTAAGCGGATGTCACTATTGATGGTGTGCATTACTGCTTGTCATTCTTAAGACTGAGGTATATGGTACTGAGGAGAAGGGTATATCAAAAAGTGAGGAGAAACTAACCCTTAACTCTGGAGCATGACACTTATCTCCCTCTTGTGGATCCAATACCAATCATCATCAGCATCAACTAATGCTTGAATCCTGGGTGAAGAAATCCTTCCTGGGAGCTCTGACTCTTCATCATCAAGACCATCACCACTACCATTGATTCATTAGGCTCTTGGTCCAGAGTGGTTGGCCTCCTGCCAGTTTTTCTTGAGTTTGTTTTTTTCTTTTTTTGCTAGCTTCCTCATGCTCCATCAACTTTTCCAACCCCACTTTGGCTTCTACACATCCAAGAACTAAAAAAATCCAAGAAAATCAGCTTTAACCTTTTGCCAGCCATCTCCAAGAAAGTTTGAAATCAATTTGATTTTGATTTTGATTAGTGTGGTTGTTTCCCATAGAAAAAGGAAAAAAAAACAAAGAGGATGATTGGGTGAGTGAGTGAGCCTTGGAGTCCTAAATCCTCTCTTCTGAATCCCTTAGCCCAATACATTGGGGATGCCCCCCCCCTGGTACTACTATTCCTCATTCTGTTAGTTAATGCCTCCCTGGCTCTGTTTCAAGTCTCTGTTGGACAGAAACATGTGCATTGTATCAGAGTTGGAACTGATTTTGACGTTGGTTTGGAAAGAGTTAAATGTTTTTTATTTTGGAGATACAGTTTGATTAACCTCCATTAATAACAGAGTTATTTTTGTCAGTAACACCAACATTATAGGGGGGCAAATGCCAGCATGTGCCTCCATTTTTCCCCTGGTGACTATTTTTGACAAAGCAAGTTGTGGAGGAGACTGATGGCTTGGGGTTTGGGGGGAGTTAAGATGCTTCTTTGAGTTTGAAAAGCTTTGATTGGCATCAAGGGGATCTTTGTTGGGCACCATGTTTTGACCTCAACAATCCCAAAAAAAAATAAAGCACTCTGGGTGCCAATTGAAGGCCTTCTTGAAACATGTCAAGTAAAGATTGGAAAGGCTCTCAGATGTGCTTTAAACATGAAATATAGAGAATAGCTATCTCTTCCTTTATCCCTTTAATTTTTGTGTGGATTGGTTTGCTGCACAGATTTTCTATATTCTTCCTTTTCTAGGTCTCTGTCCTGCTTGAGTCCATCAATAGGCCATAAAACTGCTTCTAAATGTGACCTGCTTTTGGTTGTTGTTTCTTTTCATTGATTTTGATTGAATTTATTCTTCTCATCAATAATTTCCTTATTTGGATTGAAATACAGCTTGATGATGTTTTACCATCAATATGAAATTTTCCATAACTAAGTATCAAATTTTTGCTATCAATTGAACTTTTTTACCCTGTTTCCTATATTTAAAATTTAAATTGACATACTGGGAAAATAATCACATGTATAAATCTATACATGATACCAATATTTTAAATAATAAATTCAATCAATCCAAACTTACAAACTCTCCCTGGTACATCATGCAGTTAGTACCTGAACCTCCCCAAATAAGATAGCTGCTCTGAAATTAGTTTACCAAATTGGGAATTCCTGCTAGAATTACCCTGTAAAAATGATATCAATTGAATAAATATTAATAAATATAATTCCAAGGCTCCTTTAACTCCTTCAAATTCAGAAAAATCTACACATCTCATCTCCAAATCGTCTTGATCTTGTCCCTCATCCTGTTTATTTTAGAGAATGTTCTCTCTTCCTTGCTTGCCAATAAATTTTTCTGAGAAATAAGTTTAATAACTCTTGTTGGGAATTAATTTTAATCAATGAGTGTAATGAAGATCTAAAGAAACTTTGGAACTCATTTTTAATCTTTGATTTTTAGGGTTCTCAACTCACTAGACCCTCAAAACCTTTCATTGATTCCTAACTCATCTACCCTAGTTATTTTGAGTAGATTATCTATTGCCGATCACTGCTTTTATTTTTCAGGCAATATGAAATATTCATGGATCATATTTCCTCCTCCTCACATTCTTTTTTGGTTAATTCTGAAATTGGGGAAAGACTTCTTAAGTTATTTTTTGAAGAAAATAAAACTAATACATTCCTGAACCTATCCAAGACTCTCACCCCTTAATTCCATACTATCTTTTTGCATTGACCTGAAAATTCTGAGATTCCCATTAGTTTAAGTCATTAAACATCTTTGGATATTTTAAAACTGATGCAGCTGTTTGGTTCAATTATCATGACTCAATTTTCTCTTTCAAACTCTGACCAACAAGATGGCAGTCACAAAAGTGGTTTAGAATTATATACCAAATGCCATATATTTGAACAATTCTTTGGATCAATGTATATGGAAATTTGTACAGGGATTAGTTCTTGTATAATTTTACAATTCAAATTTTCATTTAAAATTCATGAGCACAAGAAAAAAGAAAATTCAAATTTTCATTTAAAATGTATGTGCACAAGAAAAAAGAAAGACATTAGGTACCAGTACCTGATGCAGCTCATGATTTAGGTAGATGTTTTGATTTTTTCCTTATCCAAATGAAATATTTTACAAATAATTTTTGCAGAAGCATAATGAAAAAATGAAGTTCTTTTTCAGTCAAAAAGATGATCATTATTGATAGAAAAAAGATTTTTTGCACAAAAAACTCAAGTTGGGAAGTCAGTACAAGTTCAAGAAACAACATCCAAAACATGAGGAAATGGCTCTAGACTTGATTAGCATAAATTCTTAATTTTTTTTTTGGATTACCAAGTTCTATCAAAAAATGTGTATATCTTCAAGATTTTTCTTTGCTCTATATAGTCCCTTTGTATGTGAAATTATTTTCTCTTTTTGATAAAAGGATGGGTGAAATATTTTCTCAAAATATGCTCATGTTTTTAATAGCCAAAAATTATTCTTCAGGAAAGTAAAAATAATCCTTGACAGTGATTTTGGGTATCACACATGTCCCCTTTTCAATTTCTTGAAAATATATGGAATATGATTGCTAGAAGAAAAATCATGAATTTTATTTGTTATTAGAGCCATGCACAAGGTCTCATGCTCAGATAATCTGTTCAAGCTCTATAAAATATGCATTTTCTAAACTCTTCAAGTAATTGACTCTTTCCTGGGTAACTGGATAAAATGGAGCCAGAATATCTATTGTGTCATCTAGCCACCCAAAGAAATTTCCAAATTTGAAATGGGGAACACCATTTAACCAATGAAATACCTCATAAATAAAAGAAATCAAATTTTCAGAGGTATTTTTCTTTTATGAGAAGCTAAATAGAGGAATGTTGAAAATAAACACCACTGAATTGCAATTGTTTCACCACTAAAATCAATCAGAAAAAAGCCACAAGGTAACAATGTCTCCAATTGATGGAAACTACACCTAATGAGAAATTATCCTGATTAAACTGGTGATATTTAAAGATAAATTTATGATAAATGTTTTACAAATAAAAACAAGAAACATAAGAAATAATTAGTGTATGAAAAATTTATGTATAAACACATAAATCATGAGAATCTGCCTATAAATGACTGGTATAAAGAAAGATTAATTTGAAAAGGCCTATCAAAAAATTGGTTTCATTGGAATTCTTGGAAAGTTTATCCCAAAAGAGTTTCAGATAATATTCTTTCATAAGAACAATGAAAATTTATTTATTCTAGACTCAAATGCGCTGATATAAAGCCTTAGAATAAAGTGAAGAATTTTCAAAAATAAACTGATGGTCTTAATAAAATTATGAGGATAAAATAAAAATGAAATTCATCAAAAAAATTTTAATAATTCATTTTCAATGATAAATTTCAGAAAAATAAAGTCTTTAAATTAAATGAAATTGAATCAAGAAGGGATAGCTTCAACAACCCTCACAAAACCAGATCATCTTTTTTAATTGATTTTAGTTTTGAAAAATTTATTCCTCTCCTAATTAATACAAGCCAATTTATTTACCAAATGAATAAATATAGAATCATGAATTTGGAATTATGTCCTAGGAAACTCATGTTGAAATGACTAAAGTAAAAACACCAAAAAAGAATCTCAATTTGTGTTAATCTGATCCCATCATAAGAAGTAAAAATACTCCTTATGATTCAATAAGCACAACACAAGTTAAAATGAATTACCAATAAAATCTGATTCAAAATACCAAAAATAATGATGTTAACTCAAAAAAATCAACACAATGAGGTTCAAAATGTGATAACCCTTTTTAGTGATAGAAGTTAAAGATCAGCATTGGAAGTACATATTAGGCCAAACCCAAATGATGAAATAAAAACCCAAATGATGAAATGATATGATTTTTTATAATTTTGAATACAAATGCGGTTGATATTTGAGATGATTCACCAAACCAGAATATTTGTTTTAATTCAAAGAAGAAGGTTTTGATACAATGGGAGGGATTGGAATCATATCTCCCTCAAGTAATAGATGAAACCAGTGGCTATTGTCAAAAAAAGAAATGAAGATGGCATCATATGGTTCTTTTACATCCATTATGATAGGAGCATCAGTACAACATAAAGCCAATGAAATGAAAAAAATTTCCTTCCATAAGTATCTTCTATTATTTGGCCCATATCTAAATTTGCAAGCCATTTTGAAGAGGGAAGAATTTCATTTATGTCTTTAACATCATGTCTTTTGTCAATCTTTTCAACCTAATTTATACCCCCAAGTATCTTAGCATAGCATGCATCATGTTTTCACAATGGTTATATCATTTCCCTTTGATATTTAAACCATAAATTTTCATTGTACCCAAGTGATTAAGAAACAACTCTAAATCCACAATTACCATTAGAAACAGGGCCCAAACCTCATCCAAGAACGTATTTAAGTTCTCAGGTATTTGATTGAGGTATTTTACCTTTTTTTCCCTATGATAAAAACTCACTTAGCCAACATTCCAATCACATTAATGAAATCAATAATGACCAAAGATGAGCTTCTGGTTGACTTCTCCACTTCTTCTTCTTCCTCAGAAAAGGATTCTGATTCCAAATGAAGGGAGCCTAATTCACTTTTGGTCTCTTCCTATGAACTATGAAATTCAGATTTTGAGCCTGACTTGGACTATAAACATCATTTCCCCATCATTTCATTTAACCCTGAAAAGAAACATGTAAAAATAAAATACTTCAATTTTTTGGTCTTTTTGATGCCTTTTAACCTGTATTTTATTTTTATTTTCCCTTTCCAATTTCTAAAATATTGAAGTTTTGTTTGAGGTGTCTTTTTCTTTGGGTCAACTGCGGATGGACTGTAAGACCTTTGGATTAAGCCTTGCCTTAGCAACCAAAGTGGTTGCGGGCTTGACCAGGGGGAATTCAAAATCTGAACTTGAACTTCTTCAGGTTGTCCCATAAAAATTGAACTGAGCTTGCCAAAAAATTGAGATGAGTCAAGATAGTCACTCCATTCAGGAATAGTTCAAGCCCTTACAACAATCCCACTTCCTAAACTGGAAGGGTTATAGTCTAACCTCTACTGGAGATGAGCATCCACAGGCACAATGGATCCTCTTGATGTTAATATTTTGCCTAATATGTTGGAACAGGGCAAGCCCATTGTCTTGGAATATGACTTGGTGATCAATTTTTCATCTTGATCACAATTTAACTTATTTAATTGTTCCCTAATGAGTTGAATTGCCTCAATTGACAATTTGTTTCCAAAATTTAGCAGTTCTGTTGGAATAACTGTTCCCAAATTCATTCAAGAGTTGTTAGATAAAGCATGCAATGATTTGATTTGGCTATCAATGGTTCTTTCCAGGTGTTTCCACACATCCAAAATTTTTCCCAAATATCCTGCAAGGAATTTTTTGAAATTATCATGGGCCCCTTCTACCCAATATATTTTTTTATTTCAAAATTCAGGATTTACACAAGTCCACACTGTTACAAATTTTTCTTTGATAGCAAAAAGGTCATTTTCCATATACTCAAGCACATCCTCATGGTCTGTCAAGAAACGCTGTATACAAGTTTCAACATAATTAATCCCAGCAGAGATTAACAGAAGAAGAAATAAATTGGCCTACTCTCAGTTCTGCATCATTGAATTCTGCCTCCACCTTGGTTTTTGAGGCCCCATAATTTGCCCACAGAGACATAAGAATTTTCTATCCTTCATTTTCATTACTGAAGAAGACTTTGAAATTTGCTTGAATATTTTTAGAAAAGTTCTCAGAGCACAAATTTCTGGATGACTCAGGGAAACTATTTTCAATTGCACAAATCAGAGCTTTTTCCGGGTACATCACAAAGAATTTGGGAAGCCCCTCTCAATCATAAGCCAACTGCTTTAGTGGATTCAATGTCCAACTGAAGAACTCAAAAATTAATTTTTTTTATAAAAAAATAAATTTTTAAGGTTTTCATGTTGGCTGTCATTCCTACAACATGCAATAGAGGGATGTTGTACCTATTTTTTTTATAAGTACAATCCAACAAAGCAATATGATGAAATATTTTAACACGTTTTATAGACTCAGGATTAGCCAAGAACAAGGCCTTTTAGTGACCCTCTCCACTGACATTTGACGTGGAGATCCACTGCATTTCTTGGAGGATTTTGAATAGAAAATTCATAAAACTTCTCCATTAATTGCAGCTGTGTTTACCTTGTTTTCAGTGTTATAGATTGTTCTATTGTCAACATATTCTCCCCCACCAAACTTGCCCAATTTCCTTTTGAATTTAACTGTATTGAGCCCAGATTGCATTCCTTCCTTCAGCTGATCTAAGGCCACACCAGAGATTCTCCTCAGTTGAGGATTCACGGAGTGATTTTCAGATGGTTTGAGATTGTGTTGATAATTTATAATGGAGAGGCGCCACATGGCATGTGCTACTTTGCAACTAGCAGGTATCATGAATTGACACCCAATGTTCCTTGTGTGAGTTTTCCTTTGCTGTTTGGTGAGCAATGGCCCCTTGTATGCACCATATCTGTAGAATTATAGGTCTATGTATTTGTCTATCTGTCAGCTTCCTGATGCAAGTAAACTTTCAGTCCTTTAGCTACAGAAGGTGATGCAGTGGTTAGATAATAATATTCCCAAGAATAAGCACAGTGAAAGCTCCAAAAGAATAAATATGACAGGAGATGGTGCAAGTTTCATAATGGCTTGGTTAAAATGTTTTCAATTTTTAATGAGAGGGGCCACAGTCTATAAAAAACTGGGGAAATTTATGGAAACCTCTCTTCAGGGGTATTAACTTTTAATCTGTATCCTGGGACAATGGGCTCTTTATGACTTAACAAATAGGGGTCACACCCAAAAGAATGGTTGGTATGGCAAGTCTAAACAGCACACAAGCCTAGGTAGGGAGGAAATAAATGAATTTTAAGTATTTAATCAAAATATTTCTGAAATAATTCATGGTTAAAGGGTCTTGGGTCAAAGTTGGGGTGCTTAATGATTTTTATTCACAGGGAATGGCAAGGGTTGTTGAATTGAAAATGATACTATCAGAATGAGCACATACATCACTTTCCTATCTTTTATTAGAACCTGATTCAGGATGGCAGAGGGTCTGGATTGATAACCAATAAATTCACTGGGGTAAAAACAACCAAAAGCACTGTATATATACCTATAACTTTTGGGGTGAAGGGAGCCTCGTCAGGGCACATAGAGAGGGTAGGTCTCATAGGCTAAGGCTATAAAGCTTTTAATGGCTGGTTCAAAACTCATTCTTAGTGCTATCACTCAGCTGTAACTGTCTCTGAAGTATTTGTGCATTATTTTTATGTCAAAACCTGTCTTTATTTTAATTTTTCATTTTACAGTTTTGAATTATTTATTAATTTTGTATTGTAGTTATTTGATTAATATGGTCAGATGAAGGTATTGGAATATTGCCTATTCTCTTGTGATCATTTTGATAATTTTTATTGGGACTAATTGGTCAGGTTTGTGGTCCTCAAAGATTTAGTAATGTTGATTTTGTGAAAAATTTTATTATTGTTTCATTTAAGTTGTCTACTTTATATTTTGATTTTACTCATTTTTATTTGACTTTCAGAGCTTTCAAACTGTCCCCTTTCTATCTTTCATGCTATTACATATTCCTTGTGCATGCATATTGGTTGTAGTAGCTTCCCGCTGTACCTTGCCTTCAGGGATTTGTTATTGGTGACCTGAAGCGCGCGGGCTTGACAGCTTCAGGCAGGAATTTGAGATTGTGTTCAGAAAGCAGACATGGGCATATTGAAAGGGGGATTCCTGAAAGGTGTCTGCGGTATTGCAGACTTGACACATGCAGCTTGCATTGTGTGGATGCGGGGCTGCGTGCAGGAATTCTGACAAAGCACAGATCCACCTGTAACTCCTAAAATATACAAAAAACTTCAATTCTTACTGTATTTTAGTTGTGAAACCTATATGTGAAAATAAACATGAAATATCAAAATGGCAAAAATGTCACTGTAGTGGTGTTGTAAATTTTGGGTAATATATGATTAAAGTATTTAAAATATAAGGAGTGACAATTCAAAGGTGGAGTCAATGAGTTAACCTACCTAGTTTTGGGTGGGGAATCCAAATCTGTAATAAAATATTTTTTTATTTCCAACCTCTTCTGTAGTTTATAAATTTTTCTGTTATCTATTTTATTCTATCTACTTTTTGCAAGTTTCTCTGTACAAGTAGCAAGATGACACCCTATTTGACTTGAATGTTGTCAGAGCATAGCCATGCATGGATTCCCATTTTTGACAATAGTTTTCAGATTATTTGCTCATAGGAAAGGCCCCCACAGAAGGAGGTTCAAGAGGTTCTGGCACCCCATAGTTACATTTTCCATGGTTACAGTAGTATTTATCAAGACAAATCTGTCTCATTCAAATGGAATATGAAATGTGACCCACCAACCCAACTTGATTCCAGTTTGGAAACATCTTTTTCCTAAATTTTATCCCTAGATGAGGATGCAATTGGGCCTTCCAATGTTTTATTTCCCAAATTTCTAGCTTCTGCCACAGCTTTGTTAACAGCACTGTCAATGAAGTCCTTTAACACAGTCATGTTGAAATCAGAGGTGCTTATGCTTGCGACTGTTCCCATAAACCAAAAAAAACAAAGGCACTTTAGTATTCAATGAAAAAGTCAATTTAAAAACTCCAAAGTGTGCTCAATTTTGGGCTGAGAAAAATAAAATTATTCAACAGGCAAGTGTTGTGTGTGTGTGGTTTGGGAAAAGTATTTGTTTTTCCAATAGGTAGAATGAAGTTTCCAATTTCTATTTGTGTTCCAATAGTCCCAAAATGTATGCAACATCCCCAAATTTGGGTTTACAGAACTCAAATGTGGTCCAGGGGTGCCTAGGTACCCCTACTTCCCCCCTAAAATGGCCCATTTGGGGCTATTTTTCCCCAAATGGGCCAAAAGTGTCAAGGAAGCCATGCCCAACCCCAATTAAAACTTGTGCAATCCACAGGGTTTGCGCAAGTTTTAAAAACCTTTGCTTGTGACTTGTTGAGTCATGAAACTCCGTTCACAACTCATATGGGTTGTGAACCTCCATTCACAACTCATATGGGTTTTGAACCTCCATTCACAACTCATATGGGTTGTAAACCTCCATTCACAACTCATATGGGTTGTGAACCTCCATTCACAACTCATATGGGTTGTGAACCTCCATTCACAACTCATATGGGTTTTGAACCTCCATTCACAACTCATATGGGTTGTAAACCTCCATTCACAACTCATATGGGTTGTAAACCTCCATTCACAACTCATATGGGTTGTGAACCTCCATTCACAACTCATATGGGTTGTGAACCTCCATTCACAACTCATATGGGTTGTGAACCTTGATTCACAACTCATATGGGTTTTGAACCTCCATTCACAACTCATATGGGTTGTGAACCTCCATTCACAACTCAATGGGTTGTGAACCTCCATTTACAACTCATATGGGTTGTGAACAGCATTTCATGCCCATTTGCAACCCAGGTTTGTGAATTTAAAAGCTCCCTATTTTTATCTATCCATAGGGCCAATAATGCACATTATTTCCATGGAGTTGTGAAACTTTCACAATTCTTTTTAAAAACTTTTTCTTAATTTTGTTATTTTTTTTCAATTTTTTTGTTTTTTTTTTTGAACTTTCTTTGGTGTTTTTTTGTTTAATTTTCTATTTATTTCTATTTATTTCAATTTCAATTTTTTTTTGCTCACAAATGTTGAGTCATGAATGATTTTTGAACAGCCATTCACAATTCTTTGGGATGCAAATTGCTGTTCATGGCTCAGATGGGCCAAGAACCATGCCACAAAACCCATTTAAAGTTGTGGATGGGTTGTGTTGGGTTTAAAATTTAACACTTCCTTTAAAATATTACTTGCCCCATTTCTGGACTCTCCTCCTATTCAACACCATGAAAAAAAATGATCACCTGATTACAAGTCACATACCAGGGAAAAAAGGGCCCCTTTGTCCTTAGTTATGTCACTTGTAATCAAGTGATCATTGTTTTTTCATGGTGCAAATTGGTTTTATTGTATAATAAAATACACATTTAAAAAAAATTCAATCTTTTTTTGAAGAGTATCTGTACTTTATTCCTTTCTTCTTGGATTGGGACTATTTTTTAAAATCTCTCACAAAAAAATCAAGAGATGATAGATCCCTTTTTTTGGATGAATGAAATTTATGCAGAATTATCTTTAATGTTTTTTCTTCCACCTCTTAAGGCTCCAGGAATGTTACTGTACTATGATCTCCATGGACAATATTTTGCATTGGAAAGATATGGTTGAGGGTTGTTTGGGGGAGACAGAAGTTTTATTGACATAAATACATTCAATACAAAATCAAATGAAAATGAATATTATTCCTCCTACTAAAAAATAAAAGTTTTGAATTAGTATTTAATATTGATACATAGGAACCCAAATGAATTCATGATTTTTTGGATTTTGTTTCCAGTACCATTGAACATGAAAAACTCATTTTCCAATTGAAAATTATTTTTTATTATCTAAATGAGTAAATGAAATCAGGAGATTAAAATTCCAGATTCTGATTTTAAATTAAAGGATTTGTGAGTTTTACATTTTTAATAAAATTTAAATTTCCAAAAATATTTCAATGGAAAAAGTTTAATTTCAAAAATCCAAGCAAGGAAATTTCTGAAAATATTTTCATATGTGCTGATTTTTTTCACTGACTATTTTTGGGTTATTACTGAAACTTTTTCAATTTGAATTGAGATTAATTACAATATAGTGAGACAAAACTTTTTGCAGGTGGCCATGTAATGCTTATGCATTCATAATCTTATTTGAATCTTGAGGTGTTGATATTACTAAATCAAGAGTGCTTACTAGCCCAGGCTACCACAAATTTTTCCTTGAATGGAAGGAAATTTCTTCTAGATATTCAAATACTAAGGAAGATTAATTTTTCAAGGTAATTTCCTAAATATTTTCACTCATCTTAAAAAAATTGTGTTTTTTCAAACAATAACATGTTTTTACAGAGTTATATGAATTTTGAACATTACTCCTTTTTAAAAGAATTTTTAAAAAATTGGACTGAGTGTTAATATTTGTGGGAAGGTTCTTAGAAAAAACTTTATTGTTTGATTCACATAAGATAATTTCAACAAACTTCATTGATGAAGATTCACAATTGATAACTAAAAAAGGTGTAATTCCAGAGTGATGCGTTATACTCTCTGGAGTTTGAAATACCCAAAAATTAGAATCCAGGTTTTCATTTGAAATAAAACTGAAAGAAATTTTGAAATTCTAGTTTATTGAATATTTCAAAATGATTCAGAAAATCCAAATCAAAAATTGGTTTCTGAAAATTTTTCATTCAAGAATATTGGAATGATGAATGATTCTATTGAGGTGACCTGAAACAGGATGAACCAAGAAAAAATTTCAAAGGGAACCTGAAAAATTGAGTTCTGTGTGGTGGTTCCACTTTCTTCTCCTCAAAATTTTAGTTGAGGCTTGAATGAGTTTGTCAGCTTCCAGATGAAAATACACTTGCAATAATTTAGCTACTAGAAGTGATCAAGTTTAATAATAGGTATATTCTTAAAATTAAAGAACAACCAATACCCAAAAGGATATATATTTCATTGGTAATGGTGAGAGTTAAATTATCTAGGTTTAGGGGTTTTTTTTAGATATAAAAAATGGGTTAAGAGGGGCCACATTTTATACAGAATGGGGATATTTAGAACCTCTACTTCAGGGGATTAACATTGTAATCTGGCTCCCTTGGAAATTGAGAACTTTTTCCTTGACACATTCAGGAATTATTATCCATAATAAATTGTGATGGCTGGGCTATGATAGCACACTAGCCAGAGGTGAGATGAATTGACTTAGAGGATCTTTCCCATGAGAGGTAAAAGTTGGGAGGCAAACCATAAAAATAATTTTTGTGCAGCAGGTTTTTCCTCCCCAAAATGCTGTACCAAAAACTCCAGGGAGGTATCTGCACTTGATTACCTGCCACCCAGACCTTGAGAAGGTTTCCAATTGCAACCCAGGGCTACAACCATGGAACCATCCACATTTTTCCATGTTTTCACCACTCAATCCATTTCCCTATCATCCCAACTCAAACAAGGTGGCAGTTCAGATCATCCCACTCATACTTGAAGAACCCAAAATAAAATTTCCAATACCAAAAGAAAAAAAACACAAACCCAATTTTCCCCAAGATTTTTAAGGTGGCCACAAGAGTTTCATGAAGGATTATTTTGTAAAAAACCCAGTTTGTATCAACTTTCTTTTCCAATGGAAATTCTGAATGCACAAGAAAATTTTCTTGAATATTGTTCAAGACTTGGTCACCCATGACCAGTTCTTTTCCCAAAAGAAAGATGCTGTAGGAAGACCAGTCTCTACCCCATTCAAAAAATCGAATCATCAATTTGAATGCTTGCCTATGGAAGGCCAGAAAATTCAAATGATCAATACTTTTGGATTTTGGAAACAACCACATTAATAAGTCTGAAGAAAGTTTCCCAGGGGGTGATAACTATCTATGGTAATGAATATCTACAATGCCAAAATGAAGAAGATCTCAAATGCCTGTTGGAAATGGGTGAAGCTCAAGGGTTTCCAGTAATTTTGGTCTCTCTTGACTTCATGCACTGGCCATGGAAGAATGGCCCAATGGCATGTGCTGTAAAATACTGGGGAAAAGAGAAGTTTTGTGGTTCTTTGTTGATTTTTTATGCTGCAAAATCATGGACTAACCTTTTTTGTCTGCAGGTGCCAACCATTGTGCTTGAAGCAGTTTTATTTCAAGAACTATGGATTTGGAACTGCTTCTTTGGTCTAGTAGGCTTGCATAATGACATCAATGTCTTTGATTGATCCTCTTTGTTTCAAGAACTTGTGAATGGACCATCCCCAAGCATCAGATTTGAGTTCAATGGGCATAGATACAATCATGGATACTACCTTGCCAATGGAACCTAACCCAATTGTGTGGTGCTTGTGAAGACCATATCAAAGCCACAGGATCAAAAAAAGAGTGTTTTTTTCTTTTGCTTTTCAAAATATTAATAATCATTAAAACAGTTTTTTTCTATCCTTATGCATTTCTAGCTTTTTTGCTAAAATTCAAGAGGCCACTTGCAAGGATTTCAAAAGGGCTTTTGGGGCTCTGCAGGCCTGTTTTGCAGTTGTGGCCATACTTGCGCATGGTTTGGATTCTGTGAACCTGCAGTTGATTATGAAGACCTGTGTCATCCTCCACAATATGATTTTGGAGGAAAAACCCAACCATGATGAAGAGATTGTGTATGAAATGAGCAGCAGAACAATTAAAGTGAACCGGTAAGTAAATAGTGACTTCAGAAATTTCATCAACAGGTATTGGGATATTAAAAATCAACATGTTTATCTTTCCCATCAAAGCAACTTAATTGATCATTTGTGGAATTTCAAAGGGAATCAAGAGAAAGAGTAGAGCTCCATTCTGAACATAGTTTCACCCATCCTCCACTGGCTTTTTAGTATTTTTTTGGCAAATGTTAAATTTGCAACCTCAGGGTTGCAAACAGCAATTCAAAGCCCAACAAGAAGCAAGCCAAGTCACTCTCAACTTGTGCATCCCCTGGGGTGTTTCAAAACCCCAATTGCAACCCATTTAAAGTTGAAATTGGGTAATTGAAACCCCCTGCAGGATGCATGAGTCATGAGCGGGGGTTGTGTGTGTTTTCCAGGCCCATTTTGGGTACTCTCCACCCCCCCTCCCTGAATGGGCCATTTGAGTGGGGATTTGGGGTACCTAGGCACCCCTGGACCACATTTGAGTGATTTCAACCCAAATTTGGGGGCTGGAATACTATGTGGGAATATTATTGGACCAAAAAAAGAAAATTTGAACCTTGGAATCAAACACTCTGCCTATTGGCACCATGTACACACACAAAACATGCCTGTTAGATAAATTTATTTTTCTCAACACAAAAGTGAGCAAACCTTTGGAGTTTTTGGATTGAAAATTGAATTGAATAATAAATTGCATTTGAATTTTGTTGGTTTATGGGAACAGTGGCAATCCCAAGCCCTCCTGGTTTAAACATGGCTATGTTAAGGGAATTAATTAAAAGGGTGCTTAACAAAGCCTTGGTGGAATCTAGGGATTTGGGTAGGGAGTTGGAAAGCAAAAATTGGATAGGGTGTTGGAAAAGAAATCATTGGAAGCACCTATTGCATCCTCATCTAGGGTTAAAATTGAGGAAGAAGATTTTTCTTCAAAACTGGAATTGACTAAAGGTGGTGGGTCACATTTCATTTTCATTTGACTGAGAAGGATTGGGCTTGAAAAATAATAATGTAACTAAGGGGTGCCAGACCTGCTTCACCCTCCTCCTGTGAGAGCCTATGCTAGTAGGAAATAAGCCAAGATTTATTGTCAAAAATGGGCAGCCATGCATGCCTACGCATTGACAAATCTCAAGCCAAGCAAAGATAAATATATTGATCTAGCATGTGACAGATTTAGGGTATATCAAGGGCCATGCCTCACCAAAAATCAAAGGCAAACTCACACAAGGAAGATTGGGTGTGAATTCATGATCTGTGAAAGTTGGCAAGTAGCAGATCCCATGTGGCATCTCTCTGTTAGAAATGGCCTACACAATCATAAACCATCTGAAAACCACTCAGTGCATCCTCAACTGAGGATAGTCTCTGGTCAAGCCTTGGAACAACTTGAATAAGGCATGAAAGATGGGCTCAATACAATTCAACTCAAAAAAAATTGAGCAAGATTGATGGTGGAGAATACAGTGATGATAGAACAATCTATAACACTGAGTAGAAGGTAAAGCTTGCTGAACTGGATGGAAAAGTTTTTATGGATGTTCTATTTGAAATGCTCCAGGAATCCCAGTGGGTTTGCAGGTCCAAATTTGGTGGAGAGGGTCACTTAGAGGCCCTTTTCTTGTCTCATCCTTATTCTTTAAAAGTTTCCAAAAAATACCATCATATTGCTTTGTTGGATTGTCCTTATAAAAAAATAGGTTTAACATCCCTCTATTTCATGTTTTAGGAATGACAGCCAACAAGAAAACTTTTAAAAAGGCTTTTGTTTTTATAAAAAAAGAAATGTATTAGTTATTCATTTGGGCTTTGAATGGATTAAAGGAGTTGGCTTATGATCCCAAGAGGCTTCCCAAAGTATTTGTGAATTACTGTGAAAAATCTCTTATTCATGCTATAGAACATAGTTTCCCTGAGCCATTGAGAAATTTGTGCTCCTGGCACTTGTCTAAAAATATTCAAGCAAGAATTAAATTACGCTTCAGTAATGACAATGAAGGATGGAAAAGTTTTATGACTCTGTGGGAAAAGTATGGGGCCTCTAAAACCAAGGGTTAGGCATAATTCAATGATGCAGAACTGAGAGTAGGCCAATTTATTGCTTCTTCTATTGATCTCTGCTGGGAGTGCTTACTTTGAAAATTGTATAGTGTTTCTTGAGAGACTGCAAGGATGTACTTGAGTATATGGAAAATAATATTTTTTTTCCCTATAAAAAAAGACATTTGTAACTGCTTGGACTTGTTTCTACCCAGGATTTGGAAATGAAACAACGTCTTGGGTAGAAGGAGCCCCTGCTACTTTCAAAAAATTACTTGTGGGATCTTTGGGAAACATTTTGTAAGTGTGGAAACACCTGTAAGGAACCATTGAAAGCCAAATACAATTATTCTATGTGTCACTTAAAAACTCTTGAATGAATTTAGGCACTGGTCTTCCACAGAACTGTTACCTTTGGGATATAAATTGTTGATCAAGGAAATTAAACTCATTGGGGAACCATTTGAGAAGTTAAAGCGTGACTATGATGGCAAGGTGTGCTCAAAGTCTTATTCAAAAACAATGGGCTTGCAATGTTCCCACATTCTAGGTGAACTTTTAGCATCAAGATGATCTGTTGTTCCTGAGGATTTTCATCCTCAGTGGCATTTAGACTATGACTCTTCCAATGAAGTAAGTGGGGTTTTTTGAAGGGTACCAATTGTGATAATTATTGGCCCACAAGCTTAGTCAAAGAACAGTACTTAAAGCAAAATAAATGCTGAGACATTAATGTCTTATGATTGATCCTTAATATGAAGCAGAGGCTATGGCACACTTGTGAATGTGAATGAATTTGTGAATGGATGGATGGAAAACAGCAGGGAGAAGAGCTCCTTAAATACAAAAGATTGTGCTCATGTGGAGCTCATGTAATGACAAGAACAAGGCGAAAATTCCGCCCCAAATGGGCTCTACAGGCTCTACAAGCCTTTCTAATTGGTTTTGGCTTACTCAGCCCACTTGGAATTAGTTCCTGAACCCTTATGACCAGTCTGTACTGGTCAAACTTGGTGTTTCCAACCTTAATGGGCTGAACCAGCCCTTGTTGCTGTTTGTACCCTGGCTGGTTGTCTCTTACAACCAGCCCTGTTACCCTTCTGACCATAATTACCAGAAGGTTACCTCATGCAACCAGCCCCTGGAACCTCATATGGGCCAGGTGGGACACAGGACTCACCTGGGTCTGGTCTTAAACTCACATGGGGGGGATGTAACAGGCGGGCATGCCGCCTCCCCCCCTCTTTCCTACCTAGGTGACCAGCAGGGGTGGTCAGATCCCCCGCTGGTTGCCTGGGATGAAATTTTCCCCAGGCAATCTGTCAAAAAGAATGGGCTGGAGGGGTATCATGTCCCCCCAGCCCTTGGCACCTCCTCCTTGGTAATGGGGGGGGGGGCGGAGAGCGCCCTGCTTTGCTTGGTGGGAGGGTGATCAGGTCCCCCCCACCGCATTGGCCCCTCCACCACCAACAGGTGGGAGGGTGATGAATTCCTTCCCACCCTGGTCAGTTGCCACATGCAACCAACCTAATGCTGGTCCTCAATGAGGGGGAGGACCAGCCATCCTCCCTCCCCCTCACAACCAAGCAAGGGGAGGGTGGGAGGCAGGGGCTTCCAGCCACCGCGGCCGCAACCAGCCAGGTGGTGTGACCAGGGCGGCGGCCCTGCACACAGTGGGTGGGAGGACTCCAAATGGAGTCCCCTGCCTCATACAATGGCCCCGCAATGGGCCCCAGAGAGAAACAAGCGGCCCCAATGGGCCGCCAAGGCCCAAAGACCCAAAAATATATACTTTGGAGGGCCAGCCCGTCTGGCCAAGTATGTCCAAAATAAAGCTTGAGCCCAGTTATGCCCAGATAAGCCCGTCTGGCTAAGGTGGCTCATCCACCCTGGCAGGCCCGTTAAGGCCTGTGTCCCAATAGACCTAGAAAACGTGTTTTGGTGCACAAATTCCCAAAACCAATAACATCCACATAGGCCCACGTGGCCCAGGTGATTTCCAATGGGCCATGGAGACCCATTTGTGCATCTCATTTGGATTAAACACTAATATGCACATTAACTGAGTGCATCTGTATTTTAACACACCCCCTTAATCCAAAAGGGATGTCATATGCATACTAGACACAAAACCTTGATGTTTTTTTCTATCTAATGCCTTAGTTAAGATATCCGCAATCATTGCTCCAGTGGGCATGTACCCTAACACTATCTCTTTGCAGTTCACTGCATCACGTATATAGTTATAATGAACATCAATATGTTTTGTTCTTGAATGGAAAACTTGATTTTCTGCCAATGCAATGGCACTCTGATTATCAGAATACAACAATGCAAACCCTTGTGGTTTATGAGTATCCTCTAAGATCTTTCTCAACCACTTTGCCTCCTGTGAGGCTGACAGGTACGCTCTGTACTCAGCTTCTGTTGATGAAAGACTTATTTCTGACACCTTCTTAGACATCCATGACACTATATTATTTCCTAAAAAGAATAAAAAACCACTTGTTGATTCCCTAGTGTTACCATCTTCCCAACTTGCATCAGAATAACCAACCAAATCAGAATTTGCTGACTTTGAAAACTGCAGTCCCAGACTTCTTGTTCCTTTAAGATACCTCATAACTCTATTAAACGCAGACCAATGCCTCATGTTTTGTTTCTATAAGTTTTGTGACAGAATTCCAATCGCATAAGCAATATCTGGCCTTGTACACTGCCCCAAATAATTTAGCAATCCAATAGCTGACCTATAATTGTTCCCGGATTGTAAAAACTCCAGATGCTCTTCATCTGTAGACTTTTCTAACCAAATGTTAGACTGCATTGGGGTACCAAAATCCTTTGCATCCTCTAAGCCATACTGCTTAAGTACAGCTAACACATAATGGTTTTGATCCAACTTGATCCCATTATCGCTCTTACTAACTTTCATTCCCAGCACCTGTTGTTCCAGGCCAAGATCTTTTGTCTTGAACTCCTTTTTGAGTTCCTCCATGACTCTCTCTTTACCATTCCCAATAATGATAATTTCATTGACCCATACAAACAAAATTGCATCCTTTCTCACAAAGAGACAAGGGTTGGCTTCACTTTTCCTGAAACCAATCTCTATCAGTTTCTTACTCATGGTGTTATACCATGACCTAGCTGCTTGCTTCAATCCATACAGGTATCTACACAGCTTGAGTACATATTCCCCTTTATCCGCTGAGAGGAAACTTCTCACACAGACTTTCTTCATATTTTCTGGCTTGGTCTCTACCAGCCATTCCTTGAAACCTTCAGGAATTGACATATAAACAGTCTCCTCTTCTCCAAGTTTTGCATTCAAGTATGCAGTCACAAAATCAGCCTGTCTGATTTCTTAACCCAAATCCACTGCCAAAGCAATTATTTACCTGAAGGTGGACAGCCTTCCAGTTGGCAAAAAAGTTTCTTGGTAATCAATACCCTCTTTATGTTTGAATCCTTGTGCAACGCATCTAGCTTTGAAACTTTTCAAAACTCCATTAGTATCAAACTTCTTATTCAAAACTAACCTAGACCCAACAATGGTCTTTCCTTTTGAAACTAAATCCCGTTTGACCACTTCAAACACACTATTATTTTCAATATAATCAAATTCCTCAAAAATAGCTGTCTTCCAATTGGCTCTATCATCAGAATTCATAGCTTGGCCAAAGCTATTTGGGTTAACCCTATTACCCATTTCTGAACTTAACTGTAGAATCTCATTAAGAATACATTGTTCCCAAAACGTATCTTCTTCATATTCTGCAGAAGCATAATGAGACTTCCATTCCCCATACCTATCAATAGGTATCCTACCCCTTCCACTCCTTCTAACTGGAGGTGGAGGCTCATCAGGTTCTGATTCCACAGACTCCCCTGAAGTGGGTACTAAACCCTCCTGTGGCATGTCTGCCATCTCAAAATCATCACAAATAATATTCTCTACAGAATCTACTGGTTAAATAGGCTCCAATGCTATTTCCTGCTGTGATTCATGAACAGCACTATCTTCACTCCTTTTGAGTGGAAAGGTACTTTCTTCAAATTTTACATCCCTACTATGGATAAACTTTCTTGTCCCTGGACA
This sequence comes from Puccinia polysora, assembly GCA_025617555.3. Taxonomy (NCBI): domain Eukaryota; kingdom Fungi; phylum Basidiomycota; class Pucciniomycetes; order Pucciniales; family Pucciniaceae; genus Puccinia; species Puccinia polysora. The sequence continues at coordinate 23,486,001 of CM062614.1, forward strand.
ATAAATCCTGTATGACTTACTTATTAAATCATAGCCTACAAGTGCCCCTGTTCTGGCTCTAGGATCTAACTTTCCAACCATTTCATTATGGGGGACACTAAAATACACTAAGCAACCAATTGTTTTTAGGTGTGATGTTTTGGGGTACAACTTCCAAAACAGATAATGTGGACTTTTCCCATTAACACTTGCAGTATTATGCAACAGACACACTGTGCACACAAACTCAGCCCATAAAAACTTTGGCAAACCAGATTGAGCCATGATAGTTCTGAATTTTTCCAATAGAGTCCTATTCATCCTCTCAACTATTCCATTGTTTTGTGGAGTACTTGCAGTAGTAACTATATGAGTGATACCATAATCATTCAACAGTTTCTCAAACTCTTTACTCACAAACTCACCCCCCCATCAGTAATAACCCTCTTGATCTTGCTCATCAAACCATTCTGTTTCCAGACTTTGAAGATTACTGAAACCTCCTCTGTGGTCTGATCCTTTGATCTTATGGGTTTCAACCAAACATAATTAGTTGCTGTATCAACCAAATTGATGAAGTACTTTTCCCCCCCAAGGGACACTGGTGAAAATGGCCCTGCCAAATCAATGGAAAATTCCTCTCTAGGAACTTCTGTGAAATATCTACTCTTTGAGAACATATTCCTGGTCTTGGCCCCTAATGTAAAACTTTCAGAGTTGCTGTCCTTTACCTTATGGCCACTTCTATTGTGAACAAAAGTGCTCAGAGCTAAAAACTTGAACAAGTTAGCACAGAGCAACTTATTCTGAACTTTTCCACTCAGGATATTTCTCCCATTCAAATCAATAACAAACTTATCTTCTTTAAGATAACAAATCATGAAACCTTTTTTCCAGAGAACTCCAAGAGACACAAGTTTATAAGGCAAATCTGGTACATAGAACAATTTATCAAAAGAAATTTTGAAACCCAAGTGATTTGCAAGAATAACTTTTCCAATTCCTTTAATCTGAATTTTTCTTTCTTTCTGGCCAATATTTACAGCACCATCAAAATCTCTAAGATTTGAAAACAAATTTGGCTCAAAAAACATGTGGTCTGTACAACCAGAATCAATCAAAACAAGAACATCCTCCATCAATCCTCCTACAAGGAAAGAAGAATTATCAGCCACTGATGAGTTCTTATCATCAAGGTTAAGATTACATACTTCATAATCAATCAAGTCCATTTCTTGATCCGCATCAATTTTGGCCTTCTTGCTGGGTACTTTTTCCTCAACAGCTTGTTCCATTGAAGCATCCACTGCAATCATAGCAACATTTTCCATGGCAAGGTTGACCTCCTTGTCTTCATTTCACTTTCCTCAGATTTCTTCCTCTTCTTGGCCTCCTTGCAATCCTTTTCATAGTGGCCCTTCTTCTGACAATTATAACACAAGACCTTTGATAAATCCCTTTTGGGCTTTGCCTTCTTCCCGGATTTTCCTGTCTTGCCCACCAGAGCAGTTCCTGTGCCCTCCTTCATTTTGAATTCAAGATCATCCTTTTCAATCCTTTTAAGCACATCCTCTTCTCCAGGAAGGGGATCCAATTGAGATATAATCCTAACCAAGGACTCATATTATTTTGGTAGCTTTTGAACAATTAAGAGTGATAAGCACTCAGGATCCATGTTCAGCCCAGATGACTTGAACTTAGCAATACTTGATCTTGCCTCCCCCACAAATTGTTTTCAGTTGACAAATTTCAACTTGAAAAACTTATTGAAAGAAATCCCCTTCTGATGAACAGAATCACCAGCATACTTGGCCTTGAGAATTTTCCATAAAAAACTCCCCATCCTCTTATTTTCCTCTTTGAGAGTATCAGCAAACCATGCAATATGAATCTCATCCAAATGTCTAAGAATGAGATGATAAGACTTCTTCTCCACCTCTGAACTGATCAAAGTGTCATCTGCATCCATAATTTCCCAACAACAAATGTTGTCCAACTCACTGTCCATTAAGACAGACCAAGCACTATAGTTTTGACCATTGTAAGACTCAAAACGGTGCTAGGCCGTGGCAGTTCTGTGGAGGGGAAAGGTGCTGATTAGGCTGCTCTCCTGAGTGTTACAAAAATATTTAAATGTAACCAAGATCAAGGTCCAAAACCTGGTAAATGAGGAATCAAGGAGTTGAGGATAAAGATGATAATAGTTTGGTAGCGATGGAACAGCACTATCTGAGACAAGATTATTCAGGGAAAAACTTGAACAAAAGAAGTTAAAGTCTTCTTAGAGTTCAAAGAACAAAAGCCGTTGTATGTAAACAACGCCCACAAGCTAATAACTCTGGTCGTCAGCAGAAGATTGGGGATGATCAACTCAAACCCAAGCAACCTCAAGGTTCTCAATGAACCTGCCCAACTCTCCGCAATCAAGCACTTGAAGGGTACCAGATAACTGTGGGTTGCTGTACAATACAAAGCACAATGTTTAAGAAGCTCTAAAGCAAAAACAGTAACTGATTTGAAGCAAGGATAACCTCAACACTTCTCAAGTGACTCAAAATTAGGCTGGCAGAATGCAACTCCAAAGGAAGTAAAGGGAGGTGTAACACTCCAGGTCTTAAGCTTAATATGACCTCTTCAATCAATCGTGATTGGCTCCAGAAATATGATCAAGGATCAGGACCAGTATGGTCAAAGAAAGGGATCAAGGAGTGGTATAACACACTCAAAAATTTCAACAGACAGAATTTTTCTTCAACCAGCAAGGCTATTGGTTGGTGATAAGGGATCAGGGATCAAGGGGTTTGAGTATGGAGGCTCAAGGGTCAAAGATGTGCTGATTTCATGCTGGATCATTCCATGCTCCAATGATGATCAAAAAGGCAGGGGAGAGCCCCTCCTTATATGGGCGGGAGGCCCTGTTAGACTATGTACAACGGATTCTACAAATAGAGCTGAAAAGGGAAGACAACCATGTGGTCACTCACGTCCGTCTGTGGATGGGCGCGGGCAACAATAGCAGAGTCACCCACCCCTTATGCAAAGGCAGACGGGGTGGGAAAGGGAAATGAACCAAACCGCCGCGGATGTCCGCGGGCGGTAGTTGGCACTCTTCACCCCTTCCAAAGGCGGAAGCGGGTGGGAGAGTCCCAGGAAAGGTGAAGGATGAAGTCCATGAGAGCGCGGATGGGCGGATAGGAGATTGGCTTGAAACGGTTGAGTAAATCCTGACAGGCTTGAGATTCACAACTGAGAGATCAAGTGAGATGGGAGATTTGACGGATCCAAGGATTTGCCAAATGCTTGGGGGTGCGGTCGGGATGGATTTGGTAAATCATGGATGAGCGCCGCGCGACGGTAGCAATGAGGAGATTGGGACGCGCAACGACAAAGATGAGGACGCGCAATAACAAAGATGAGGACGCGCTATGACAACGGCGGAGATGACGAGCAACACGCAACGGCAAGGATGATGAGCAACGCGGATAAAGGAAGCGCAGCGCGCGCGGCGCGGCGCGCGCGCGGGTAAAGGACGTTTTGGATGATCCTGAGGATAAGTTGTTCAACCGGATGGTACGTTTGCGCAACAGTTTATGGATTGAGGTATTAAGGCGGCCAGGGTGTCCCGGATGGGGCACCACACCATTCAAAAAAATCTTGGTGGAGCTGGACTCTGGGATATAAGAAATCTTCTTGGAAAACTTGAGGTCTTTGAGGTTGTCCAGAGTAAGGTATAAGGGTCTATTCTGCTTGGAAGTAATGATGATGATTGTGCTGATAATTTATGAGAATTATTGGCCCATAAGCTTAGTCAAAGAGCAGTACTTAAAGCAAAAGAAATGCTGAGAAAATAATGTCTTGAGATTGATCCTTAATATGAGGCAGAGGCAATGGAACACTTGTGAATTTGAATGAATTGGTGAATGAATGGATGGAAAAAATCAGGGAGAAGAGCTCCTTAAATAAAAAAGATGGCGCTCATGTGGATCTCATGTAATGACAAGCAAAAGGCAAAAATTCCGCCCCAAATGGGCTCTACAGGCTCTACAAGCCTTGCTAATTAGTTTTGGCTTACTCAGCTCACTTGGCATTAGTCCCTGAACCCTTATGACCAGTCTGTACCTGTCAAACTTGGTGTTTCCATCCTTACTGGGCTGAATTAGCCCTTGTTGCTTTTCATACCCTGGATGTTTGTCTCTTACAACCAGCCCTGTTACCCTTTTGGCCATAATTACCTGCTGGTTACCTCATGCAACCAGCCCCTGGTCCCTCATATGTGCCAGGTGGGACCCCGGACTAACCTGGGTCCAATCTCAAACTCACATGTGGGGGATGTAACCGGCGGGCATTCTGCCTCCCCCCCTCTTTCCTACCTAGGTGACTAGCAGGGGTGGTCAGATCCCCCCCTTGTTACCCCAGGAAATCCGTTGAAAAGAATAGGCTGGAGGGGGATCAGGTCCCCCCAGCCCTTGGCGCCTCCCCCTTGGTAACGGGGGGGGGGGGGAGCACCCCGCTTTGTTTGGTGGGAGGGTGATCAGGTCCCCCCCACCGCATTGGCCCCTCCACCACCAACAGGTGGGAGGGTGATGAATTCCCCCCCACCCTGGTTGATTGCCACATGCAACCAACCTCATGCTGGTCCTCAATGAGGGGGAGGACCAGCCATCCTCCCTCCCCCTCACAACCAAGGGAGGGGAGTGAGGGAGGAAGGGGCCGCCAGCCACCACGGCTGCAACCCACCCTGGCGGCCGCAACCAGCTGGGTGGCTTTCCTGGGGCCGTGGCCCCCCACACAGCAGGTGGGAGGACTCCAAACGGAGTCCCCTGCCCCATATGACGGCCCTGCAACTGGCCCCAGAGAGAAACAAGCAGCCCCAAGCAGGCCGCAACATGGGCAGCGCCCCCAATAGGCCGCCAAGGCCCAAAGACCAAAAAATACATACTTTGGCGGGCCAGCCTGTCTGGCCAAGTATGTCCAAAATAAAGCTTGAGCCCAGTTATGCCCAGATAAGCCTGTAAGGCTAAGGTGGACCATCCACCCTGGCGGGCCAGTTAAGGACCGTGTCCCAATAGACCTAGAAAACATGTTTTGGTGCACAAATGCCCAAAACCAATAACATCCACATAGGCCCACGTGGCCCACGTGATGTCCAATTGGCTGTGGAGACCCATTTGTGCATCCCATTTGGAATACACACTAATATGCACATTACCTGAGTGCATCAGTATTTTAACACCAATTATTGGATTGAAAGATTGATTATTGGATTGAAAAATTGATTATTGTTTTGGTTTTTGAAAGTTTGAAAAAGATCCAGGGCTTGATGAAGAATCTAAAATGTTTAAAAAGTGGAATTCCATGTATAGGGAAAAACCTAAAGAACTTAGGTTGGAGATTCTAAGGTCAATGCTCAAGGGTACAGCCACTTTGATTTCTAAGCCAAGGCTTGAGCCAAATGTGTTAAGGTCCAGCCATTGTCAACCCAATTTAAAAGCAAATTTTTGTGAAATTTCAAAATTTGAACACCTTGAAAGAGCAATTAAGAGGGAAAAAAGAGTTAAAAGGGGACCAAAAAGACCAAAGATAGTAAGTCTTTTATTTTGAAAATTGTTCATTTTTATGGTTTGATGAACTGGTGGTAAAATGATTTCTGTAGTACAAGGAAGGCTCATCATCTGATTTTCATAGTTCAGTTGAAGAGACTGAAAGTTCATTAGGTTCCCTTCTTTTTGAATCAGATTCCTTTTTGAAGGAGGAAGAAGGATAAATGGAGTTTTCAAACAGAAGCTCATCTTTGGTTATTATCAATTTCTTTACGGACATTAAGATTCTGGCTAAGTAATTTTTGATTTTAGAAACCAAAAGTGAATTACCTGAATCAAATACCTGAGAACTTACATAAGTTCCTGGGGGAGGTTTTGGATCTGTTTGGTGATGGGAATGGTGGATTTAGATTCATTGAAAAATCACTTGGGTATGATGAGAATGGATGGTTTAACGTACAAAATTAATTGATTTAAGCATTCAGAAAAAATAAGACTTTCTATTCTTAAATTGTTGGCAGCAGTAAAGATATTGAAAAGATAGAAAAAAGGCTTGATTTCAATGAAATCAATGAAAAGATTCCCTCTTCAAAAGGGCTTTCAAAGTTGGATATGGGTCAAATAATAGCTAATACTTATGGAAGACCAATATGTTTCATTTCATTGGATTCATGTAGTCCTTATTATCCTATGGAAATGGGTGTAAAAGAACAATCACATCCAATCTTCATTCGCTTTTTCAACAATAATCACTGAGTTCATCTTCTAATTGAGGGAGAAATGATTTGAATCCTGCCCATTTTTTCCAAAGTTCTTTGAATTCAAAAAAAGCTTCTCTTTGGGTTGAACATCTAAAAGATCAACTGAAGTTTTATTCTGAGTTATAAACATCATTTTAATTTCATCATTTGGGTTTGGGTTCTGATGCTGATCTTTTAATTCTATTTATGTAAAGGCTTATCACATTTTTAACATCATTATTTTGAGTGTTTTGAGTTAGCATCATCATGTTGAGCGTTTTGAATGAGATTTTATTGGTAAGTCAGTTCAACTTTTGTTGGGCTGATTCCATCATAAGGAGTATGTTTACTTCTTGTGATGGGATCAGCTTAACAGAAGTTGGACTTGTTTTTTTAATTGGTGTTTTTACTTTAGGGCTAGTCAAGTTGAACTTGTATTTTTTGGCACTTTTACTTTAGGGCTGCTCCATAGAATATTTCATGGTTTATTTAATTTTTGGTGTTTTTATTTTAGGGCTAGTCAAGTTGAACTTAGTTGTATTTTTTTCATTTTTTTTCATTTTTGGTGGTTTTTGTTGAACATATTTTTTTTTATTATTATTTTTATTTATGGGCCCTTTATTTATTTTTATTTATTTTATTTTCAATGTCTTTTATTTTCTTTTTTTTCTGCAAATGGGTTGTGAGTGGCAGTTCACAACTAAAATGAGTTGTGAGCAGCTGTGAGCCGCTGTTCACAACCCAAAAATGGGTTTCAAATTGTGTCACACAACCCTTTTTAGGTCATGAAAGGAGGTTGTGAGGTTGCAAATTTAACATTGCAACTTTTATTCAAGTGTCATTTTGTGTAATTTCAATGCACACTTTGAATCTCAAAGTTTCTTTTTTCAAAAGTGTCATTTTGTGTAATTTATTGCACATTGGGAATATGAAAAATTTGACACATACTGCCTCTGCAGACTGGAAGGTATAAAACACAGGATGAAGAGGAGGAAACAAAAGGAAAAAGAAACAAAGGAAAAGGAAAGAAATAGAGACACTGAAGGAAAATGGATGGGGGATCAATCACAATTTTGATCCTGACTAAGTACCTTGCAATTATTGATTGTTGACCACCTTCAGAATCTTGGCCCTTCTAATTTGGTAGTATCTTTGAGTTTCAGGATCCAAGCCAGATAGATCCTTCCCATGATAAGCTCTTGGGAATCAACTGAAGGGCTTTTCCATGGGATTGAAGGATATCATTCTGTTGAAACACTTTGGAAGCAAAACTTTGTTGGGCCTTACTCATGCCTTCATGCCATTGGAAAACAGAACCACTTTAGTATTTCTAAGATGAGTATTCTGAGGGTTTTCTCCAAGGGTTTTTGTCTTATTTCTGGCCACTTGTCCTTTGAGGCTAACTGAAATTCCAGCTTCCAGACAGAGTTGGTTAAAAAGGAGTTCTTGCGGTTTATTCTACATCACTGGAAGCATGTCTTTGTTTGTGGAGATCACAGTTTTTTTTTGTCCAAATTGTGCACATTTTTGTTTCATTTTTGGGTCTTTTTAAGGATTTTTTAGCATTGCATATGCTGAAATTTCTTTTTATTGAGCTTGGTATACAATTGGAGGGCAGCCACAATTTTATCCTGGACAGTTTAACTGCCAGATTTTGCCCGGTTGACTTGAATCATTCAACCTGCAAACTTGTTGATGGAATTTTGGAGGGTTCCCCATTGGCTCTGGAGGCTAGTAAACAATCAAGGTGGGTTGGGTATATGATTGGAAAAAAATGAATCAATGCTCTCCCAAAACCCATTTTCCAACTAATCAGTTCCAGTGAGATATCCCTGAAATATATCTAACAATTACTTGTACAACTGCAAGTCCTCAATCTCATTATAATTGCGGGCTTGAGCCATTTGATTATTGGGTTCCTTGGTGGTGGTGTTACATTTGTCAAATTTTACTATGGGGACAGGAAATGGTGATGGTGTGCCTGTTTCTGAGGAAAATTGAAATAAAAATTAATAATAATGCAGAGATAATTGGATCAGAAACATTCAAATTTTTGGCTTACCAGATGGGGCATGTGATGGCAAGTCCACAGGGCCACAAAGCAATGGATTCTTTCTTTCCATTTTTCCAGAGGAGTGGAGGAGTCAGAATTTGGTAAATCACGGTGATTTTTTTTCTATTGGAGAGATGAAAAAACAAGGAGTTGACTTTATAATGGAGATGGTGGAGGTGTGGGAGGGAGGAACAAAGTAGGAAGGGAATGGAAAGGGATATTGGTTAGAGAATTATTTATGGAGGAGGGGTTATGTGTGGCAAAGAGAAATTGCAATTGGAATTGTCTGGGGAGTAGATATTCTGTGGGATTCAAAATTATTCCAGATGGATTTATTGGATATTGAAGGATATCATGGGAGCTAGAGGGTTGCCAAATGTGGAAACCCAAGATCCTCATATACATCCCAAGTTAAAATAATACTGTTGATTCCACCTGCAGGATAGGTGGTTTTTGGGCAGTCAGGAGGTAAATCAGTTTTAGCTTTGCTTTTTACCTCCCATGGGAGAGATTCCCTTAATACTTAATTATTCAATTTCTGGGTACCTGCAGTGATTCAAACTTGGAAGGGCTTAAATCTAAGAGTGGTGCTTTAATGATTTATCCTCAGTGCAAATGTAAATAATGGTGGAATTTAATTCAATAGACTATCAGACTGAGGCAATAAATCAATTTTTTATCTCATATAAGCACTTGAATAACTTTTGGAATGGTGTCTAGGATTACATCTAATTAATTCTTGATGGAAAATAGGCCAAATGAGGTGCTGTATAAATACATTTTTGGGGTTGAAAGAGCCTCCTCAGGGCAAATAGAGAGGGAAGGAACCATTTGCTGAGGCTAGAAGGGCTTCCAGGGCTGGATTAGAATTTCCCTTTGGTTCTTTATCACTGCAGATCCTGGATCTGTAGGATCATTGCATTATTTTTGGTTCTAGAAAGTCTTTATTTTTATTTTCTAATCTAGTGGTTCTGCATTCAATCATTTATTGTACTACTTAAATTTCTAATAAATTCTTTCAAGTCATACTAAAATTATTTTTTTAGCTTCTGGGGATCATTGAGGTTTTTCTTATTATTTGATTAGTCAATCTCTTAATATTTTTGGTGGTACTTGAAGATCAGGATCTGTTATTTTTGTGGTACACTTTATTATTTCATATTTATTTTTAAATACTTTATACTTTGATTTTCTATGTTATTATTTGATTTAATATGGTTTTGGAACGTCCAATATTCATTTTTTACATTATTAAATATGCATGGATTATCATTCTGATTTTTAATGGTTAAGTGCCATACCTAGCATCTCATTTAGTTTTATGAATTTTTGATCCATGGATTCATTCTGCTGTGTGTGGGGATGATCTGTCTTCAGATTTGGGCTATGCATTCAGGGTAAATCAGCTGCGCACAGACTCAATTCAGAAGTGCAGAAGTGCAGAAGTGCAGGATTGTGGCTTCTTTCAAGAGTGCAGAAGTTCAGAAGTTGGGGATTGTGGCTGCATGTGGTAATTTTGACAAAAGCCCTTTTTAGCTCATAACTTCTCAACTATGAAAAAAAAAAAAAAAAAAAAAAAAAAAAAAAAAAACAGATTTCCTGACTGATTTTTAGGTGTGAAAAATATGTGTGCAAATTTACTTGAAATATTGAATTGGAAAAAAGGCCCCTTCCTAATTTTGTGGTGATTTTCAGACAGTTTTAATTAAAAGGTCAAGGAGGTGAATTTTTGAGGTGGGTCCAGTGAGTCACCCAGCTTGATTTTGGATGGGGAATCCATTTCTTCAATAATATTTTTGGATTTTTTAGTGCTTAATTATTTATTTGATTATTTTTTTATTTGAATATTTCTGGTACTTTGAAAACTGGCTCTGGATTAGTAGCAAACTGACAGAGTGTCTCAGGATCAAAACATTCCTTTCAAATTTTGTGGCTGTTATTTTGTATTTTTCTTGCTGTAGCCAAAGCTTCATGTTTCCAAAGTATATTTTTTCCCATGTTTAAGAGTTTTTGTAAGGAGTGAGGTGAGGTCCAATTGGAAGTTTCATGGTTTTGATGGAAGTTGGAATGGGAAAGGTTCTATTTTTTCTTATTAAAGAATTTTTTGGATTTGACGTGCTATGCATCTCCAGAAAAATGTTTGCATTTTTTGGTGCACATTTCAAGCTGGACCAGTTGTTCAAAACACAGGACTGATAAGTGCAAAATCAGACTCACAAAGGAAAAGTTTATTCACCAAATATTTTTTCAACAGGTTGCCTTTCAAGCTTTTCTCAGACCAGAAAATAATTTTTGTCCCTTTTCTTCATCAACCAAACATCACTCCTCTCAACTTCAAGAATTTTATGACCACCCAAATGCCTGTTGTACAAAATTCAAAGGTGGAGAAGTTGTATTAAAACATGGTACAGGTTAAATCAAAAATAGAAAAGTCTCTTTTAAATCAATTGGGTCTCTGAATTAAATCAAGTTAAAATAAAAAAGGTAGGGAAGTATAAAAAAAAAATAGGACAAAAAAAACAGCACAGTTATTTTAAAAATGGGGGGGAACCCATGAAAAGCCAGGCAATTTTTCTGGAAATTCATAGTGTTACCTTCAATGTTAAATATAAAAAAAATTAAATATCATGAAATACTTCTAAAATTTCTTGAAATATTTCAAGATTACAAAAATCAATCATCAATCAATTGTGGAAATTTCTTTGCTTTTTTGAGCTGATGATTTGGACTGCATAGATATAATATATTGAGAAAATTATTTTAATTTCCCAAAATTTAATACAGAAGTTTTTGAGATAATTTCAGAAAGAGAAAATCAGAAAGATCTCTCATCAGAAAGATCTCTCAAATGATTAAAAAATGGATAAAATAAAACTAAAATTTTATCAATAAATCATAAGTTTGCAGACTTTCAATTAAATTCTACATAAAACTGACAACAGATGTGGAAATTTATGAGCCTGGAGATCATGTTTCATAAATGAGGTATTCAAAGCCTTTGATTTCATTATTCACAATTTTGGTGGCTGAAGATTGGATTGTGGCTTTTTTTTTCTTCCTCCCATAGCCTCAAATAAGATGAGTGAGCCATGTGTCATGTGTGAATTTTGAACTTGTTTTAGTTTTTTTTTATTTCCCACTTGAGGCTATTCATTAAATTTTAAATTTGTTGAATTTGTGCCAGAAACTCCAGATTCAACATGATTGAAGGGGTTCTATTGGTTTTTTTTTTTGAGAAATAGTTCCAAACAAAAGTCCCATTCTAAATTCATGTCTTCAAAATTACAAAATCTGCGCCTGTGTTTGAAGGTGTGTTTTCAGAATTTTTTTTGCTGAAATTGCACCATCTTTGTAAAAATCCATGAATATATTAATTTTTTTTACTAAAATCACAATGTTAAGCATTTTTCCCACTCCAGGAGGTTTTGCAAACCTTGAAGAAATTTTCCTATTGAAAAAGGTGACAATATAGAGATTTTAGGCTTGGAATTCCTTTTTATAGTTTGAAGGGTTTCTTGAGATGATAAAATATGCCTCTGGAGGATTTGTGCACAAATTAAGGGTTTCAAGAACTGCTTTTGGTGGGAAAAAAAACATCACAAGGATTTTTGGGCTTATGAAAGCCTGTAAACACAAATTCAGGCCCTGAGGGGCCAAAATAAGGCCACCAGACCCTCTTTGCAATTGAGTTAACATAATATAAAATATCACAATGAATATCAGTTTTTTAAAGGAATTTCAATCTGAGCACATACTTGCAAAAAAAACTTCATTCTAGACAAGGAAGAATGATAAAAGTCAATTTCTTTTTGCAAAATTCATTCTTTCCAGTGGGGTGTAAATGAAATTTTATCAAAAAAAAAACATACATGCCAAATTCACCAACTTTTTCAGAGAAATGCAGATATTTAGAAATACTTTAAAAAAACTTTATCAAGTACAAAAATAATAATTAAGCACATCAGAAATCAATTTATTTGAAAAGAATTTGACATTTCTGATGGGATTTATTATTATTATATTTTTGATTCATGATTTATTTGTTGATGCATTTCTATGCATTCAATTTCCTGAAAAAATAGGCTTATTCATTATTATTTTTTTTTTTTATTTTTTTTACCAAGGTATTTACATCAAATTTAGAAATATCAAATATCATTGAAAGAAATCTCTTTTGGTTATTTTTATCATTATTCTTTGAATTCATGGAGTTTTGAAAATATTTCCATAAATTTTGATTAACTTAATCAAATAAAAAGGGTGTATCAATGTTAACCAAACCCGCCATTTTTTAATGGCAGATTTCAAACCAAATCCGCCATTTCAAAACCGCCATTAAAAATCATGAAAACCCACTTATTTCACATCAGACGTCTCAAAGTTAACAAGAAATAAGTGTTTTTTTTCAAATAAAGTATTTAAAGGCTTACGCCACCTGTCCATGTCATCCACCCCTGCCTTCCCACCTCCTTCTACCTCCAACCTCATTGCAAATTTTTTTACCTCCAGCCTCATCATAGAAAGATTCACCACTCTCATCATCACTCTCATCAATTTATCACCCTCATCACTTGATCACTCACCACTTTATTGCTCTCATTGCTTCATTGCTCTCATTTCTTCATTGCTCTAATCACTTCATCTCTCTCATTGCTTCATTGCTCTCATCACTCTACCTCCAAACTCATCCAAAGAATCCAATCATTGTTTTATTGCTCTTTTCACTTTATTGCTCTTTTCACTTTATTGCTCTTTTCACTTTATTTCTCTTATCACTTCATATCTCTCATCACTTTATATTGCTTTTCACTTTATTGCTATCATCACCTTATTGCCCTTACTCTTTCCAAATGGCCCCTCAGCAAACCTCCCCCCGCAATTCCACACAAAAGTCCAACAAACCAAAGCAAACATTGCCAAGGTACTCCACAACAAAAAATACTCCCCCATCAGCTTCCAAGGGCTCAAGTCAGCTCAAGAGATCTGATCACATCATCCTGGTCAACTGGCTCAAAATTCCCTCCAACTATGATGCCTGCTTTGGATCCAACAATGAAACATGTGTTGGCCAACCTCCTGTTATAATTATGGCCAGCAACCAGCTTAGGCAAATGAGCATTATTTAAAGCAAAAGAAATTCTGGACACTGGGTGCCAATAGTTGCTAATGGGGCTCTCACAATGGGGCAATACGTTGGATGAATTCAATAGGATGATGAATGAATGATGGAAAACAGCAGGGAGAAGATCTCCTTAAGTACAAAAGATTGGCCTCTTGTGAGCCCATGATACAACAAGCCAAAAGGCAAATTTTCCGCCCCAAAAGAGCTCTGCAGGCTCTACAGACCTTGTTACTTGGTTTGGACTACATCATCCCGCATGGCGTCAGTCCCTGAACCCTTACAACCAGCCTATTCCGGTCCATTCTGGTGTTTCCACCGTTACGGGGCTGAACCAGCCCCTTGCTGTTCAGTCCCTTGGCTGGTTGTCCATTACAACCAGCCTTTGCATCCTTATTACCTTGCTTATGGGCTGGTTGCCTCATGCAGCCAGCCACTGGCCCCTCAAATGGGCCAGGTGGGACCCAGGACTCACCTGGGCCTGGTTTCAACCTCACTAGGGGGGGTGTAACTGGTGGACATGACACCCCCCCCCCTCTTTCTCTCAAATCCCTGGTGGGGGCGGTCAAATCCCCTCACCAGGGGCCCTGGGGGTTGATACCCCCAGGGCATTTTCAAGGAATTGTTGGGCTGGGGGTGGTCAAGTCCCCACAGCCCCTTTGCTCCTCCCCCTTGGTAAAGGGGGGGGGAGAACGCCCCTCCTTGCACTTGGCTCCAGGGTGGGAGAGTGATCAAATCCCCCCCACCGCCCGGTTGCACTCATTGCGGCCAGATCCGTTGTCTTCCCTGGGCAGGAGGGTGGTCAGGTCCCCCCTGCCCTGACCAACCGCGTCATTGCGGCTGGTTGCTGGCTGGTTCAACCCAGCTAGCCCCCCCCATCCCCCTCGCGACGGCAAGCAAGGGGAGGGGGAGGGAGCTGGGGTTGCAGGCCCCTGCTCCTGCGGCGCTGGTTGCTGTGCACAACCAGCCGGTCCCATGCGGGATCCCTTGGCCGCACGATAGCCCTGCGCGGGCCATTGGGCCCCGCGTGGGCCATACCAAGGGACACAAGTGGCCCTGAGCGGGCGGAAACACAGGCTGGGCCACTGGCGGCGGCCCCAATGAGCCGCCCAAAGCCCAAAATGTGAGAGATGACTACTTTGGCAGGCCAGCCCGTCTGACCAAGTATGTCCAAAATAAGCCTTGGGCCCAATTATGCCCATAAAAGCCCATCTGGCTGTATTTGCCCATATACCCCACCGGGCCCGTTAGGGCCGGTCGGGCCCATTAGGGCCCGTGTACCAATGGGACTATTTAACCCGTTTTGAGGCCAGTTTCCCCAAATCCGTGACATCCACATGGGCCCGTATGGTCCATGTGTGTTTCCAATGGGCTGCAGAGGCCCATATGTGCATCCCATTTGAATTACACTTATACGTAGCACACGCATAAGTGCATACGTATTTTAACACACCCCCTTAATCCAAAAGGGGTGACATCAGCATATTAGTCACAAAGCCTTGATGCTTGTTTCTATCTAATGCCTTAGTCAAGATATCTGCAATCATTTCTCCAGTGGGCATGTACCTTAACACAATCTCATTGCAGTTAACTTCATTGCAAATATAGTTATAGTGAACATCAATATGTTTTGTTCTTGAATGGAACACTTGGTTTTGCGCCAACGCAATGGCACTCTGGTTATCAGAATACAACAACGCAAACCCTTGTGGTTTATGTGTATCCTCTAAGACTTTTCTCAACCATTTTTCTTCCTGTGAAGCTGCTCAGTAAGCTCTATACTCAGCCTCTGTTGATGAAAGACTTATTGCCGACACCTTCTTGGACATCCATGACACCAGATTCTTACCTAAAAAGATTACAAAACCACTTGTTGATTCCCTAGTGTTACCATCTGCCCAACTCGCATTGGAATAACCAACCAAATCAAAGTTTGCTGACTTTGTAAACAACAGTCCCAGACTGTGCATTCCTTTAAGATACCTCATAACTCTCTGAAACGCTGAACAATCCCTCATGCTTGGCTTCTCTAAGTTTTGCAACAAGACACCAATTGCAAATGCAATATTGGGCCTTGTACACTGGCCCAAATAATTAAGCAATCCAACAGCTGACCTGTAGTTGTTCTCAGATTGAACAAACTCCAAATACTCCTCATCTGTAGACTTCTCTAAACAAATGTTTGACTACGTAGGAGTACCAAAATCCTTTTCATCCTCTAAGCCATACTGCTTAAGAAGAGCTGCCACGTAATGGCTCTGGTCTAAATTAATATCATTCTTGCTCTTACTGACTTTCATTGCTAGAACCTGTTGTGCCAGACCAAGATCTTTTATCTTGAGCTCCTTTTTGGGCGTCTCCATGACTCTATCTTTACCATTTCTGATAATGACAATGTCATCAACCCATACAAACAAAATTGAATCCTTTCTCACAAAGAGACAAGGATTGGCCTCTGAAATCTTAAAACCAATCTCTATCACTTTCTCACTCATGGTATTATACCACAACCTAGCCGCTTGCTTTAATCCATACAGGGATCTACACAGCTTCAGGACATATTCCCCTTTATCTGCTGAAAGAAAACTTCTAATACAGATTTTCTTCATGGTTTCTGGTTTAGTCTCTACTAACCATTTGCAAAAACCATCAGGAATTGAAATATAAACAGTCTCCTCCTCTCCAAGTTTTGCATTCAAGTATTCTGTTACAAAATCAACTTGTCTTATTTCTTCACCCAACTCCACTGCTAGAGAAATGATGTACCTGAAGGTGGACAGCCTTCCAGTTGGTGAGAAAGTTTCTTGGTAATTGATACCCTCTCTCTGCTTGAAGCCCTGTGCAACACATCTAGCCTATTGAGAGTTGGACATTGGAAGCAAACAGCCGCGTTGACCGCGCAGTTAGAGGCCACGCAGCACGGTGATGATAATTAAATTTGTAACCTAATCTCCCATGTCGACCAGTCAAAATGGAGCCTGGAGGACAGAAATCTCTTCCTCAATCAACTCAATTAATCATCTTTGTACTCTTGTTGCGTTCTCTGTCCTCCAGGTAAGTTTCCTTCTCAACCTTCCTACTCTTGTCTCATCATTGTCTTTCCTCTAACCGCTTCAACTCCTCTTCATTTCATCAGGTGTGATCCCTCTAAGTTGCCTCCTCCTTGCGTGACCGCTCGAACTCACCAACCCGGTGTTTTATTAGGTTGGGCAGCTTTACAGAACTCTTCTTGCTGTTGTTGTTGTTTCATTTCTTCCTCAATCAACTCAATTAATCATCTTTTTACTCTCTTTGCGTTCTCTGTCCTCCAGGTGTGATCCCTCTAAGTTGCCTCCTCCTTGTGTGACCGCTTGAACTCACCAACCCGGTGTTTTATTAGGTGTGATCCCTCTCAGTTGCCTCCTCCTTGCGTGACGGCTTGAACTCACCAACCCGGTGTTTTATTAGGTTATGAGCCCAGCTTGCTGAATACAATCACCACACCATGCAGACAGGAGACCAATTCAAAGCCCTGTTTGTCCTCCAGGACAACAACTTTCCAATGTGGAAATCAGCAATCAAGAGCTACTTAAGCCTGAATGATCTGCTTGCCCACCTTACCACCGCTGTTCCCAGAACTGAAGACAATCCGCACATGTTTTACAAAGAACAGAGAAAGACCTCTGGCATTCTTACCATGTACATGGGATACTCCAACATCCAACGCTTTGTCAACACCGACAATGAAAAGAGTCCCAGTGCACTCTGGACTCTCCTCTCAAACTGCTACAAATCCCACTCCAAAGACAACCAAGCAAGGGTCTACACCAAATTCCTGGAACTGACGTTCAACAAAAACATCCAAGAGTTTCTGAATAACCTTAATGCGCACATCAATGCACTGACAGCGGTCGGATTGAAAATTGGGGATGAAAGCCAGGGTTTTGTTCACCTCTACAAACCTCTCATGGCCGAATACGTAGTTAGCAGGCTTCCGAGCTTTCTGGAAATCACCAAAGAAATCTTACACTCCAAACGCCCGCTCACGCTGAGGCTGGTAATGGATGCGCTTGACTCCAAGAAACAGGAATCTGGTGTCCATCCCGACTTGACTGTGAAGACAGAGGAGAAGGCCATGAAGGCTCATGCCCGTACCTACCCAGTGTGCTCAAACGGGGTGCACAATCCAAAGACAAAGCACAAGGAATCCAAATGCTGCAAAGAAAAGAAGTCAGGGAAGCAGAGAAACAAAGCCAACACTGCCAAAGCACACTTGGACCAGTCCTCAGAAGACTCTTGGTCCTTGTCGGGAGCCTAGGTGTGCGTCGCAAAGGCCCTAACTATCAAGGCCACTGGGGACAACGCGATTCTTGATAGCGGGGCCAGCCACCACATGTTCAACAGAAAGGATGTGTTCTCAAACTATTGTTCGCGGTCCACCACCGTCCAAATTGCAGACGGCAACTCGCTGCAGGTGGAAGGAGATGGCTTTGTCAAATTGAAAACACTCAACGGAAAAAATGTCACTCTCAAGGCGCTCCACGTACCAAAGCTGCAGGGGACGCTTATCAGCCTGGGAAGGCTTCTTTGGAATGGCTTCAAGATAGTCCACCTGAATGATTTCAAGCTTCACTTGCTCAAAGAAGACACCGCTATCTTTGAGGCTAATGTCATCAACGATGTAATCGTTATGAAAGCATCAACTCCTAAGGCAGGTCCATGTGCTCTGAACACCCACCAACCAATCAATGATACTTACCTGCAACTACTGCACAGACGCGCCGGTCACCCAAGCAATGAGGCATTGAGGCATATGTTTGGGGTGGATGCTTCATCTCTCCATTGCGAAAGCTGCCAGTTGGCAAAGTCACATTGTCTCCCCTTCAAAGGCACAGTTCCTGAATCCACGGAGATACTCAAGACGTTATTCATGGATCTCAGCGGGAAGATCACTCCTCCCTCCCTCTCAGGGGGTCTCTATTACTTCAAAATTACCAACTGGTTCACTGGGTTTAGATTTTCTTATATTCTTCAGAACAAATCTGAAACTCTTGCTACATTCATGTCATTTGTCAGCAAGATGGAAAACCTGAAAAACAAATCTATAAAAAATGTTGTAATCAATGGCGGCAGTGAATTCAATTCCAAAGATTTCACTGAGTTCTTTGAGCAGAAAGGGATCTCTGTCCATGTGACTAGCCCGCA
Organism: Puccinia polysora; assembly: GCA_025617555.3. NCBI lineage: Eukaryota > Fungi > Basidiomycota > Pucciniomycetes > Pucciniales > Pucciniaceae > Puccinia > Puccinia polysora. The sequence continues at coordinate 23,504,616 of CM062614.1, forward strand.
TACACCCCAGGAAAACTCAGTTGCAGAATGAGGGAATTGCACCACAAGCGAAAAAGCTAGGGCCCTGCTGCAACAAGCTTGTCTCCCATCTCCCTACTGGGCTGAGGCGGTCATGACTGCGGTAATACTTGAAAACGTGACACCCAGGAGGAAGTCTGGCTGGGTGTTGCCCCATCAGCTCTGATTTGGTCGTCCATTTGATCTTGGCCGGCTGAAGCCATTTGGGTGCTTGGACTACGCCAACATCCTCAAGGCCTTGCGAGAGGGCAAGTTTGGTGATACCGCAAAGAGAGGACTCCTCCTTGGCTATCAGCTAGGCCTGGTCAACTGGAGGGTACTCACAGCCAATGGCCGGGTCACCCGGAGCCACAACGTACAATTTGTCAAAGACAAGTTCCCGGGCTTGAATATCCTCAAGTCACCCGCCGCGGACAATCCACCTCCGCTGGTCGAGGAGGCCAACAATCCCATTCCTCCAGGCAATGAAGGAGTCTCCCCAATTGGCCCCAGCCTACCCTCCCGCCATCCTGACATGGCCAACCCGCCGGAATGCAGAGGTTTGCTCAACATCTCCAAACCCGCCAAATCTGAGGCACGCGGCCCCAGTCCCTCCTCTCCCTCCTCTCCGCCCAACCATGAACATCCGCCGCGCAGTATTTGCCCTGGTTGGGACTATGTCTTGGCCTCCAACAAAGCACCAAAAGACATCTCCGCTGACGTGGACAAGTCAAACATACTGAACTACAAAAGAGGCGTGGGGCCAAGGGCCATGCTGGCAGCGGTGCGTGCGCTGCTCTCCACTGCAAACGCCGCTACTCCCTCCTCCTTCCAGGAAGCAAAGCTCTTGGCGGAATGGAAGGATTGGTTAAGGGCAATTGAGGACAAGCTCTTGGCGATGGAGCAGCTCAAAGTCTGGGACATTGTCCCTATCCCTGCGGGAGCCAGGCTGCTGAGCACCGTCTGGGTTTTCCGCAAAAAGCTGGACGAGCTTGGTCGCATCCTCAAATTCAAAGCGCAACTCTGTGCCCAGGGTAAAAAGCAGCGGGACAAGGACTACAATCTCACCTACGCTCCCACTGGTCGCTCCACGGCCCTGAAAGCTGCAATATGTCTTGGCCTGGCCAAGGGATATGACATCCACCAGATGGACGCCAAAAATGCGTTCCTCAATGGGGAGCTCAGAGAGATCATCTACCTTTGTCCTCCGGCGGGGATTGAGGTCCCTGCTGGGTTCTGCTTGCGGCTCAACAAATCAATCTATGGCTTTAAACAGGCGCCTCGCGTGTGGTACGGGGATCTGAAGGACTTCTTGCTTTCCATTGGCTTTGTTGCCTCACCGGCGGACCCCTGCCTGTTTGTCTCAAGCGTCGCTGGCTGGGAGTGCTTTGTCCACGTGTACGTTGACAATCTTGTTGTTGTCAGTCACAACGTGGCCAGGTTCAAGCGACTGATCACCCAAAAGTACCTCATGGAGGACTTGGGGGAGGCCCGGCTTCTCCTTGGCATCCATCTCCAACGAGATGGTGGCACCATGACCCTCTCCCAGCAAAACTATCTGGACAGGATCTTGACAAAGTACAACATGTCCGAATCCCGCTCTGTTGCTACTACAATGGTACCCAACACTCGGCTCTGTGCTTCCACCAACAACAAGCACCGTTCCTTCTCCCAAAAAGCCATAAACTACGCCCAAGCCATCGGCCTCCTCAACTATCTAGCCGTGTCCACGCGACCAGACATTGCGTTCGCCGTCTCCCAGCTCTCCCAGCATCTCAAACGGCCCAACAAGTCTCACTGGAATGCGGTGCTTCACCTGCTACGCTATCTGTCCGGGACCCGCGGCGTCAGACTCACCCTGAGCGGCGCTGACGTTGGGATGGTCAATATCTTCACCGACTCTGATTTTGGCAACTGCCCGGACACACGTCGCTTGTACTCCGGCTACGTGGTGCGGCTGGGGGCCTCGGTGATTGCTTGGCATTCCAAAAAGCAAGAGTCAGTATCTACATCCACAACGGAGGCAGAATACAAGGAGGCTTACAAGGGCCTCCAAGAGGCGGTCTGGCTGCTTGCATTGTTCAGATCTCTCAACCACACCATGAAGCGTTGCCCCAAGCTTCTTGTGGACAACCGCGGCGCCCTCATGCTCTCTCTTAACCCAATGTATCAGTCGCGCTCAAAACACATTGACGTGAAATTTCACTGGATTCGCAAGATTGTGGATGGAGGCTCCGTCTCAATCTCCTACATCCCAACCAACAAGAATCTAGCCGATATGTTCACCAAGGCTCTGCCAAAAATGAAGCATGCGCGGGACTGCCACGGCTTGAGCCTGACAAACTGAAGAGGAAGGGGGGGTATTGAGAGTTGGAAATTGGAAGCAAACAGCCGCGTTGACCGCGCAGTTAGAGGCCACGCAGCACGGTGATGATAATTAAAGTTGTAACCTAATCTCCCATGTCAACCAGTCAAAATGGAGCCTGGAGGACAGAGATCTCTTCCTCAATCAACTCAATTAATCATCCTTGTACTCTTGTTGCGTTCTCTGTCCTCCAGGTAAGTTTCCTTCTCAACCTTCCTACTCTCGTCTCATCATTGTCTTTCCTCTAACCGCTTTGACTCCTCTTCATTTCATCAGGTGTGATCCCTCTAAGTTGCCTCCTCCTTGCATGACCGCTTGAACTCACCAACCCGGTGTTTTATTAGGTTGGGAAGCTTTACAGAACTCTTCTTGCTGTTGTTGTTGTTTCATTTCTTCCTCAATCAACTCAATTAATCATCTTTGTACTCTTGTTGCGTTCTCTGTCCTCCAGGTGTGATCCCTCTAAGTTGCCTCCTCCTTGCGTGACCACTAAAACTCACCAACCCGGTGTTTTATTAGGTGTGGTCCCTCTAAGTTGCCTCCTCCTTGCATGACCGCTTGAACTCACCAACCCGGTTTTTTATTATAGCCTTGAACCTTTTCAAAACTCCATTTGTGTCAAACTTCTTGTTTAACACCAATCTAGACCCCAAAATGGTCTTTCCTTTTGGAACAGAATCCCGCTTAACCAGTTCAAAGACACTATTATATTCTAGAGAATCAAATTCCTCAAAAATAGCACTCTTCCAGATGGCTCTCTCATCAGAATTGATAGCTTGGCCAAAGCTATTTGGGTTGACCCTGTTACCCATTTCTAAACTCAACTCCAGGACTTTATTGAGCATACACTGTTTCTGAAATGTATCTTCCTCATATCCTGCAGCAGCATAATGGGACTTCCATTCCCTGTACCTGTCAACTGGTACTCTAACCCTGCCACTCCTTCTAACTGGAGGTGGAGGCTCATCAGGTTTGGAATTAACGGACTCCCCTGAAGCAGGTACTAAACCCTCTGGTGGCACGTCTACCAACTCTTCATCTTCTGGAACCGCATGTTCTGCAGCTTTTGCTGGTGAAATAAGTGCTAATTCTATTTCTTTTTGTGGCTTATTCACAACAACATCTTCACTCCTTTTGAGTGGAAAGGTACTTTCATTGAATTTTACATCCCTACTATGGATAACCTTTCTTGTCCCTGGACAATAGATCCTATACAATTTACTTATTAAATCATAGCCTACAAGTGCCCCTGTTCTGGCTCTAGGGTCTAAATTTCCAACCATTTCATTATGGTGGACACTATAATACACCAAGCAACCAATTTTTCTTAGGTGTGATTTTTTGGTGTACAACTTCCAAAACTGATAATGAGGACACTTCCCATTAAAACTTACAATGTTGTGAAACAGACAGACTGTGCACATCAACTCAGCCCATAAGAACTTTGGTAGACCAGATTGAGACATAATGGTTCTGACTTTGTCCAGTAATGTCCTATTCATTCTCTGAACTATTCCATCATTTTGTGGAGTACTTGCAGTATTGACTATATGAATGATACCATAATCTTTCAATAGCCTCTCAAACTCTTTACTCACAAATTCACCCCCTCCATTGGTAATAACCCTCTTGATCTCCTTCATCAGACCATTCTGTTTCCAGACTTTGAAGATTACAGAAACCTCCTCTGTGGTCTGATCCTTAGATCAAATTGGTTTAAACCAAACATAATTGGTTGCAGTATCAACTAAATTGATGAAGTATCTTGCCCAACCAAGGAACTCTGGTGTGAATGGCCCTGCCAAATCAACGGAAAATTCCTCTGTAGGGATATCAGTGAAATCTCTACTCTTTGAGAACATTTCTAGTCTTAGCCCCCAAGGTACAACTCTCACAGTTGCTGTCCTTTACCTTATGGCCACTTCTATTGTGAGCAACAATGCTCAGAGCTGAGAATTTGAACAAGCTTGCACACAGAAGCTTATTCCAAACTTTTCCACTAAGAACAGTTCTCCCATTCATATCAATAACAAATTTATCTTCTTTAAGATAACAAATCTGGAAACCTTTTTTCCATAACACTCCAAGAGACACAAGGTTATAAGGCAACTCTGGTACATAGAACACTTTATCAAAAGAAATTTTGAAACCCAAGTGATTTGCAAGAATAACTTTTCCAATTCCTTTAATCTGAATCGTTCTGCCTTTCTGACCAATATTTACAACTCCATCATAATCACTAAGATTTGAAAATAAATTTGGTTCAAATAACATGTGATCTGTACAACCAGAATCAATCAAAACAAGAACATCCTCCTTCAATCCTCCTCATAGGAAAGAAGCTTTATCAGTCACTGATAAGTTCTCATCTTTGAGGTTAAGATTACTCACTTCATAATCAATCAAGTCCATTTCTTGATCCTCATTGATTTTGGCCTTCTTGTTGGGACCTTCTTCCCCAACAACTTCTTCAATTGGAGCATCCAACGCCACCATTGCAAAGTTTTTGGTTGTGAGATTGACCTCCTTGTCATTCTCTTTGTACTTTTTCCTTTTCTTGGCCTCCTTGCAATCCTTAGCATAGTGAACCTTATTCTGACAATTGTAGCATAAGACCTTGGACAAATCCTTTTTTGCCTTCTTGCAAGATTTTCCAGTCTTTCCAACAAGGGCTGTTCCAGAACCCCTCTTCATCTTGAACTGAAGTCATCCTTTTCAATCCTCTTCAGCACATCCTCCTCCTCAGGAAGAGGATCCAATTTAGAAATAATTCTGACTAAAGAATCATACTCTTTTGGCAGCTTCTGAAGGATTAAGAGCAACAAACACTCAGGATCCATGTTAAGTCCAGATGACTTAAACATGGCTATGCTATACCTAGCCTCTGCAACAAACTGTTTACAATTTGAATATTGTAACTTTAACAGTTTATTAAAAGCTATACCCTTCTGGTGAACAGAATCACCAGCATACTTGGACTTAAGCAACTTCCAAAGGATGCTGCCCCTCCTTCTCTCATCTTCCCTAAGATTATCAGCAACCCATGTTACATGATTCTCATCAAGATGCCTAAGGATCAGATGGTAAGACTTCTTCTCCACTTCTGAACTGATCAGAGTGTCATCTGCATCCATAATTTCCCCACAGCAGATGTTATCCAGCTCACTATCCATAAGGACAGCCCAAGTATTATAATTCTGACTATTCAGAACTATTTTGGTAGAGCTAACATCAGGGATATAGGACATCTTCTTGGAAAACTTGAGGTCTTTGAGGTTCTCCAGAGTAAGGTATAGAGGTCTAGATGGCTTGGAAGTAATGATGATGTTGGTACTGATAATGTGTTATAATTATGGCCAGCAATCAGCTTAGGCAAATGAGCAGTATTTAAAGCAAAAGAAATGCTGGACACTGGGTGCCAATAGTTGCTAATGGGGCTCTCACAATGGGGCAATATGTTGGATGAATTCAATTGGATGATGAATGAATGATGGAAAACAGCAGGCAGAAGAGCTCCTTAAGTACAAAAGATTGGCCTCTTTTGAGCCCATGATACAACAAGCCAAAAGGCAAATTTTCCGCCTCAAAAGAGCTCTACAGGCTCTACAGACCTTGTTACTTGGTTTGTACTACATCATCCCGCATGGCGTCAGTCCCTGAACCCTTACAACCAGCCTATTCCGGTCCATTCTGGTGTTTCCACGGGCAGAACCAGCCCCTTGCTGTTCAGTCCCTTGGCTGGTTGTCCGTTACAACCAGCCTTGGCATCCTTATTACCTTGCTTACAGGCTGGTTGCCTCATGCAGCCAGCCCCTGGTCCCTCAAATGGGCCAAGTGGGACCCAGGACTCACCTGGGCCCGGTTTCAACCTCACTAGGGGGGGTGTAACCGGCGGACATGATGCCCCCCCCCTCTTTCTCTCAAATCCCTGGTGGGCGCGGTCAGATCCCCTCACCAGGGGCCCTGGGGGTCAATACCCTCAGGGCGTTGTCAAGGAATTGTTGGGCTGGGGGTGGTCAAGTCCCCACAGCCCCTTTGCTCCTCCCCCTTGGTAAAGGGGGGGGGGGGGGAGAACGCCCCTCCTTGCACTTTGCTCCAGGGTGGGAGAGTGATCAAATCCCCCCCCACCGCCCGGTCGCACTCCTTGCGGCCGGATCTGTTGTCTTCCATGGGCAGGAGGGTGGTCAGGTCCCCCCTTCCCTGACCGACCGGGTCATTGTGGCCAGTTGCTGGCTGGTTCAACCCAGCCAGCTGGCCCCCATCCCCCTTGCAAGGGTAAGCAAGGGGAGGGGGAGGGAGCCGGGGCCGCAGGCCCCTGCTCCCGCGGCGCTGGTTGCCGGGCGCGACCAGCTGGGCCCGCGCAGCGTCGCACCACGCGGGATCCCTTGGCCGCGCGACAGCCCCGCGTGGGCCATACCAAGGGATACAAGCGGCCCCAATGTGGTGAATCATTTGGGACACCTTGGGAAAAGAATTCGAAAATTGTAAAAAAAATTGTAAAAAAAAAAAAAAAAAAAACTGTCCTTGCGCATTTCTCCTCCTCATCCTCATCCTCATTGCTCGCATCCTTCTCATCCTCATTGTTTGCATCCTTGATTGCTTCCTCACTTTCATCGCGACCATCAGTCGTTCATCATGACCCTCCCCATTGCCTGGCCATGCGTGAATCATTGCCTTTGCTCTCATCATCAATTCATCTATCATGGCGTCCTCATCATCACCACCATCACCGCTTGTGAGCAAGGATCATTGATTGCATCAACCCCATCGCTCATCATCAAAACCATCCAATCTCTTTCTTTCTCACCCCCCTCCAGATTTGGATGGGAGGGGGTGTTGCCTTGTTACTAGGTGTGCAAACGTCCACACGGACGTTTGCAAGCAACAGGCTGGGGTGAGAATCTCTCACCCCAGTCTGGAAGATTGGCAAAAGGGAACTGGGCCTCCCCAACCTTGAGCCTCATCATTTTAAAAAAAAAAAAAAAAAATATATATATATATATATATATATTTCCGCTTTCATTTGTGTTATCCAATTGTAAATAGTTACAGGGCTCTCTAGCCTATAAAAGTAGGGGCTCTCCCCTGCTTTTTTCAATCATCAATTCTTCCCACTAATAATAATTATGAGCTTCTGATCCAAGAGCTCCTTCCTTTGTGAAATTGATCACTTATCTGGATATATCTTTTGATTATCCCTTGATCCTTATCCCTTACCCTTGACTTTTTTTTTTAAGTCCAAAACTCTGATCTGCCCTTCTGTGGCCCTGTTCATTATCACCAACCATAGCCTTGCTGGTTGAAGAAGAATTCATTAAAATGAATTCTTGAGTGTGTTATACCACTCTTGATCCCTTTTTCTGACCATTATTTTGTCTTGATCATTCATTTGATTGTCTTTCTGGACAAGTCAAGTTTGACTAAGAGGTTTTATTAAGTTTAAACCTGGAGTTTTAAACCTCCCTTTAGTTATTCAAGTTGCATTCTGCCAAACTATTCTCAAATTCTTGAGAAGTGTTGGGTTACTCTTAGTCCGAAATTGTTACTGTTTTGTTTCAGTGATCCATAAACATATTGCATTTTCTTGTGCAGCCACCCACCATTATCTGGTACCCTTCAAGTGCTTGATTGCGGAGAGTTGGGCAGGTTCATTGAGAACCTGGAGTTTGATTGGGTTTGAGTAGATTGCTCCCAAGCACCTGCTGACAACCAGAGTTATTAGCATGTGGGTGCCGTTACTTACAACTGCTTTGTTCTATTGGAATCTGAGCAAACTTTAACTTATTTTGTTCAAATTCTTTCTCCTCATCATCTTGGTTCAGGTAGTGCTGCTTCCCCCCTCAGCTATTGTTGCTATTGACTTATCCCTATCCCATTTGATTCCTCATTAAAAAAGGTTACTGGACCTTGATCCTGGTTACATTTAAATATTTTTGTAACACTCAGGAGGGCAGCCTAAAAAAGCACCTATCCCCTCCACAGAACTGCCAACACCCTGCGCCATTTGGAGTCTTACACCAAGCGGGCCGCAACACAGGCAGCAGCCCCAGGCGGGCTGCAACACTGGCGGCGGCCCCAATGGGCCGCCCAAAGCCCAAAATGTGAGAGATGACTACTTTGGCAGGCCAGCCCGTCTGGCCAAGTATGTCCAAAATGAACCTTGGGCCCAATTATGCCCATACAAGCCCATCTGGCTGTATTTTCCCATATACCCCACCGGGCCCGTTAGGGCCCGTGTACCAATGGGACTATTTAACCCGTTTTGAGGCCAGTTTCCCCAAATCCGTGACATCCACATGGGCCCGTATGGTCCGTGTGTGTGTCCAATGGGCCGCAGAGGCCCATATGTTCATCCCATTTGGATCACACTTATACGTAGCACACGCGTAAGTGCATACGTATTTCAACACCTCCATCCTCTAAGGTCAATGGTTATCTCTTCATGGCCAATGAACTCAAGAACAAAACAAAAGGTAGGCTGGATCTGTCATCCAAACAGAAGAGGGAGAAATTCAAGAATTATTGAGCCAAGTACAAAAAGGCCCACTCCATGTCAATCTCCACTGGCTTTGGTATCACTGACTCTGACAAAGCCAAGGGAATCAACTCTGTTGTTGATAAGTTGGACTCCATTTGTCCTTTTTATATTCAAATGGATGAAATCTTTGGAAAGAAGGCCAACATCACCCCTTTAGCCGCTTTTGATGCTCAACAATCCAATTCAGTCCACGCTGAGGACTTGGCTGGGGATTCTCAGCCTAGCAATGGTGATCCTGAAGAAACCTTTTCCTTGGAGTGGCCCCCATCTGGTTCCAAGGAGGATATTCAATTGCAATCAGCTCCAATCACATCTACTTCTGCATTGATTGATGTGTCAAACCATACCTTCGACCCCCCCCTCCTTCTTTGGATTGCTCTCTTCCTGGGTTAGCAGATCTCATCAACCTTGCTGATGCGGAACAAGATAATCCTCAGTCTCCATTACCCTCAACATCCGTTCAAGTAAGGAACCAAGCTCTTTTCTCTTCTGTCTTGTTAATCCTGACCAATTGAGATTGTAAAAAAACAGGCTCATCCATTCCAGAATGGACAAAAACTCAAGCCAATGGGGCCTCCCACATTGCCTTTGAACAACAGTGACAACTTTCAGACTCAAACCTCCTCTGCCAAAGGTAAGCAAAAGGCCTCCAATTCCATCAATATCAGCCCCAAAAGTCATCAAAAGAGGAGAAACACTTCTGGTTTTTCAGGTTTTGAAGAAATCATGGAGAAGCAAGATTCATGTAAGTCCATTGGTTGAATATCCTTGCTTTCAAAACCATGCTCATTGCTTTTCCCCTGAAAAAAACAGTCAAATCACAAATTGAATCTCAAAAACTTGACTTTGAAAAGCAAAATTGGGATTTTCAACTGGCCATGGATGTTCAAAAGCAGAAAGCCAAGAGTTTGGCTCATTAAAAAAAATAGGATGCTGAGTGGAAGTTGAAACAGGCTGAGCTAGAGTTTCAAAAAGAGGAAAAGGAGAAGGATCAGGAGCAAGCACAACTGAAAAAGGAGAGGGAATGACTTTCAACCAAAAAAAAGGATAAGGTATCAGTAGCCTTGGCTTGCATTGGTAGCAGTAGAACAGTAGATGAGATACAGCAGATAGCTTGAATGCTGGGCTTTTAAATATATTTGCATGGGTGAAAGAAAAACAAAAAAATTATTTTTGATTACAACCTTTGAGAGTATTTTTAACCCCACCAACATACAAATCTTTTTTGTTTTTATTTATATTTTTTTCTAGAGTAAATTTGGCCATTCTTCAATTCCCTACAAGTTTTTCTAGTTGTTTTATTAATTTGAAGTGACATGGCCATTCTGGTATGGGTTGCTGTGTCCAAAGCAGGAAAGATACAGTGCTTGTACTTATTAGCTGCCCAAACCATTTTGACTATACCTTTTTGCTTGAAATCAATTCAAAAGCCAAGGTCAGGAAAAACAAACTGGCCATTGGATGCTTGATATTTTTCTGTATGTTCAATAAGTTGACCATTTGATTTCTTGGTTGGAACCACAAGTAAAAAGGAGTATCCAGAGATTTTGCCTTTGTTGATATGAGGAGAGTTGTAAAAAGAATTCAAGGGGAAAGTGATGTGTGGCGAGCAATCAAAAGGTGTAGGCGTGGAACCAAATTCCAGCAAATAGAAAGAAGGGATGTTGTTGTCCTTCATGGCATCACGGTTTGCTTCAAAGGAAATTTTGGTCAAATTGCAAAACATTTGTCCTAGAATTTGGGATACTTTGTCAGCCTTAAGGTTGAGGAAAGAATTCTCTTGAGGAGAAGATCTAATGGATGATTTCTTCACATAATGTCCAAATAACTCTGAAGGGTGCATCAATTTTTGCCATCCAACTGCCCACATTTTTCCACCCCAAGATCTTGAAGGACCAACTGGGTTGACAAATTTTTTTTGACTGGTGAAGGAAAGTTTTCACAAAGTTGATGTTGTTCTTGTCTTGTTCAGAAAGTTTCTCCAATGGGAAAAATTTGATTATTGCAACCAGGGCTTGATGATCAGATTGATTGAGGACTATTACTTTTCCACAGTGGAAGAAATGGAACAGTTTGATTGTTTGTTTTGTTTGCTCAAACTCTTCCTGGGATGGTTTTTGACTATTCTTTTTCTTTTTGGCAACAATTGAAGGGTACAGATCCAAAGGACGCAGTTTCTGACCATACCAGACAACCTTTTTGTTAATACCTTCCTCAGAAACCTCCAAAGATATTTCAGAATCTCTCATTTGATTCCTCTTTTGGCAAGCAGACCTACTCTTCCCACCTCTCTGTATGTTTTTCAAGCCATCTCCTTTCATCTTGTTCCCCCCAAATACTATACTTAGATTGGGGTGAGGAACAAGAATAGATTCAAATTTTTGTGTAACATTTTGAGGGGGTGGGAGAAGAATAGGATGTTCCCCAAAAGCGGTCAAATTTTTTCCAAAAAAAAAAAAAAAAAAAAAAAAAAAAAAAAAAACAATGTCAGTCCAATAGACATTGTTGGTGAAACATGATTGAATAAAAAAAAAAGAAACCAAACCTGGACTTGAACCCAAGGACAGCAGAAGCTGAATCCCCCCCAAAAAAATTGGCATGAGTGACCCATGCAACACACCAACAAGCAAAGTTATCAAAAAAATTAAAAAATAAAAAATAAATAAATGAAAAATACCTTCCATTGCAAAGAACACCTGAATTAATCAAAAAAGACCCTGTTGGCTTTGGGTGCAGTCCAGAGATACCTAACAAGAAAAAAAAATCAGGGAGGTCAGCACCAAAGAAAACTCCAAAAAACAGTGGAGGAGACATTAGCAATTGATTGCTTGATCAATTGCAAAACAATTGCTTGATTGATTTCAAAACAATCAAACAATCAATTGCAATTTGATCAAGCAATCAAAAGCTAATCAATCAAGCAATTGATTTGGTTTCAATAGATCTATTGGGATTCAATCAACTGATTGATCAATCAATCAGGATTCAATTTGTGGGGGTTGGTTGAGCAAGGCAGGAGGAGGAGGAGGAAGGGGGGAGAAAGAGAAGGGAGGGGCTTACCAGATGAGGAGGGGGATGCAAGAGAAGACCTGGGGGTAGTTCAAAGGAGAGGTAAGCAATGTTGAGTGGAATGAAAGAGGGAAGGGGACTCACTGAGTCTGTTGGATGGTGGATGTTTTGGGGAGCTTGGTGAGGTTGGTTAGGTTGCTGAGGTGAAGGAGGTGGTTTGATGAGGAGGAGGAAGGAAGGTGACCAGTGTGTGAGTGGGGTGAGGTGGAAGTGTTGAAGCAGTGAGGTGGAGGGGAGAGGTGGATGGGCTGGCAAGTGGTGGGGTATGAGGTGGAGATGTTTTTTGATTTTGTCTAAGTCCACTAAGAAAAAAAAAAATATAAAAAAAAATAAAACCAACTCAGCCTGGACACTTGGGTGAACAACCAAAAAAAAATTCTTACTATGAAGTTATTTTTCACCTATTTAAAAATCAAACATTACTCATCAAAGCAAGCAAGGGTGAGAGAAAGAATCTGCTCTCTCATAGAAGAAGATGAGGGACATGATGAGACAGGGATGACTTGAGGTGGGTCAGGAATATCATATTCAAATATTTTGTTCCATTCATCTTTGATGTTGGCCAAAAGATTGTGAAGTATTACACAAGTGAGAATCCAGTTGATGAGAATCTTCATGTCTTTGGGGTTTTAAAGCTGGTTTTGCATTTCCCTTAAGCTGGCCCATCTTCCTTTCAGGACTCCTATGGCATGCTCAATCCAACCCCATGATTGGGCAAGATGATAGTTGAAATCAGTTTTTCCTTGATTGTTAGATGAAACCTTCTGGTATGCTGGAACCACATATTTCCCACTAGCATAAGCTAAATTGGCCAGAATGTATTGATAGTGGTCAAAGTAGTTCTCTGGTTGTTGGGCAATCTGCATCCAATTGAACACGTATGAATCATGACAAGAACCTGGAAGGCCAGCATGGAGGGATATGAACTTCTTGCTGTTATCACAAATACGTTTTAGGGCCACAGAGTATCTAAACAAAAAGATGAAACATATTTGGTCAGTGGTGTGATCAAAGGTTTTATCAAAGTCATTGGAAAAGAAATGAATCAGTTGCCTTTTTTTGCAATCAAAATAGTGGTTGCCATCTAGCTTGGGTTTTTGACTCAAGGGGATGTTGGTTCCATCAACAAACCCAATGCAACCAGGAAAGCCTTTGGTCTCCAATCATCTCCAAAAGTTTCATGAATGAAGGCAATAGAGGTCAGAATAGTTGCTGGAAGCTTCAGTCAGGGATGAGATGAAGCTTTTGCCTTTCATATATAGGGTTGTGGAGGGTGTGTATTTTTGGAACCATGTATTGCTTTTCCAACAGAGAATTCAAAGCCAACCAAGTTGATTCCAAATCCAAGTCTGAATCAGAGTCTGAATGGCAGTCAAATACTAACAAAAGTTCAGTCAGCTTTTTTGCATTTTCAACTTGCTGGTGGGAAGTTTGATTGGACATGTTGAGAAAGATGGTGATGTGATTTGGGGTGATGAGATGATGGGATTTGTTTGAAGATGGAGATGTGAAAATAAATAGAGATGTGAAGCAATGGAGATGAGATGAGTGTGATGTGATGGAGATGGGACCGGTATGGATTTGCTGATGTGGATGGGTGTTTTAGATGTGATGGATGGTGGATGGATGATGATGCATAAATGGGGGGTTTAATGGCAGTTTTGATGTTTGAAATCCGCCATTTTCATGAGACCTGCCATTTTGAAATACACCTTTTAGGGGGTATGTGTTTTTCAGAAACCCATCATTAAAAATAGTGGGTTTGGTCAAAAAAAATGGCGGGTTTCTAATGGTGGGTTTTCTAACTTTTATACACCCTAATATATCTTTATTTTGTTTCTTTTCATGTTTTGAAGAAATTTATTTAAATTCCATCAGGAATATTTATTTTTTATGATTAATAAAATATAATAACAAAAATGAACCAAAATTATAAAAGAAATTTTCATTTTGAACCTCATTGAATTAGTAGAGATTTGAAAAATATTATTCCCATCAGGATTTCTGCCACTTAAGGTATATTTAACCACTTGTTCCACCCCCAAATCTATATTAGCTCTTGGGCCTCTTGTTGACTACTGCCACCTTGGTTTTTTATTTATGGAATGCTTGATTTCTTTTTATATTCATAATGGAAGAATATTTTAGGAAATAAATTTACTTTTAAAATATTGGGATTTAGTTCCATAAATGGGGAAATTTTTCAATTCCTACATGCAGCCCTGTGTTTAGCTACAGTTTCAATTTTTTTTTTTTCTCTAAGGCTCTCATGAATTATGAATCTTATCTAGATGAAGGCCTCAGAAAATTACATGGGGTGTATACAGCAAAGTCCTTTTAATACACAAAAATTTTATTTTATTTGAAGGTAGACTATTCAGAAACTAAACAAACTGCTTCCAAGAACAAAAAATGTGTAATCTTGTTACCAATGGGTTTATCATTGTATCAAACATGGAAAGTGAGGTCAAAAATCAATAAAAATAAAAGAAAACCCTGGGAAATTTTACTATTATAAATCCAAACACAAAAATAATTTGTTTCAAAACCAAATATTCCTGTTTAAAAAGAAATTTAGCTCCTTTATATTAGGTTTTATCAGAGTTAGAAAACCTGCCAATTGAAACACACTGTTTTTTTTGAAAAGAAATGCCACTTTTAATGGAATTTTTTTAAAAATACATATAGCCCTTTAAAAGTGTACTTTAAAATGGTAATTTTCAATCATGACATGCACCAGTTTTGCATCTTAATTCATCAACATGCAAAATAACCACCCACAATTCCACATCATCAAATCCATACACAAGCATCATTTATCAAAAACAACATAATCACTCCATCAATTCATTTTCATCATCAATTGAAATAAAACTCATCAATATAACTGATAAAACTCTTCACTCTAAGAAATTCCAAGAAAAAAAAACTCCAGAAAGCTCAAGATTCAACCAAGTTGGCCAAATATTTGGTACTGTTTTACTCTCAGTACAACTCCAATTTGGAATCCTGATTTTTATCCTTGAATTATCCATTGGAGGAAAATTTGTTTTCCTCATAATAAAGATTCTTCCCAATCCTATGCATGAAAGGGAGAAATCACCATGTACCTGACCTGATATTCCATCAAATTCTTTTAAACTTCTTTGGGGCCATTTACAAAGATTTTGGAGGGGATTCAAAACCATCATTAATTTTGGAATGAATCTTGCAATCCTCAAGGATATTATTCTATAAAACATGCAGGTTCTCTGGATATATTGGTCTCAAATGAAAACATAGAATCTATTCTTTTATTGGAAAATATTTTCTCAATTTTCCATGGAACATTCCAATCATATAACCAAAGAATGATTCCTGCTATTTTAGGATTCTGATGATAAGCCCTTTGCTTTAAAGCTAAGGAATATTAGAATTATATCTCATTTCATGTATAATTGAAAATTCCCAGGGTGTATTGCATTTTTTGGATGGTACCTCCATACCCTTTATTCAAAAACCAAAACTTGATGGCAAACACTTTTTTTATTGGAAGAAAATTAAATAAATTCTATGATTCCAAAACCTTTTTTTTGTAGACAATGACCACCCATGTTTTCTTTTTTCAATACAATACTCTATTTTTTCTTTTGAGCTTGTTTGTGATGAAAATAATAAGTTCATTACCCTCTGTTTTGGCCTCCCAGGCTAATTTCATGGTTTTTTCATTCAAATTGGATGTGGATTATGAAATAAAATCAGATTTAATTTTAAAAATGCCAATACCTCCTGACTGACTTAGCTGATGATGTCAGTGAAGATTTTTTTTTGATCATAAATGGATTTTTCTCCTGACTATTAAGATGACAAATATTTCTAATCTCATTTATCCCAATCAAGTTTTCAAATGGAAGATTTGATGATACTTCTGAAAGGAAGATGGGCCGGCCTGAGAAAAAATCAGGAAAATCTCCAAAATTAAAAATAAATCAATATATTTGTGAATTATATCAACTGTTGTGTTATCATTCATAATTTATTGGAAAAAAACAAAGATGAATGTGATGAGAAATTTCAAGATGATCTGGATAATTCTTCATCCATTTTGGTATCATCCCATCCTTCATCTTTTGATATGTGGAAGAAAATTCAACCTCTCAATCAATCTTTCTCACTTCATTTTATGACTGGTTCAAAAAATAAAAGCACTGACCAAAATTTCTGCCCACTTCATTTATTTATTTATTTTATTGGGGGCGGGGGACTTGTTAATTCTTTGGATACCTACAAACTCATCACTTCTAGCTCCACTTTCTTGGTCATACCTCCCCACCTTATCACAACCAAACTGAAATCAAACAAACATCCACCTGAAAACCAACTGATCACCACCATCTGGAACTCCACCTACATGAGTTCCTACCCTTATTCCACCCACCCTGGCTTTTTCATTGTTTTTTTTTTTGTTTGGTATTTTCTGTTTATTTATGGGATCAAATTTCATGCACTTCATAAAATCTGCCTCTTTTATATGATCACAGACCTTTTAGGACACATATGTCAATCCTGTGTGCTCAACTTACCCAAAATCAGCCCCTCCCCCTGGAAAACGATTAGTTTTTATGAACTAGAAGATAAATTCACTGATTACTTTGAAGATAAATTAGGGTTTTTTTTATATATATAATAAGTTTGTAAATTTATTTTCTGAATCATTAGAAAATTCATTCTCTGCTTGTTTATAATATCAATTTTCTTATTGATTAGAAAGTTTATTTGCTGATCAATTGAAATTTCTTTGTTGATCAACTAGAAAATTTATTTTTTGATTGATTAGAAAATATTTGTTTTTAATTATGAGAAAGTTTCTGTTGTGATTATTTAAAGAATTCATTTTCTGATTCATTCATTGGAATATCCATGTTATTATTCATTACAAAATATATTTTCCAATTTATTAAAAAATATACTTGTTTAGTTTTCAGAAAATTTATTCATTGATTGATTATAAAATTCATTTTCTGATTGATTATCAAATTTATTTTATGCTTGATTCAAAAAGACTATTTTCTGATTGATTAGGATTTTTTTTTTCTGAATGGTTACAATTCTTATTTCATTTATTTTTTTCTAATTGATTAGAAAATGGATATTCTGGTCAATTAGTAAATTTATTTTCAGATCAATCTCAAAATAAATTATAAATCCCCTATCCACATCTCTTTCAAGGACATGTGACTGGAACATTTCATTTTCATTTTTTTTCTTACAGGCCACCGTTTCATAGCTGTTTTTTTACCTCCACCATAATCTGAACCATGGCTTGGTATTTCCAAAAATTGGTTTTTTTTTCTTTAGAATATGTATCCTGCTGAAATTCTGCTTGCAGGTTTATTCCTTTTTCCTTTTGGGATGGCTCTTTTTGTGTAAATATTCTCATCCGATTTGTTGGAATACTTATATGATCTGTTTTCTTAAAAAAAAAATGAATCGGAATCAATGAAAGACTTTGGATTAAAAATTTTATTATGAAAAATTATCTATCAAATTCATCAAGGACAAATAGGAAAATGTGGTATGGAAAATGATGGGGGGGGAAATAGAAAATATGATATCTACCTGGAATTCTTTTGAAAAATACTTTGAGTAAAATGAGAAAGTGATCTGGTTTCTTGAAAGGTTTTCACCAGAAGATTTGTACCAGAAATCATTAAGGAAAACAAGGAGAATTCCCATAAATCAACTTGAGGAGAGCTCAAGGAGGCTTGTGATATGGTTTTTACTCTTCACCACTTCATCCATGAAAAAATCATTGTTTATAATAATTTTTATGAAGCATAAAATTTTGGTTTGACCAGGTTTATCTGTTTGGATTGAATAAAGACTCAAATTTGTTTCCACTTACCAGTCTCAGTCAAAGAATATTTTTTTTTTTGTTTTTCAAACCTGTTGGGCCATCAAGAATGTGGGTTGGGAAAATGTGAGAAGATTAATGGGACAAATTCATGTATTCTTTGGAGTTTTCTAGGTGATAAATCAAACAATCAGATTTCTGATAATCTCCCAAGCAATACAGATACCACAATCTTGAACCAATAAAATCCTCTTAAAATTAAGGTCCAATGGTTCAAGAAATAGCCAGTATTTGGTTTGGATAAAACCAGGAGATCATCAAATCAAAAAAAAAAAAAAAAAAAAAAAAAAAAAATAGAGCCTATTTTTCTCCCCTGTGATTTGGAACCAAGCTCACTGTTTGGGTTTTTCATCTCATATAAAATTTCAGAACTGATGGATTCCTGGAAACCTGCTCTTATTGATTGTGGTGAAATTTCCTCCTTTTCCTCTCTTGGGTTGGTTCCAACACAAAAAAAAAAAAAAAAAAGATCTTATGGAAGGTTAATCAAAACCTGAGATAAAGATGATGTCATTTGTGGTCAATCTTTGTTTCTGGGATTTTTATTCAGCATTGATTTCACAAAGAAATAAGTGTCTTTTTTTTTTAAAAAAAAAAAAAAAAAAAAAAAAAAAAAATTGTACTTCAAAGAAGTAAGGATTTTTTTTTTAAAAAAAAAAAAAAAAAAAAAAAAAATCCAGATCTATCTGTGGGTGAAAAGAAAGATCAGAATGATTTGTATATAGGAGAAGGTTCAGTGCTACTAATACAGGTAATTAACATTGAATTTTTTTTTTTTTTTTTTTTCTGATGCAAGGAACCATTCCTCCTTCTCCTATTCTTGAACGTTCACTTTGATTTGTTTATTTATCTTTTTCAAATTCTATTGAGGATCAGGATTTTTATCTTGAACTCCAAGCTCAGAATGATTTTGTTGTTCCTCAATCAGGTCTTGAACCTCCAACCCTTGACTTCTCAAGATTCAATCATCTCACTTTCAATCTTTCATCTGACTTTTCTACAAACTATATCCTTGGATTAGTATAAATCAGCCACTTTTTTCATGTATTCAAGGATCTTAATTTTTTTTTTTTTTTTTTCAAGGATCTCTCCAAAGCCTCCCAAGCTTGAGATTTCTTACCTCTATTGATTTCTTTCTGAGTCCCAAGCTTGACATTACTTACCTCTATTGATCTCTTTCTGGGTTGATCATACATCAATTTGAGTTCTTTTGATTTTCTTTTACTAACCATGAATCTTCCAAAACATCATCACTAAGTTAGGTATCAAAATGAGCTCATGAAGTGATTTTTGGCTTCTTTACCAAACAGTTCATCCATTTTATCATTGAAAGGATCAATGTTTTTAAATTTTATATTTCACCAAGTTGATCCCATTGTATTCATTGGCATCTCCTTTTTAAAATCCAATGGGGATGGACCATCAAACCAATTCTTTCTTCTTTCTTTTTCTTTACTCTTCCCAATTTTCCCTTAAAATTCTACTTTATCTGTTTTGATTAAAATGAGAGCCTACCAATCTTTAATCTCATTTTTTTTGTTCATTTTCCATCAGGAGATCAGATTTGAACTTAAAAGATGAATTTCAGTCAACACAAGTTTGATTTCTCATCATCATAAACCAAATATTTTAGTTGGAATGATTCTTGATCCATTTGAGAGGACTGATGTGATCAGGTCTCTTCAGGTTACCTGAACGTATGAATGTGGATTGAGAAGGAGAATTTTTAAATTTTGAATTCATTCAAAGGTCTCTTTGACTGGATTTTCATTCTTGATAAAATTAGGTGCCCAAAGATGATGAGGTTTAAGGTTCATAGGGAGGATTGATTTGAAGATTAAGAGAAGGAGGGAAATCAAGATGGGAAGGATTCCTGATAGTACTTGGCACAAATCATGGCAGCTTAGTTGGAGAATTAAAACCTAATAGGAAAAAAATCTCTGGATCAGAAAGATGATGACTTGTTTGGAAAACCCAAAGAGTGTTCAAAAGGGTTCTTAAAGAATAACTACAAGATTTGGTTGGGAGTGAGTACAACAACTGTGGGGAACATCCAAAGGCTGAGGGAGAGGATGAATGAGATGGAGAAGAGTGAAGAGGCAAGGGCTGATCTAGCTGTGGAAAATTTTCAAGATTAACAGCCAAAGGATGAAAAGTTGATGAAACAAGAAGAGAAAAGTGGGCAGGGATGAAGGTCTTGTGGCATATGAGGATCAAGATTGAGTGGACTGAAAAGCATGAAGATCAAAGTTTGGTCTAACTAAGAATTTCCAGTGGATGGTGAGGGAACAGAGGCTTTGAGGATACATGGGTGGGTTGACAAGACTTTTTGAGCTTGAGGATTAGAGTGGAAACTATTGCTTCAAAGAGATTTTATAGGTCATTCATTGGATGGTGAGAGGTATGGAGGAAGTGGAAGATGGTGACTTAGGTTTATGTGCAGAGATGATCTGGATATCTCCAATCAGTTTAGATTCAAATGGAAGCAGGAACAAAAAAAAAAAAAAAAAAAAAAAAAAAAAAATCATGGATGATGAATTCTGATGTGTTCTTGGAGGATGTATGGTGATCACCCTCTCCACACTATACTTTAAAAAATTCAACTTGTCTAAGGTGAATTTGAACTCTTCCCCTCCACCCCCACCCCCGTTGTGAAACAAGTAAAATTTTTTTTTTTTTTTTTTTTTTTTTTTTTGTAGGATCTGATGAAAATTGTCTAATCGATTGTGAAGTTTGAAGATGATCAAGATATGAGTCGATCGACCGAGAGAGAACCTTGAAACCTTCGAATCTCTCGCTCTGTCTTTTTGATTCGAATCGAATCCGAAGGATTTTTGAACGCCACCCACACTAACCCCCGTTCTCGGCTTGAAACCTTCGAGGATCTTTTAACTTCACGTGAGCTTGGACCGACCCGAGTCACAAGTTCATGGACCACTGAAAGCCGGTACCGATTCGGTTTGAGTCAACCGACCAGTTAATTCTTGAACTCCAGAGTTCGGAGACAAGATAGCTCGTGAACCGGATAGTGGTGTGATTCAGAAGACGACCCGGGTCGCTAGGCTCTCTAACCTCACCTTGCCTCGAGCTGGTGTATTTCAAGATATGTACATCCATAGGTCGCACGTTTCAAACTTCAAATCTATCCATCTTTTCACCCAAAAGTTTGATCCCCTCCATCACTCGAGTTCATCAAATCATCCCACACCTCCATCAACTTCTTTCTTTTTCTTTTTCTTCTTCTTTTTTTTTTTTTATTTATTTTCGAGGTGGGGTGGGGGTGAGATGATATCGTTTATGTATGTACATCCTCAAGATCAAGCAAACAACCAATCTGTTCTGACCATAATATATATATTTTCTTTTTTTTTTTTTTTTTTTTTTTTTTTTTTTTTTTTTTTTTTTTTTTTTTTTTTTTTTTTTTTTTTTTTTTTTTTTTTTTTTTTGGTAGGCTCAGTCCATCTACTCGAGCCAGCCAGCCAAAAGAGTAGTGGATGAATCAAGATGATCAATTATTCATCTAAACACAAAAAACAAAAAAAAAAAAAGTTTGAAAAGGTAGGAGGGAGGAGGAGGAGAAGGCCTAGGAAGGGAATAGACCCGATCCGATCCCAGACCCCCCTCACTCTCTCACCCTCTATACCTACCTACATCTCTTCACTCTAAACCTTTTCACCCCCCCCCACCCCATCTGGCCCGTTCGCTCATCGTTCAGACCTCATCCGATCCCAGCGACCAGTTCAAAGCCATCAAAACACGAGACTCCTCCTTCCTTCCTCGTTCGTTTTTCTCCGTCTAAAACCATCAACCCCACACACGCCCAAAGAAACAAACAGAAAAAAAAAAAAAAAGAAAAAAGAAAAAAGAAGAAGAAAAAAAAAAGGGAAAAAAAAAAAAAATGCGCTCGAGCTCTAGGCGTTGGAGGAGGAGAACATGAGATCTACGGTTGAATCGATTGCGGCCGATGGATCGTGATGGTTCTCAGAGAAGATGATGATGATGACGAGGAGGAGTAGGAGTAGTAGTAAGGAAGCAAGTCATCAACAACTGGCTTCTGACCGACAAATCACTTCCTGAGGATCGAACCCCGATACACTTATGACTGTAAAAAAATAGAATAGAAGGATACGTTTTAAGACGTAGCCTTTTTTTTTTTTCCCTCTGCCCTCTTTTTTTTTTTACACACTTTTTATAAACTTTGGAATCCCATCGACTTTCTTTTGGTTACCAAGTACCTACATACATACATACCAATGCCTACCCCCCCACCGCCCCCCCTCGTCTCTTCATTCCGTTCTACGAGGGGTAGCGATCGAGCAAGAGCCTCTTTTGGGTCCTCATCAGCCCCAATCCAGACACCTTTTCTTTTGTTGTTCCTTGATCGTGTCGTCGACGAAGGGGAGACACGTGGGCGATTGGATGGAGGCGTGAGATTTGTGATTGGGGTGTGTAATGATTGATTGGTTCGAAAGGTAAGCAAGAAAATCATCATGCGGATGTAGAAAAGATGGGGAAGGGAAGAGAGAGAGAGAACAAAGCATGGGTTGAGACCGATCTGGATGGATAAATACTTATGGGAGAGAGGGATAATGGTCACAAACGAGCATGATGATGTTGAAGATAAAAGATAAATGATGATGATCAGAATAGGTGCGAAGCGGCTTCGTTCGTGAGCCAAGGATAGATGCAAACGAAAAACAGGCATTCTTCGAATCAGACATTGGTCATTGATGGGTTGATAGGGATCGCGACGAGATCGAAGGTCGAAGAATAAGAATGGCAGACGAAGCCACCCACTACGTACTTACTACTACTAGTTTAAGGCATGATAAGTACCTATATATATATATATATATATGAGTATATATATATATGAAGAGGGAGACACACAAGTAACAAGAACTACTACAACTTTTCGTGATGATCAATCTAAACTAGCTACTACTGTAATAAGATTGGCACCCACAAGCAAGGAAACATTAAGGATAATCGGTCGAGAAGCCTCCCTCACCGCCTCACGAAAAAGTGCTCGGGCTAATATATATATATACATCAAGAATTAGTCGGTCAGAGTCAGGCAGACTAGGGAACAAAAAGGATCGTGATGGTCCATAAGATTGTGATGAGCATCGACAGATTGATGATCCAAATCGTGTGCTTCGATCCACTCGTCAACAACGAAGACCCGATCGATTGTCGGGTTTGGCCGAATAAAGTAGGGGGCTGGATGTTGAAAAATACGATGGGATCAACGCTTAAACTCGGCCGGTTGATCAAAAACAGTTTTGGAAATCAACTCGGGCGAAATCATTGAGATACTCACGCCTGTGGCCACTGGATTCCGTTGAGTTTGGAAGACGATCCCTTTGGGCTGGTTAGATCCACCCGGGGAGACGGTCGTGCTGCCATCCGGTCGGCCTGAGCTCGGAATCCGGGCCGGCAGAGGTCGATAGCCCGAGACGACCATGAATGGCAAGACGGTACTGAGATCTGCCTTGAAAGCGTTCAAAGTGTCGGTGTCGTTCGTCAATCTTCAAACAATTGAGCAGCATCCAGACCGTTGGGTTTTTTTTTTCGTTTATAGGGAGCAGACAAAACACTGAGCGTCAATTTGGATTTCAGGGTGATCATGATGGAGTCACGATCGACGAAAAAACGGACCTGTAATCACGCATGTCAGGATTACCTCCGTCCATTTCCAACTTCTCATGCTCGAAATGCATCAAGAGCTTGAGCCTAGGAAAGGTCTGAAAGAGAGTGGTGGAAGTGATACAATCCTGCCACCAGGCACGTTGGAGATCGACGATCGACTTGGCGGTCGAGGCTGCGTTGTTGATCGCTGCTTCATGCCAAGCAGCTCCTGATTCGGCAATCTAAGTGAGGAGATGATCGGTTGGGAGGGTTAACGGTTGGAAGATCACCAAGGGTAGGAACGCTTGCTAACCATGCATGCCTTGCCTGGTTTGTTACAAAACATGTCGTACCAGTTGAACGTCGACGTGGGGGATGTGCCGTTCATGACCGAGCTACAATAGCCACCAGGTTGGGGAACGTTGATGTTTTGAAAGTTGGGGCCCTTGTAATCTAGAGGTCGATCGGATCGGATCGAATCGAGTCGAGTCGTGGTCAGAGAGAGAGAAGAGAGAGAGAGAGAGGGGGGGGGCAGATCAGTGATCTCAGTGATCGGATCGAACGGTGGATGAACATGCTTGTATAAAGAGAGGGGGAGTAGGGCAGGACGAACAAGTGGATAGACCGATCCAATCGACAAACTCATCACCCGGGTAGTAAGGCGTGAAGGGATCGTCGGCGTTGGTGACCTGGCCGTCGTGGTTGGTATCCAAGAGGGCGAGATCCTCAGGGGTGGTCGCAGTCGTAGTTTGACCGTAGGGGTAAGATTGAGGGGTGTTGGGGGCCCAGACGATGGCGACCGAGTTGGAGGCGGCCTTGATGATCGTAAACATCCTCCGCCAGAGATCCAAGAACCCGGTCGGTTGAAAGCCATAGGCATTCCAAGCACCTTGCATTTCGGGGGCGAACCTGAGGAAGACGGTCCGGTTGAAATCATGGGTATAACCACTCAATTGAACACCCAAGGATTTCAGGTCATCATCGGTGACGGTATCGAATCCGGTGGGATAGACCGTCAAGAGGACGGCAGCATCGGTTTGAGTCTGTTCGATGAGATACTCGGGAGCGGGGCCACCACCACCGGTAGTATACTGTAGGAGGCAGAAGGTTGGGGTTGGGGTCGGAGGTCAGGATGGGGGTATGTAGATGTGGTCAGTCGGTCAGTCGATTAGGAGAGAGATGAGGAAGACGCGGGATGGATGGGAGACGGATTGAACAGGAGGAGGCTTGAGGAAGGTGTATGGATCTGAATGGATGTCGATACAGGCTCGGAGGATGAGAAGAAGGAGGAGGAAGATGGATGATAGTCCCCAGTGTTTGAGTTGGGAGGGATAGTGTAACCATCAAGGCTGTAATCGGATCAAGGGAGATCGACGGATGGGTGGCAGAGACTCAACGTTGTACTTTGGAAGAGGGATCTGCTGAGCGATTTGGAAGACGGAGACGTTGAGGCCGAGTCGTTGGATGAGCGAGGAGGGAGTATCGGAATAGCCACGGTCGGGATCTGTCCACATGCCAAAGTAGACCTGATTGCGCTCGTTGAGGGCCAACTGCTGACCGAGGATGAGGCGGGGTTGGAAGGATAGGAGGCCGAGGGAGAGGGGCAGTAGGAGGAGGAGGATGGTTCGATAGTCCATGATGATGGCTGAGGAGAGTAGGAGAGAGGATGGAGAGGGGAGGATGAAGGGGGAGATCGAAGGAAGGATGAGTGAGTGGTGAATGAGCGTGGGGAGGGGGAGGGGGAGGGGGGGGGTGTGTGTGTGGAAGCCGGGGTGGGGCAAGGCAAGTAGCCGGTGCAGGAGAGAGGAACTGGATGAGGGACTGGTCGAGGAGCAGTGAAAGCAACGAGCAAAGGGACACAAGGGGAGAGAGAAGACGGGGAGAGAGGGAGAAGAAAACCAAGGCGGGGATGATGGATGAGATGGTGGGCAGCTGTCACTGGCAAGATTCCCAATATCCCAATAGGATCGGGATCGGGATGGGAGAGACAGTATTGGCAGGGGAAAGATGAAATCCGAAGGACTGAGGGATCAGATCCGAACCTGGGGGTGGCGCTGGAGGAGGAGAGGCAACAAACAAGGGGAAGAAGGACTCGAGCCTGGGGGAAATCAGATCAGAGGGGAGGGAGGATCAGGATACCTCTAGATCCCAAGAGAGCACGAGGAGGAGATGGAGGCAGGCAATACAAGACTAGAATAGAATAGAATCGAATTGGGAAGATTGATGACTCTCGAGACAGTTCTTGAAAGGAGTAGATGAGCAGATACATGATCGATGGAGATCATGATCAGTACATGATATTTACACACACACACACACCCACACACACACACCCACACACTAGGGTAGAGAGCAGAGGGAGAATGTTTGAGATCGAGATGGAGTTCAAGCGACTAGTTCACTCGAGATCCAGAGCGAGATCAGGGAGGGGAGTGGGAGTGATCCAACTTGGATTAGAACTCAAGACGCACCTTGGAGCGGTCAAGACGAGAGAGGAAAGAAGAACTCGAGGGTGAGTGGAGTGAGTCAGTCGGATTGGAAGGATGGGGTTAGGGGGTGGGCGGAGGCGAGGCGAGGCGAGGCGAGGTGAGGTGAGGCGAGGCGAGGCGGGTGTAGTAATCGATTACGGCAGATAAAGAGTATAATAACTTAAGATATATCTATGCATCATATACTCCATCCATCTCGAGTTCAAGTTGAAGGAGATCCTTACCAGATAAATACGATGATCTATCTTTGCATCCTAGGAATGAATAGATGCAAAGCAAAGTAAGGATCACTATACACATACACCCAACACACTCACCCTCACACCGAGAAATCGATTGAAGGTCATCCTCGATCATGATCATGATCGACTTGATCAG
Source organism: Puccinia polysora (assembly GCA_025617555.3). Classification (NCBI taxonomy): domain Eukaryota; kingdom Fungi; phylum Basidiomycota; class Pucciniomycetes; order Pucciniales; family Pucciniaceae; genus Puccinia; species Puccinia polysora. Next base: position 23,530,976 of record CM062614.1, read on the forward strand.
ATGTTGGAGATGACCACCCTCCAGCCAGCCACCCACATCCATCCATCCATCCATCCATCCATCGACCACTGACTCATAGTCATGATCAACTCCATCACAAACTCACGACTGACTAGATTCATTCGACCCCGAAGCCAGGGAGGGGGGGGGGCGAGCTGGAGCATGATCGGGTGGTTCAAGGATCTCAGTCAGTAAAGGGTTCATCATCCATCAGGACATCCAATCCAATTTCAAGTCACACTCGATTTATTTACACTCTCACTCTCACTCTCTCTCTCTATCCTCACTCCTGAACCTGATCGGCTGAATGAGTCTACTCATTCGATCGAATCCAAACATGACTCGCAGACAACATCACAGCCATCGATTCGATCTTCGTTCCATCTCAACCGATCATCACATCTATTATTCGTTCGACATGCATCATCGGCTCATGACTCATCAATCCATCCACCGGCCCCCCCCCCCCAACGACGAGGATAGACTAGCCGAGCAAGACGGATCCAGAAGCTTACCGATCGATCGATCACCGATGATCATATCGAGCCAGTCGTTCATCATCTCCGAAAGACGACTACTCTCCCTGAAGATGATGACCAACTGGGCTACTTGTCTCATCCATCAATAACAACATCGAGTGTCGATCGGTATATCCACACATCTATGTATGTACAGTACATCCTAGCGGGATGCGAATATCCAATTCACCCACCCTTTCGTCCTCTCCGTCACACGTTACAAGACACGTCGAGCTATTGAGATGCATACATGTGTGAATCGAATCGCATGTATCTTCTGTATGTACAAATATTCATATTTGGCAAGATTCGGTTCATGAACTCGAAAAAAAAAAAAAAAAAAACCCCCGATCCAAGTATATTCTAATCGAGGTAGGGATGTACGACGATAAACACATACTCCCTACATCATCATGATCACCTCCTCGATCCGGCGCGACACCCCCGAAGAGCTCGCATTCGGGGGCGGGTCGGGGGAGATCGGTACGATCATCGATTCGGGCAACTCACTTCTGACTTTCACCATTCCCATCCATCGCATTCCTGGTTGACCTCGTCGCAGCGACTGGCGTTGAGGAGCCCGCGTCAGGTAGAGCGGTAGAAAGAGAGAGATACTCACTCATGATCATCTCCCCCTTGGACTCGGGCTTGGCCTTGGCCGGGCTTATGAGATGACTTGCCACCATCCGATCGAGATGACTCAACTCGTGATAGATACACACACACTTACCCACCTCATGATGACTTGTTCGACTAGAATCCCTCCCACCCTGTGGTGAGTCCCCCGAGCAAGTGACTCGACTGCCCCATAAACAAAGTACCATCGAACATCTGACCGGGCGCCTGCTTCTTCGGTCCAGCAAGTAAGAGTAGGCATAATCACGGCTCGGAACCACACCTCAGATCATTTCTCTCTCTCCCTCTCTGGTGTTGGAAGTATATCAGTAGTACCGATTCGATCGATCGTTTAAGCATACCACATGTAAGCACATACATACGTATCACTGCGGGACGTCGTGAGCTTTGCTCTAAGGGGCTCGAGCCTGGCTGGGGTGGGCGAGGTACAAAGTCATACCTTCTACAACTTGAATTACCTCCATACCTAAACTCTATCCATGGGCCTCTGTCCCTCCACGGTCCCGGTGAAGCACGAGCAAGCCATCATCAAGAGTCCACCGACGCGTGAGAACTCGTGCCATCCCAACCCACACGTACTCTACACGCACACGCACACGCACACGCACACGCACACGCACTTGCGCGCATAGTGAGATGGATGGATGTATCCACAAAGGTACTTACGACAGATTTATGCATCACCCGAGCTCCTGAAATCTTGATGGGAGCACACCAGCTGCTCCCGGCTTCCAATCTACCGCGCATCGTGTTGGACCAAAAGCTTGAAACCCGGATGGGTTGAGATAAGAACCACTCCGTGAGGATGCGTTCAATCGACACGACACAAATTGTTGAGACGAACCTGATAAGAACCACTCCATGAGGATGCGTTCAATCGATACGATACAAATTGTTGAGACGAACCTGAAGGAGAGAGGAAGAGGAGGTTGACAGGGGAGATGAAACAGAAATGAGATTTTGGGAGAACAACGCGATCTTGAATTTCATTATTCCAGTTGTTTCTCATACCTGATAAGAACCACTCCGTGAGGATGCGTTCAATCGACACAACACAAATTGTTGAGACCAACCTGAAGGAGAGAGGAAGAAAAGTTTGACAGGGGAGACAAAACAGAAATGAGATTTTAGGAGAACCATGCGATGAGAAAAGAACTGTTGTAAGAGCACACATTCTAATTTAAGTACAAGCACGTTAGGTTTGACATTGCGTGTAGGACCCAATCTCACACTGCAAAAATGATGATTAGAGTTGTGAATGCACTGCGCAGCAACCGGTTCACCAACCCCATTCAACTCCCCCCCCGCCCCCGCCTCATTCACAGCTTCTAATGCCCAGGAGGTCCAAACAGATGGAGTGCCAAGAAGGCAATAGGGACTTTGTCAGGACGTCTACAGGCTAGGAGGAAGTGGAGACATAAGAAAGAGAAACAGATCCAGATTCCAGGTTCTCATGAATCCAATGTAGGGTAGTATCAAAGTGTTTTGTTTGATGCTGATACATGGGATTCCCCACCAGAGCAATGGCTCCCTGGTTATTGCAATAGACCAAGATTGGAGACACCAGTGGGAGCAACAAGGAAGTGAGAAGGACAGAGAATCACACTGCCTCTTGAACGCCCTCGTACAGTGCCTTATACTCAGCCTTGGTGGTCGAGGTGGAAACCATAGACTGCTTTTCCAATCTCCACAACACTATACCAGAGCCAAGGAGCAAGGCGTAGCCAGAATATGACCTCCTGAAGTCCATGCAATTCACAACATCAGTGTTGCAGTCAACACTGAGGCCAAGGTTTCCCTTTGAGAAGGTGACCCCAAGATCGAGGGTCCCTTGGATGTAGGACAAAAGATGGTAACACACCTTCCAGTGGAGAATTCCAGGTGAATTGAGATGGTTGGAAGGTTGAGAGATGGCAAACAAGATGTCTGGGTGGCTGGAAATGGGACAAGTACATCAAGAGCCCCACAAACCAACAATAGTTGATGCCAAGGGCTAAGAAGGCAGCCTGGTCTTCCTCTGAAGCTTTCTTATCAACCTCTTGGATGCCAAGACCCTTGCTATCCTTTAGCTACCAGAGGTGATAGAATGAATAATAAATATATTATTATTTAATAAATCTAGCAAAAAAATCTGTAAACTATTTGGATAAAGCTTATGGCAAGGTTAATTGGTTTGGTTATGGTTTAGTGTTATAAATCAATATAGATAAATTGATCATTCAATAGTTTTATAGAGCTCCCAAAATTATATTGGGGATCTTTAACACCTCTCTTCAGTGATTTCAGTATGAAAACACATAGTCCTGGTTACTTTAGGCCCTTTAGTTTAAGGATATCTTGCCCAAAGATAATATCTATATAAAATACACGGTGGAGTGGCAGGGCTTGGTAACCAAGCTTCCACAACAGAGAATGGATAATAAAACTCACTGGTATATTATTAAATCCTTAGGGTATCTGTTTGGGAAGTGAACTGATGGGTCAAACCTGTATACTGGGGTTATAAGGTTTTTCAGCAGTTTAAATTGATAAAAAGAGGGTTGAGGAAAGATATTATTGATCAGACTAAGCGATAAATCACTTAATTATCTCTTATAAGTATTTAATTACCTTGGAATGGTGTCTGGATATAAATATAACTGGGTCTCTGCCCATCAATATCCTCAAAAGAGCTCTTTATTTATAGCTTTTGGAGTCCCAATATTGTCATTCTGAGGGGTACAGGGGCTCAAAGGGACAGACACTGAGGCTAGAAGGGTAACCAATGGTAGCCTGTCGCCTGTTCTTGGTGCTTTGGCACGAGTAGCATCTAATTCCACAGGGTATGGGAATCATTCTACTTTATAATTGATATTTGGACGTGTGAATAACACTAATCTGTCCCTTTTATTTATTATTTAATTAATTATCCTTAGTAAATGTTCCCAGTAAGTTAATAATTATTTTGATAGACATTCCTACGGACATTCTTATGTCATGTGAGTTCTCATGATGTATTCAATAATTGGAGTAAAGTCATGATATTGATTTTACTCCTTATCTTTGAATTTAAGTTGATTTACTAAAATAATTACTTAAAAATATAATTCATGGGTATTCATGTAATATTTTTACATCATTAATTTTCTTAGTATGTCACAAAAAATATTGATGACTAGAAATTCTCATAATAGTATATTAAAGTATTTCAATATATTTTTAGAAGTTGTCATTGTCTTAATTTTGACATTCTTGGTACTTTGAATAATATTTAATAAAAAATATGTATAGAGGTTATTTAATTATTTTTTAGATAATTTTATGTATTTTTAGACTATCTACTATCCACAGGAACATTTATCACCTATGTAGAATGTTCCTGTGTGGGTTGTAGCATGTTTACATGGTACCTAAGTTTCTCAGGCTGCCTGTCACTCTGTCAACCCGTAGTCCCATGGCTGTGTACTTTTCAGATGCCCGGGGCTGCGTACACAACTTTGACGGAGTGACAGGGCTGTATCTCAGCCGCGCGCGGGTGCATTGGATGCTGCAGCTGTGTGCGGGAATTGTGACAGAACACATTTCCGTCTGTGACTCCTAAAATATACACAACACCTCAATTCTGACTGAATTTTAGGTGTGAAACCTATAGGTGACAATACGTGTGAAATATTTAATTGTCCAAAAAGTTCAATAGTGGTGTTGTGGTATTTTGGTCTTTCTTTTCCTTAATTATTTTAAAATATAAGGAGTTGGATTTCAAGGGTGGGGTCAGTGAGTGACCCTACCTAATTTTGGGTTGAGAATCCATTTTTGAAATGATATTTTGGGTTTTGCAACTCCTTCTTAGGTTAATGTTTTTTTTTTATTATTTTTATGTTATTTCTGTTACTTTTACAGCTTGCTCTGAAATAGTAGCATGCTGAAATTCCCCCACTCCAAGATATGGCCATATCTGAAAAAAATCTGGAGCATGTTGGGAAAAAATTAACTTCATGTGTGTTTCAGTTCCTCTTGCTGGCTCTGTAGTTTCTGAGATGTATTGGTCCATCAGGTATGTTATTCTATGGTAACCATTCATCTTTTTCTGCAGATTCTCCTTTGTATCTTACTAAGTATAGTCTAACATCTTTTCCTTGCACTCTCTCTTTCTTATCTCTCAATATCCTCCTGACTTTCCCTTTTTCTTTCACAGGGTCAGGTTCTATTGGGATTATTGTTGGAGGGAGGTTGCTACCTTCTCTTGGTTGAAATTTTTTTTACTAGTCTAAAAGGAAATACTGGGTGTTTTCTTGATAATTATTCACTCAAGATTACTTCTACAGAATTTTTTTCCATGCATCTTTTTGATAACAAATGGTCCAAGAAAGGCTGGTTTCAGCTTTCTGTTACCTGCTAGATTGTTGAAGTTGGTAGTGGATATCAAGATCTGATCTCCTATTTTAAAGTCAGGTTCCCTATGTGATTTGTCCCATCTTTTTTTGTTGTATTCTACTTCTTCTTTTACACACTTTTGAGCATGATCATTTGCCATATCTATCATCTTCTTAAAGTCAAGAGATGTTGGATGAATGGTGGGTAAGTTATAGTTAAAGTTATTCCTAGGGAGTTTTGAAATCCATCCTCTTTCTAGTATGTAAGCGGATTCTTTGGTAGTAGAATGTTTACTGCTGTTATAAGACATTTCTAGAGCTGGGAGTAGGCTTACCCAATCATGGCAATCACCATCTGAGGTTTTTTATTCTAGACCAAAGCTACAGAACCTTCTTAACATATCTTCTAGGGTCTTTATCATTCTTTCAGCTAATCCATCAGTTTGGGGATGGTATGCTGTAGAAAATGCTAGAGTAGTACCCAGTATACCATGTAGATTCCTCCAAAACTCAGAGGTGAATTTGGGGTCTCTTTCAGTGATTATAATCTTGGGTATACCAACATCAGCTATGATCCTATTCCAAAATAGTAAAGCTACATCCATAGAACTATCTTCTTTGTGTTTAGGTAAGAATTTTGCCTTCTTGGAGTATCTTTCAACTACAACCAGGACAGAGTTATATGAATGAGTACCTCCAGGGGGGGGGGCCAGTGACAAAATCAATATTAATGATTTCCCATCTGGTTTTAGGTTCAGAGATCTTCTGTAGGAGTAAAAAACTTTTGCCAGTAGTTTTATTAGATTTTTTGTAAGTCTCACAGCTAGTGAAATACTTAATAGTGATTTCTTTTGTCACCTTGCTACTATGTACAGAGCAACCTGTCATAGAAACACAAAACTATAAAAAACAAATTAAACAAGAATATCTAAATTAAAAAAAGAAGGAGTGAGAAATCCATAAATATTATTGAAGAAATGGATTCTCCACCAAAATTTAGGTAGGGTCACTCACTGACCCCACCCTTGAAATCCAAGTCCTTAAATTTTTAAAATCATTAAAAAGAAAAGTACTAAAAATTACAACACCAGTATGGCACCTTCTGGCCATTCTAACATTTCACATGTGTTGTCACGTATAGGGTTTACACCTAAAAATCACTCAGAGTTGAGGTGTTTTGTATATTTTAGGAGTTACACGCGGAAATATGTTATGTCACAATTCCCGCCCACAGCCCTGCATCCTTACATATCCCTACATACTTGTAGTAGCAAATTCCCACGTACTAGAGACCCACGCGCAGCTAATTCTTCCACGCACGCAGAAGATCCTACACCCCACGCATCTGTACTGACTGATCCCCGCGTCTGGATCTGTCATGACTAATCTGACAACCAGGTACTGCTCAGAAGAGTTACAACCTAGTTAGGGTTGCCTGGCATATGTAACAAGTTGAAATATGCGTTATTAATAGCCTAAAAAGATCAAGACCTAAATAAAATTAATAAAATTTAAGTTTAAAACATTTTTGAATAATAAATCAAAGATCAAGGATTACCACCTAAATCATTGACTCTGATCTTTGAAGACCAAGAAACACTACAAGGAGTGTTCATAAAAATTATTAAAAATTATCTATGTGATTGGCAGATGATGAAAAATCAGTAAACATCCACATCTGTTCAATTTAAAGCAATAATAGTAGTACAAATAAAGGATGAGTGCAGAATGATCAAATTTATGCCATAATAGATTAACAGATCCTGTGGCTAAAGGAATAATAATAATAATAATTATTCCAGTATTTTTATCACTCTCTGTAGCTAAAGGACTGCAAGGTTCCTGGTATCAGAGGGCTGAAATCTTTCCAGTCTATCCACCAAGCAGTTTGTTTTACTTTCTCCAAGGTTCTTTCAGTGGATAGATGCCCTGATGAAGAGTTTTCATGGCATCCCTGGAGTATGTGTTTCAGATTTTTTTTGTTTCTTAGTACTAATACACTGGAATGTTGGTGTCTTTAGTAAAGGAGACCATCCCAAAAGGGAAACCTTCCAGCTTTATAGGTTTTAAGTAAAGAAGCAGGTAAACTATTTATCCGAGCATCTTCTGGGGATTCACATTCCTTAATTTTAATCAGCAGCTTGATATCAGGGGAGTAGTTGTCCCTCACTAGGTTGAAGAAAGCAGTATCTAATTCACATAAGTGGATCCCCATTATTTGAGCATTCAATGCAAAAAGATTGATAGTCAAGATAGGAAAGATATCTTGATCCTCAGGGTCATATGCCGGATTTTTAGAGTCATTAGGAAAAGCATTCCTACTTAGACTATCAGCACTCTGATATTTAGCTCCAGCTTTATGCACTATAGTCATCTGACCTCTATACTGTTGTATAGCAATTTGCCACCTGAGCATATGTCTGCTGGGGGTTTTCATGTTCATAAGAGTTCTTACAGAATTACAGTCTGTGATCACTTGGGAAGTGGTGCCTTCTAAGTAATAGTGCAGCTTTTCTAAAGCCCATACTGAGCCAAACATTCCAACTGACTGGCTCCATATCTCTTTTATGTATCTTTGATCTGTCTAGATATGAAGAGTACTGGTTTATCTACTGGTCTGTCTTCTTCTATCCTTTCTTGATGTAGAGCAGATCCTAACCCTTCCATAAAGGCGTCAATGTACAGTTTAAAGGGATTGGAGTAATCTGGTTGAATGAGTAAAGGAGTAGAGGTAATAGCTATTTTTAGTTCCTCATAGTTCTTCAATCTCTCATGAGTCATTTCAAATAGAGTGTTATTGTTGCATACTTTGTACAGACTCTTAGTTAGCATAGAAAACTTTGGTATGTATTGTCTGTAGTAACTTCAAAAACTAATGAAAGACAGTAACTCTGTTTTGTTTTGAGGCATGGGTCTATTCATGACAGCAGCTATCTTATTTTGATCAGCAGCTAGAGTTAGACAAGTGACTATATTTCCTAGGGCTTTCAATTCTCCGTAGCCAAAGTTTCATTTCTTCATGGATAAATTTAATACTTCTCTGGAGATAGTTTGGAGTAATAATCTTATTTGGTTGATATGAGTATCCCAATCATCAGAGTATATGATAACATCATCTATATATACCCTCATCCATCCTTGTCTGATGTATGTACCTAGAACTGTATCCATTGTTCTCTGGAAGTGTGATGGGGCATTCTTCATACCAAAGGGCATCCTAAGATATTCATATATTCCCAAATGGCAAATTATTCTCATAAACTTCCTGCTTTCAGGGCTTATTGGTATCTGGTGGAAAACTTTAAGCATATCCATAGTAGTGATATATTTGGCCTTGGAAAAGTTATGTAGAGCATGATCAATCTGGGGTATAGGATAATAATCTGCCTGAGTATAATTATTGAGCATTCTGAAGTCTCCTACCATTCTTGACTTGTCATTATGCCAAGCTATGATTACAGGTGTGGTCACATCTACCTGCTCATTTTGCCCTACTTTCCTTAATATTTTTAAGTCTATCAGTTCTTGGATATGTTCCTCGAGAGCTATTCTAGACTTAGGACTAGAGGGATAGGCTGGTCTTCTTAAGTTTGGAGGATAAGGAGGCTTAATAGTCAATGTTAATACCATATCATGTCCTTTGATATCACCAATGGGATGATCTTTAGTACAAAAAGCATTGTGGTTCTCAAAGCAGACTGTCAATATATCTTTCTTCTGTTCCTCAGAAATTTTCATATTCAGAGCTGCTTGAGAGAAGTATTCTTGATTAAAGTCTTCTAAATGCTTTTGATAAGTAGAGGAGGGGAAGTTATATTGGATGGTGCATATCTTAAACTTCTTGTCCCAATTACCACCCACTGTGAAGCATCTCCCTTTACTCTGGAACACATCTATACCATATAGACATAAGGCATCATTACCTATTATCAGGCAGTCACATAGTCCATTGAGCAATACCAAAAATTCCACTTGTATTCTCAAAGATCCTTTAGTATGGGGTAGTATTATAGGAGCAGTCCATACTCCAATAGAGGTCATGGTAGAGTTGCAAGAGCTAAACTTGGCTTTTGGGACGGGCAGAAGGTGCTCTTTCAAATTGGGATCCCATTTGTTTTAGAATTTAGTACAGACACATGAGCAGAAAGCTCCGCTATCCAGTAATAAACTTATAGGTCTTGTCAGCTTGCTACTATTGCAGAGCAAGCTGAAACAGTAACAGAAATAACATAACAATAATAATAATAAACTGAACCTAATAAGGGGTAGGAAAACCATAAATATTATTACAAAAATGGATTTTCCACCCAAAATTAGGTAGGGTCACTCACTGACCCCACCCTTGAAATCCAACTCCTTATATTTTTAAATAATGAAGGAAAGAAAAACCAAAATACCACGGCACCACTATTGAACTTTTTTGCCAATTGAAGGTTTCACACGTATTGTCACATTTAGGTTTCACACCTAAAATTCAGTCAGAATTGAGGTTTTGTGTATATTTTAGGAGTTACGGACGGAAATGTGTTCTGTGACAATACCCGCACGCAGCCGCGGCAGCCAATGCACCCGCGCGCGGCTGAGATACAGCCCTGTCACTCTGTCAAGTTTGTGTACGCAGCCCTGGGCCTCTGAAAAGTACGCAGCCGCGGGACTACGGGTTGACAAAGTGACAGACAGCCTGAGAAACTTAGGTACCGCGTAAACATGCTACAACCCACAGGGGAACATTCTAGATATGTAATAAATGTTCCCGTGGATAGTAGTCAGTCTAAAATTAAATAAAATTATATAAAAATACTTAAATAAACCTTATTGGTATTTTTTATTAAACATAATTCAAAGTACCAAGAATGTCAAAAATAAGACAATGACAACTTCTAAAAATATATTAAAATATATTAAAATACTTTAATATACTATTATGAGAATTTCTAGAGATCAATATTTTTTGTGACATAATAAGAAAATTAATGATGTAAAAATATTACATGAATATCCATGACTTATATTTTTAAGTAATTATTTTAGTAAATCAACTGAAATTTGAAAATAAGGAGTAAAATCAATATCATGACTTTACTCCAATTATTTAATACATAATGAGAACTCACCTGACATCAGAATTTCCGTATTAATGTCTATTAAAATAATTATTAACTTAATGGGAACATTTAATAGGATAATTAATTAAATAATACATAAACAGGACAGATTAGTGTTATTCACACATCCAAATATCAATTATAAAGTAGAATAATTCACATACCCTGAGGAATTAGATGCTACCCCTGCTACAGAACCAAGAAAACGTGAAAGGCTACCACTTTTTACCCTGCTAGCCTCAGTGTCTGTCCCTTTGAGCCCCTGTACCCCTCAGAAGGACAATATTGGGACTCCAAAAGCTGTAAATAAAGAGCTCTTTTGAGGATATTGATGGGCAGAGACCCAGTTATATTTACATCCAGACACCGTTCCAAGGTAATAGAATACTTATAAGAGATAATTAAGTGATTTATGGCTTAGTCTGATCAATAATATCTGTCCTCAACCCTCTTTTTATCAATTTAAACTGCTGAACAACCTTATAACCCCAGTATACAGGTTTAACCCATCCGTGCACATCCCAAACAGATACCCAAAGGATTCAATAATATACCAGTGAGTTTTATTATCCTTTCTCTGTTGTGGCAGCTTGGTCAAAAAGCCCTGCCACTCCACCGCCTATTTTATATACATATTATCTTTGGGAAAGATATCCTTAAACTAAAGGGCCTAAAGTAGCCAGAACTAAGTGTTTTAATACTGAAATCCCTGAAGAGAGGTGTTAAATATCCCCAATATAATAGTGGCCCCTCTATAAAAATATTTAATGATCAATTTATCTGTATTGATTTATAACAATAAACCATCACCAAACCAATTTACCTTGCAATAAGCTTTATCCAAATATTTTACGTATTTTTTCTGCATTTATTAAATAATATATTTATTATTTATACTATCACCTCTGGTAGCTAAAGGATAGCAAGGGTCTTGGCATCCAGGAGGCTGACAATTGAGGGTCTGGCTGGGAAATATTCCATTTTATTATATTTAATACCTTGGACCAGACATTTCATGTAAAATTAAATCAAAGATAAATTTATCTGACTTCATAACCGTGATTTATCATTAAATTCTTTTGCAGTGGATTTAAAAACCAATGCAGAATTAATAATCCATTATCTGAATCTTTTAAAAATAAGAAAAGAAGAATATATTAAAAATTATAAACCTACTTGTTGGAATGCTTTAACTCAAGCTGAGAAACTTAATATCTCTTCTGCATGTAAAAACTTAGATAAACTCCTTGAACAAGAAGATCTTGAGAGGGTATCAACTTCAAGGCCCTATTAGGGAAACATAAAGCTTGGAAGAAATATCATATAAATTCCTTTTTGAAATATAAAAGTAAGTACACAACTTGTATTACCATATTACTTTTTTAAATAATATAAATATATTTTATTGACCAATAAAATAACCTTTTTACATCAGTGAAACCTCCTGTACCAGAAACCACCGCCACTGAAATTGATTTATTGGATCAAGAAGTCCCAGATATCTCTGAACGCCCTGAAAATATTGATTGGGAAGGTGAAGACCTCATTGGAACACACCAAGAACCCGTAGGATTACCTAATAAGGACCAATTTAATCCCAATAAAGTCTTGGTACCTTTGAACATCAAATTAAGTGAGTTTTAAATAACACTTATTTTTACGGATTTTTACTGTAGAAAGAAAAGTACTTATAAACATTTTGTTCAAATATGAATAGACATAACACAAGAGCCCCAGGGAGAATTCCATCCTATGGATATTTGCCGGGAGCCCCCAGTAATGGTGAGACCACCAATAAAGACAACCATGAGGGGACTGGAACCCGTGAATCAAATGTTGATGGACAAGGAACAGCACCAAATACTTCTTCCCTGCCCCAACCTAGAGCCGGAGAAAGCAGTAGAATTAAGCCACCCTCCATTACAAGAAGATTACCTGCAGCCACCCCAGCAGAATCTGGCCAAGGAAGCCAGGATCAAAGACTTATTCAGAGAGCATCTGAAATATTGGGAAGAGTTCAAAGAATCCCAAGACAAAGAGGACAGGGTATCTATGAAAAAGATAATATCCCAGGCAAAAGCTACCCAGATAGCTCTTAAGAAAATGATTCCAAGGAAAGAGGTAGAATCCTACGTAGAAAAGTGGAATCCTTGGGATCAATTAGCCCAACTGAAAGGCAAAAGATCAGGAAAGAAGAGATCCTCTTCCCATCCAAAGCCAAAGGGAAAGAAGGATTGGGATCAGATAATATCCCTAGCTCAGAAATGGAAAAATGTTTAAAACAATTAGCCTCTAATTCTGAGCCCAAAAAAACCTCTGATTTAATTACTTCCTTTTCTAATGATATGCGCCATAATTTCAAAATTGTTTGTGGAAATTTGGATGGTGTTTATACCCAAATGGATAAATTAACCTCAGTAGTAGCCAAATTGATTAATAAAAAAGCAAAGACAGTAGGAATGGAAGATATTAAAGAACACACAGAACAGTTATTGGAGACAATTAATGAAGTTAGGATCAGAAAGACTCAAAAAATTGAGAATATGTTATCAGGAATCCAAGAAGATTTTATTATGTCTTTCCAACCCTTAAAAGAATAATTGGTAACCACCACTAACAGCTCCATTCTATCCCTTAGTGAAAAACTGGATGTGCTTAATAACAAAGTGGACCTGCAACTTACTCTGATAAAAAATGATCTTAGAGACTCAAACGTCCGTCTGAGCAACCCCTTGGGGAGTACCACAGAGGAACCAAAACCTCCCAGACAAACAACTACTCCTTATGCACCACCCTTACTAGGAATTCATAGGAGTGACACCTTCAGGCCTAGTCCTACCCCTGAAATGGAGAAAGCCCTAAAACTATTACCCCCTATTTCTGAATGGCCCAAGTTCTCCGGTGAAGGAGAATACAATCATATAAATTTTATTAAATTTATTGACTACACTATTAATTCTTATGACTTACCAGAAGCTATAGCTGTAGTCAGGCTTCCCAGACTATTTGAAGGAGTAGCTTTGGACTGGTTTATTAGTAAAAGAGAAGAAGTAGGATCCTTACCATGTAATTCTTGGAAAATTCTAATTAACGAAAAATTTGGTTCTAGAATATGGAAAAGAAAAATGATGAAAAATTTTGAAAATTCCTCATTTGACCCCTCCAAGGATAAGCCTCAAAAATGGTGCTTGGAACATCAGAAAAGACTAGATTGATTCTATCCAGATGCTGAAAAAGAGGAAGTAAATGATAGACTCCTCAACTTGTGTCCTGGAAATCTTAACCATAGTGTAAGATGCAGGATGAGTATGGATGCTTACTTGCCAACTCTAATCAATATGTTAGAAGAAGTCATAGACATGAATGGGTTAGACAAGAAGGTCCCTTATAGACCCAAAGAGAACTACAACATTAACAAAACCAGAGAACAACCCCCTCTGATAAATACCTCTGATAATAAGAAACCTAATGAGAATAGGGACAAAGAGAGGATGTGTCAGCTCTCTGATACCAGGAAACTTGCAGTCCTTTAGCTACAGAGAGTGATGAAAATACTGGAATAATAATAATTATTATTATTCCAAAAATAAACGCTTAGAGGCTCAAATAAATAATATAATAAGAGCATTTGCAAGGTTTAATTGGTTTGGTAATAAAAGGTTTTCAATATGTATATAAAAGAGGGGCCACAGTATTATACTACTGGGGGTCTTTACAGACAAAGCAACCTCTCTTCAAGGGGCCTCCTTAGGCAGTTTAAGAACCTTGGAATGAAGATGGGTGCCTTAGAAAGGGCTTATTCCATTAATGGCCAGGAATAACAGCACTATGGCCAAGACAGGAAGGGAAACACTCACTCTGAGAACTTTACCACGAAAATCCTGCAATAATAGGAAGGGTTTCAGGGTAAATGGGGTGGATTGCTTGACTAAACTTCAAGGGTTGATTGGTTTTAAGAAATAAATAATAATACTACAGACTTGGTCATAAATAACTTGCTTAGATTCTTCATAAGCACTTGACTAACAATGAAACGGTGTCTGATCAATAATAATAATTCTTGGTAAACTGATCATGGAATAATGGATCCAAAGAGGTCTGCATAAATACCTTTTTGGGGTGATTTTGAGCTCCTCAGGGCACGTAGAGAGGGTTCTGCTCATAGGCTGAGGCTGACAAGCCATTCAGGGAAAGATTAGCACGTCCACTTGGTGCTGTCAATCAGCTGACTTTAGATCTGCTGGATTTCTGTACTATTTTAGCCACAGGATCTGTTAATCTATTATGGCGTAAATTTGATCATTCTGCACTCATCCTTCATTTGTACTATTAGTATTGCTTTAAAGTGAACAGATGTGGATGTTTACTAATATTAAATCATCTTCTGATCACGTAGATAATCCTTAATAATTTTTATGAACGCTTCTTGTAGTGTTTTGTGGTCTTCAAAGATCAGAGTCAATGATTTATGTGGTAATCCTTGATCTTTGATTTATTATTAAAAAATGTTTTAAACTTAATTTTTATTAATTGTATGTAGTTTATGATATTTTTGGACTATTACTAATGCATACGTCAACTTGTTACATATGCCAGGCAACCCTAATTAGGTTGTAGCTCTTCTGAGCGGTACCTGGTTGTCAGATTAGTCACGACGGATCCAGAAGCGGGGATCAGTCAGTACAGATGGGCGCAGGGTAGGATCCGCTGCGTGCGTGGCAGAATTAGATGCGCGCGGATCTCTAGTACGGGGGAAACTGCTACTACAAGTACATAGGGGTATGTAATGATGCAGGGCTGCGCGCGGGAATTGTGACATAACAAATTTCCGCATGTAACTCCTAAAATATACACAAAACCTCAATTCTGAGTAAATTTTAGGTGTAAACCCTATACGTGACAACATGTGTGAAATGTTAAAATGGCCAAAAGATGCCATACTGGTATTGTAATTTTTAGTACTTTTATTTTTAATTATTTTAAAATGTAAGGACTTGGATTTCAAGGGTGGGGTCAGTGAGTGACCCTACCTAATTTTGGGTGAGGCATCCATTTATTTAATAATATTTATGGATTTCTCATTCCTTGTTTTGTTAATTTAGATATTCTTATTTTTTATAGTTTTGTGTTGCTATGACAGGTTGCTCTGTACATAGTATCAAGCTGACAGGATGCCTGGAACTTGTTGGAATTGTAACAAGACATGGAATATGAGACAAGACTTCCCATCACCAAAAAGAAAGATAGCAGTCTTGGAAGGAGAGAAGAAGGCTGAAGGGAATCAGAACTATGAAGATATAGCTGATACTGAAGGATCCCTTTCTGAATGTGAATCAATCCTGACCAACCCTGTTAATGTTATAGAAGGAGATATAGGCACTTCTGTAGAAATCAATAACATCCATGGGGATTCTAGTTTTCCCCAACAATGGGATCCTACCATAATTCCTAGACATATTAAGGATGTTAAACCATCAACAGTTAAACCTATGAGTGGCAAAAGTTATACCACTGGTCAAACTTGCTATGCAACAGGATTGTATAAAGACAGACCTGTCAGCCTCCTGGAAGCCAAGACCCTTGCTATCCTTTAGCTATTAGAGGTGATAGTATAAATAATAAATATATTATTAAATAAATGCAGAAAAAATCCGTAAAATACTTGGATAAAGCTTATTGCAAGGTTAATTGGTTTGGTTATGGTTTATTGTTATAAATCAATATAGATAAATTGATCATTGAATATTTTTATAGAGGGGCCACTATTATATTGGGGATCTTTAACAACTCTCTTCAGGGATTTCAGTATGAAAACATGTAGTCCTGGCTACTTTAGGCCCTTTAGTTTAAGGATATATTTCCCAAAGATAATATGTATGTAAAATACATGGTGGAGTGGCAGGGCTTTGTAACCAAGCTGCCACAAAAGAGAAAGGATGATAAAACTCACTGGTATATTATCAAATCCTTAGGGTATCTGTTTGGGAAGTGCACTGATGGGTTAAAACTGTATACTGGGGTTATAAGGTTTTTCATCAGCAGTTTAAATTGATAAAAAGATGTTGAGGAAAGATATCATTGATCAGACTAAGCCATAAATCAGTTACTTATCTCTCATAAGTATTTGATTACCTTGGCACGGTGTCTGGATGTAAATATAACTGGGTCTCTGCCCATCAATATCCTCAAAAGAGCTCTTTATTTATAGCTTTTGGAGTCCCAATATTGTCCAACCTATAGGTGAAAATATGTGTGAAATATTTAATTGGCCAAAAAGTTCAATACTGGTTCCGTGGTATTTTGGTCTTTCTTTCCTTAATTATTCAAAAATATAAGGAGTTGGATTTCAATGGTGGGGTCAGTGAGTGACCCTACCTAATTTTGGATGGAAAGTCCACTTTTGCAATAATATTCATGGTTTTCCTACTCCTTCTTAGGTTAAGTTTCTTTTCGTTATTTTTATGTTATTTCTGTAACTTTTGCAGCTTGCTCTGCAATAGTAGCAAGCTGACACTTCTCCAGTCAAGTACCAGGAACAAGAAGTGTAGAAACTGGGGATGCATTGGCCATGCCAAATTCCTTCAAGATTTTCAACGAGTAGACATATTGGGAAAGGGTGAGACCATTGTGAGTCCTACGGATGTTGAGACCAAGAAGAGAGTTCATGGGTCCAAGATCCTCCATGAGATACTCCTGAGCAATGAGCCACTTGAAGCGCAGAACATCCGGACTGATAATGATCAGATCATCCACATAAAACTGCACCCAGCATGTCCAATATTGATGACAAGAAACAAACAGGCAGGGGTTGGAAGTAGAGGGCTGGAAACCAATTTTGGTGAAAAAGAATTAAAGAGACGCATACCACACCTGGGGCGCTTGCTTCAGTCTGTAAATGGATTTTCTTAATTTCAAACAATAGCCCTGGGGACTATCCATTCCCTGTGGAACACAAAAATAGATTTCCTCTTCTAGAACACAATTGAGAAAAGCATTCTTGACATCCATTTGATGAATGTCTCACAAGTTGTTACAGGCTAGAGCAAGCAACATTTTTAGGGTAGTTTGCCTCCCCATTGGAGCATAAGTATTGTTGTAATAAATCCCCTCCTCCTGGCAATTTCCGGCTGCACACAATCTTGCCTTATATTTTTGTGAGGTTTCCATGCGCATCAATTTTCTTTTTGAACACCCAGAAAGTTGCAAGAAGCCGCGCATGAGGCGGGATCTTCACTAGTTCCCAGACAACCAAACGTTCCATAGCCTCCAGTTCCAATTTGATAGACTGCAACCATTCCTCCCAGTCTTGCAATTTTTGAGCCTGGTTGAACTTCTTTGGAGCATTGTTGCTTTGGAGAAACTTCTGAGGAGTACACTGAAGAGCCGCAATGGCAAATGCCGCAGCCTCTAAATCCTCCATGGAGACATGTGCCCTACGCTTCCCGCTGATAATGTGATGGGGTCCTATGTCAATATTGATGTCATTAGGTGCTGGCTGATCAATCAGCTGAAGAACCACATCATATCCAGGCTTGGGGGGAAATGATCTTTTGTTTTGGGGATCAATGTAATCACCGCCATTGCTAGAAGGGACTGCTGAGGGGGTGGTTGTATCATCAACTGGTGTATCTGCGTTTGTGTTTGCAGGCACACCTGCATTGGCACCTATTCCTTCTTCAATGGGGAACTCAAGGACAGGTGGTATGGGATGAGAAGACTCCTTGTTGTCCATATCTTCCACCTCTAGAAAGGGAACAACAAGGCCAGCCAAACCCAAGAAATTGACACCAGGAAACACTGATTTGTCAAATTGAACATCATGAGAATAAATTATTTTCCCTGATTCCAAAAAGATTTGCCAGTTTTTCATTCCTAGTTGATACCCTAGCAAAATGCCCTTCTTGGAGGTGTTGGCAAAATTAGATTCCCAATGAGCCTTTATCACATTTACGCAGGCTCTGCATCCAAACACCAAAAGACAATAGCAATCAAAGGGAATCCCAAACCAAAGTTTGTGCGCAGCCTTCCACTCATTCTTCCTTGTGGGAGCAATATTCTCATAGAATACTGCAGTAAGTACTGCCTTGTCCCACAGTTTGTTTGGTAACATTGCCTGTTTCAGAAGGGCTCTTGACTTTTCTGAGGTTGTCCAATTTCCTCTCTCAGCCACAGGGTTCTGCTGGGGTGTATAGGGAGCTGAAATGTGCACATTCACTCCATTCATTGCTAAGAATTCCTTGAATTAATTAGAGTTGAACTCTCCTCCTCCATCAGTCACCAAATTCCTAACTTTAAGTGAATGGTGAGTTATATCCAGCGCAAAGAAATCTTTGAAGTAGGAGAATGCCTGAGACTTATATTGCAGAATGTAGACAAATTTGTACTACGTAAATGCATCTGTAATCTTCAAGTAGTATTCACCCCCTTCTTTGGATGGAGGAGATATTTTTCCGCTTAGATCCATGTGAACAACTTTGAGCGGTGGAGATGGTCTGGGAAGAGCTGAACAAAACGGGAGCCTGGTTGACTTAGACAATGAGCATGATTTGCACACATAGTTACCATGGTTCACACCAAACATGTGCTTCAGGGATTCATTGCTGGGATGGCCGGCTCTATTGTGATGTAGAGTGATATCAGTGGAAGTTGCTAGATTTGACCAACTGGTCTTGAAAGACACACCTTGCAAGATCTTGCCATCTACCACAAAGACATCATTATGAACCCTCCCTTGAAATAGAATGTGCTTGTTGCTTGCTACTTGGAATGTATTATTGGAATTTTGATAAAGGTTGTATCCCTTGAAAAAGAGACTTCCAAGACTGATGAGGGTTCCAACAAGTTTGGGCACATGAAGAAAGTTGAACTTAATTGATGAGCCAGATGCAGAATTGAAATTGACAGATCAATTCCCTTCAAAAGCAATTGATTTCCCATTGGCCATTTCAATCAAGGTTCCTTTGGCATAGTACAAGAAAAAGGCTTACTTGTTGGCAATCATATGATTTGATGCCGCACTATCAAGGTAAACTAAGGAGCTTGATTGATTGGCCAAGAACACCTGGGAAATGCAGTGCAAACCGGAATCAGAGGACAACTCTCCATTAGTTTTTTCTTGAGCAGCCTGGTTTGCCTTCTTTTTATTCTTCTTCTTTTTCTTAGAATTTTTGAGAGTAGTGTTATCCTTGCTTGAAGGGGGTAGTGCATTTGAGTTGTATCTGTTCCCGTACTGCTTGTTCATTCTCATGGCTTCCTGCTTCATTACCAACACCATACTAGTTTTTGCATCTTGTTGTTTATTCTCAATGAATTGCTTAACTTGATCCATTGTGAGGGGTCGCTTCTCTAGAAGTTGATCCTTGAGGCTCTCTAGCAATTTTAGGAATTTACTTATTAAAAATTCAGCCAAGAAATGTTCATTTAGATGACACTCAGCAGGAATCCCGATTTTTATTCCCACCAATTCCATTGAATGCAGGTGCACAGCCAGAGAGGTGAGGAAATTGTCAATGTTGTTCCCATTGAAGGTGATGGATAGGAAGTCTTGATATACTTGAGCTTGGTTGCCTATAGAATCAGACTCATAGTATTCCTTGAGCGCCTTTCACAGAAGAAAGGGATCACAATTGTTTTGTTCAGTAACAAGCCGGGCAACATTAGATTGTCCCATATGTCTCAGTAGAATGCCTGCCATCTGATTTCTTTTGGAAACAACCACTTTTGCTTCCTGCCGGTTCATTGGTAGCTTGACTGACTCATTGATGAACTCAACCAGTCCACGCTCCATAATGTAGGCCTGGACTTGAATTTTCCACTTGGCATAATTGGTCAAGACCAGGATTGGTAAGTTCTTGTGCAATTCTGACATGATGTGTATTAAGAGAGAAGGCAGAACAGCGGCTCTGGGCTCATAACCTGATAAGAACCACTCTGTGAGGATGTGTTCAATCAACACAACACAAATTTTTGAGACAAACCTGATAAGAAACACTCCGTGAGGATGCATTCAATTGAAACAACAAAAATTGTTGATAAAAACCTGAAGGAGAGAGGAAGAGGAGGTTGACAGGGGAGACAAAACAGAAATGAGATTTTGGGAGAACAACGCAATCTTGAATTTCATTATTCCAGTTGTTTCTCATACCTGATAAGAACCACTCTGTGAGGATGCGTTCAATTGACATGACACAAATTGTTGAGACAAACCTGAAGGAGAGAGGAAGAGGAGGTTGACAGGGGAGACAAAACAGAAATGAGATTTTGGGAGAAAAACACAATGAGAAAAGAAATTTTGTAAGAGCACACATTCTACTTTAAGTACAAGCACGTTAGGTTTGACATTGCGTGTGGGACCCAATCTCACACTGCGCAAATGATGATTAGAGTTGTGAATGCACTGCGCAGAAATGGGTTCACCAACCCCATTCAACTGGTTGGTCATTGTTGTCTTTCTACTCCCAGAGTAGAAAAAAAAAGATTGGAGAGGTAGGTGAGAGAGAGATGACCTCCTGCCTACTAGAGAATACATCCTTGGTAGGTCTTCTTGAGGATCTGATGTATGGATTGTATCTGTATTTAGTCTTGGACTGGGCGCAACTTCTTCTTCTTCTTCTTCTTCTTTTTTTTTGAATGAATGAAAAAAAGAGGTAATTTATTTCATCAGTTTTTGCCTAATTTTTATCCCTAGCTTTTGCACTGGGTTTTTTCCCAATATGCCCTCCCAGATTTTTGACCCCACCCCCCACCCTGCCTAAAAAAAAGAAGAAAAAAAAAAGAGAGAGAGAGAAAATAATAATAATAATAATCATCCTCTGATTGGAGGAAAAAATTTTCACCTGATCCCATATGACCCCCAATTGAATTTTTTTTTGTCTCATTATTTATCAATATGACAATTACCCCTAAATCCAAAAAAAATAAAATAAAAAAAAAACACAACTCTCTGATTGGACTCCTACCTCCACTCTTCCCTCCAAAATAATCTAGCAATCACTTATTCCAACCATGAGACACCAGGACCAATCCACAAAAACCCCAACCAGGGAAAACTCCTTGGATCTGATGAAAAGAAGTGTTTGTGGTTGAGATTTGAATGGTCTCTTAATGATAGGCTGAGTCTAGTTTGTAATTCCCACTCTTAGCCTGATACAATGTACCCTTTGGCTAGTATGCCTCCAAGAGGTATTGAGAAAAACCTTGAGAATCTAAGTAGAAATCAATCTCAATCATCAAAATTTTGGAAATAAAAGAGAGAGGTACTGCCCAAAGTTGCCCTTAAGTTTGGAAGTGATTGGTCCTAGGATCTGTAAGGAGTGGGATGCACCCTTAGAGAGAGGGGGGGAGTGAGATGAATTTCTTCCTTCCTTCCCAGAAAGTGTGGTAGTCCTCCCCCTCCTCCTTCAACCCAGCAGCACTCCAACTGAGGTCTTTTATGCCCTCCCTCTCAGCCCTAAACCTAAGTACAAGCCCAATGACAGCCTAGAAACAAATTGGGAGGAAACCCCCTCAAAAAATCAGAACCCTAGCCTAAACCTAACCCATACCCATACCACCCAATCCCTCTTACTCCCCTGCCATCACACACACCCAGTTTTTCCTTCTCATGAAACCACCCTCCACCGCACCCTACTCCAAGCCCCTTGCAATTTTCCCCATCTGCCCAACACACCTTCAAGATTTTTTCCCAATATCCATGGATTGTTCTGCGCTTGGGCGCCTGCGCTCTCCCCTGCTATTACCCCTCCCCCCCAAACTAGCCATCTCACAAACTTGGGCCGGCTAAATTCCTAGGTCCCTAACATCCCAGCCAGTCACAGGCCTGCCACATCCAATGAAGCCCAAACTGCACCTGGTGTGCTGAGCGCCACGTGGGGCCCACTGCTGAGACTGTACACACCCCAGCTGCCAAGCCTGACCTACCCAATGCTGAGCCTGCAGGCAGCAACTCATTTCCCAATCCAAGACCATATAATGACACCACATCCCCCCCAAAAAACTTGAGTTCTGTCCCCAGAGGTCTTCCCATCATTACCCCAACCATACCTTGCGCCCTCCCATACCACCTTCTACCCTTACACTCTTCATCCTTACACCACCCAAACCCCCCCTCCATTGCCACCATGACACCCTGTAATCTCTGCACTCAAAATGGGCTTGAGTGCTTGCTGATTCCCTGGTCCTCACACATGCACCTCTTGCCACCGTGCCCACCATTGCTGCTCCTTGAGCAAGGGAATGCCCCAGGCTCCACAGCCCCCCCTCCTTCAACCCCTTTGCCTGCCCCTGCTCTGGCCTTGGATCCTATGTTGAGGTACTCCTTGGACTTGGAGGAGGAGGTCTCAAGCACCCCAGTTGTGCCTCCAAACCCACCTTCTATGGTCATCATCTTGTTGTTGCCTCTGCCTGGACCAAGTCCCTTGAAACGTACACCGGAGGCCCCACCGTCTCCCCCGGCTCCTCCTCCACCAAGCCCGCCCAAAATTCCAGAGATCCTGATTGTGTTGGCCCTCCCGGTTTCCAATTTTAGAGACTTTTCCAATTGGTCAACGTCTCTTCTACAGGCTTTTCTTGCAACCCCCTGGTGTGAAGACTCCTGTGGGATTGGGTAAAGTTTAGCAAATAAGGTGCTGGCAGTCACTCAAGGGGGAATTTAGTACTGCAAATCTTGATAAGACAGAGGAATACTAAAGGGTTTTTTTGAGTTTCCTGCCCCTCTGAGTACTATAGTAGTCTCAAAAAAATAAAAGAAAAGAGATTGGTGGCTGATTTTCAGATAGAGTTGCTACTATAGTACTCTCTATCAGACCTAGGATCAATATGTTTCAAGATTGATAAGGAAGAAGTGGTGGAAACAATGGGTGAACTGGAGGATAGAAGCTGAGTAAGGTAAGAATCCTTGATATAGTCTTATCCTTTATATATATTTTTTATATTGATCTTATTGGTTACTGATTGATACTCCTTTGATTATACAGGTGAAGATTGAATAAGGTTGAAAGGGTTGAGCCTATAGTTGATAACTGATGGTGATGGAGGTGGATGATGATAGCATGAATGGTAGGTGATGATGATGATGGATGGTGATGATGAAGATGGATGATGACAATGGATGGTGATGATGAAGATGGATGATGATGATGATTGATGATGATCAAGGTAGGTGGTGGTGATGCTGGATGGTGATGATGATGATGGATGATGATGAGAGTTGGTGGTGGTTGATGATGATGATGATGTTCAAGTTATGGGGAAATGGTGGTGATGTTCAAAGATATGGGGTATTGGATAAATAATGGTGGTGTTGGATGGTCAAAAGTATGGGTTATTGGGTTGGGTAATGTTCAAAAGTATGTGTTGATGATGGTGGATGGTCCAGGGTAATGGTGGTGGTTGATGATGATGATGATGATGATGATGATGATGATGATGGTATGGGATATGGGATTGGTGATGGTCACAGTATGGGTTATGGGATAATGGTTGAGGATGGTAAAATTATGGGTTAAGGGTGCCTAGGAGGCATGGTGATCCCTGGAGAGAAGGATGGGGGGAACTGGATGGGGGAGAGAGGCCCTCTATTTATAGAAAATCCTGCCCTCAGGGCTGCCCCTGAGGGTCTCCATGGCACAGTGAATACATTTCATGAGGAATTTTGGCTGGTCAGAGGGGGAGGCTGTGCAGGATCTACATGCATGTACACCCTTGCATGCATTTCTGTGCTGCATTGATACAGGTTCCTCCTCCATAGATTACTTCTGTATAGTGGTGGTTGGTCATTTGTTTGATACTTCATGCAGTTCCTTGCATATATTTCTTCTGTATACAGCTGCTTGTTTGGTGCTGCATGCAGTGCCCTGCATATATTTCCTCTGTATACTGCTGCAGGTTTGTTTGGTGCTGCATACAGGGTCTTGCATATATTAATTATGTATACTGCTGCAGGTTTGTTTGGTGCTGCATACAGGGTCTTGCATATATTAATTATGTATACTTCTGCAGGTTTGTTTGGTGCTGCATGCAGGTTCTTGCATATATCAATTATGTATACTGCTGCAGGTTTTTTTGGTGCTGTATGTTTTTAATGTATGTGGTATGTACTTGAAGTCTTCCAAGGTATGTTCATGAACTTTCACTTGTCTGTGACACCTGGTAGGGGTATGGGTAGGCCAGGGTTGATTTGGGCTGTATCTTCTAAACCATGAGAGATAGAGGGGTACTTTGCCTGAGTGACTAGGGTTTATTTTTGGTTTAGAGTCCATTTTTCAGGTCTTTTTTATTATTGGAGCTGTCATTATTCCAGAAAAGTGAGTCTGATGGCTATGGGTTAGGTTTTGGAACACCACACCGGCACCCAATCTTCAGAAGCCCGCCTCAAGCTCTTGGTGTCATTCCAGGCCCTCCTGGTGTCTTTGCAGTTGGAGATGGAGGAAATGATGAAGATGGCTTAGGCACATTGCCCCCTCCTCCCCCTTTTCTTTCACTCATTCCTTCCCTCTAGTTTGTATCCAGGCCATTCCCCACATTATAAGAAATACATGTTTTTGCACACGGGTTCCTTTATTTGAATAATCTTGTGAGAGTGACCCTGCACCCTAAGTGAGTGAGAGAGGAAAAATTCTGAGTCCCTATTTGCTCCGCGTGCAATTGTGCAACTTTAAATTCCCGGCAAAGAATCCTGAGTCCATTGGACCTTTGTGAGTCCCCAAGCGTTCCAAAGAGGTACCTGGTATGCCCCAGACAAACTGCCACACAGTTCACCATACCCAGATCCTGTAGCAAACAAAACAACCAAACGCCAGCGCGCACCAATCATAAGACAGGGAAAAATTTTGAGAAAAAAAAATATGGGGTGTCTAGTCATTCTGGCTGTGAACCAGCTAGAACACCCCCTCACCAAGTCAGGATTATCCCCATGCCATGCTCCAGCCATAACCACCCATTCCCATTACACTTGTCTGTAGAGAGAGAAAAAAGAGAAAAGAAAAGAAAATGAAACAGGCCCAAAACAAAGAGAAAAAAAGGAGAAAAGCTTTTTTTTCATTGCATTGCTCCTTTTCCTGCCTCCCCTTCCCACTCCGGGGGCTTGTCCTTGAGTATACAGACCCTGCGTTGTGCCGCACCCCCATTCCTGCAACAATCATAAACCAAAGCCAGTAACAATCCAAGAAACCAATCCATTCAGAGACAGAAAATCTGGGGTGCCTAGTTGTTCTGGCTGTGAACTGGCTAGAGAACCCCCTCACAAAATTAGGCTTTCCCATCCAGCACTAGGCCCCCCCCAGCTTGACAGCTTTCCCCAACGGTTTGCAACCTCCAACTCTGCCAGAGCGGCGCGTTGCATGCGGACTCCTTGTTGGCCAAAGAGCCCAAACCAACCAGCTCTCCAATCATTTCCAAAACCACAATTTCATCCCCAGAGTCCGCGCCATTCCCTTCTGTTTCATTGAACAAGATGGACCCTTGTGCAAAAAAGCGCTTCACATGTGAAGCTGCAGCCTTCTGCTTAAGAGGAATCCTGTCCAGTTCTTTGAGATGATAGCTCCCTCCCATGAACTTAGAAGCCAAGGGGTACAGACCGTTCCATTTGCTGGAAAAAAGAAACCCCCACTGAGATTAAAGACTATGGTTGTACAACAGCACAAAGTC
The DNA here is from genome assembly GCA_025617555.3 of Puccinia polysora. Taxonomy (NCBI): domain Eukaryota; kingdom Fungi; phylum Basidiomycota; class Pucciniomycetes; order Pucciniales; family Pucciniaceae; genus Puccinia; species Puccinia polysora. Next base: position 23,557,232 of record CM062614.1, read on the forward strand.
CCCTTTCTGCAACAGATCCTGGAGGCGGTGGGAACAGTGCTTGTCCCAGTAGCGGACGGACACCATTTGGTTCTTCTTCAACCGCTCCGCAACCTTTGCCAAGATTTCCTCACGCCTGAGGAGTTGTTTGGCATGGGCCTCAACAAGATCTGCGGAGTTCTTGGCCTTCCACCAGTCAAGACCCAAGAACATACAAAACTCAATGTCCACTGGAAGCATGGGCCGCTTTCCAAAGAGCAGCTCATATGAAAAGTAGCCTGTTTACTGCTTCACAGAGAACCAATCTGCAAAGAGAACCACCGGAAGCGTTTCCTGCCACCTTTTGCCTTCCTCCCTGCACATTTTTACCAGGGTGTTGTGGAGAATCCTTTGGGATGGGGTAAAGTTTAGTAAATAGATTTCTGGCAGTCACTTCAGGGGGAATTTAGTACTAAAACTATTGATAAGATAGAGGAATAATAAAGGGTGTTTTTGAATTGCCTGCCCCTCTGAGTACTATAGTAGTCTCACAACAATAAAAGAAAAGAGATTGGTGGCTGATTTTCAGATAGAGTTGCTACTATAGTAGTCTTTATCAGACCTAGGTCCAATATTTTTCAAGCTTGATAAGGAAGAAGTGGTGGAACAAATGGGTGAATTGGAGGATAGAAGCTGATTAAGGGAAAAATCCTTTATCCAGTCTTAATCCTTTATGTATTTTATCTTGTTTTATTGGTTACTTCTTGATTCCCCTTTGATGATACAGGTGATGATTGAGTAAAGGTTAAAATGGTCAAGACTATACTTGATAACTGATGATGAATGGTTGATGATGTTTGATGATGATGATGATGGATGAGGTAGGTGATGATGATGTTTGATGATGGATGAGGTAGGTGATGATGATGGGTGATGATGGTTGATAATGATGATGAATGATGATGGATGAGGTAGTTGATGATGATAATTGATGATGGTGATGGTGGATGATGATAATGGATGATGGTCAAAGTATGGTGTTGATGATTGTTTGTGATAAGGGTTTAATATTTTCTATAAGGGTTTAATATTTTATATAAGGGGTTAATATTTTTTATAAGGGGTTAGTTTTTTTTATAAGGGTTCAATACCTTTTATAAGGGTGGCCACCCCAGGCTGGGTGCCTGGGGGGATGTGGGCAAAATGGCTAGAGAGAGGCCCTCTATTTATAAACATCAGGGGGGGGGGGTGCCACCTGGTGGCTGAGTTGTAGTTTTGGGTTGTTTGTTTAGTTCTGCATGCAGTGTCCTGCATATATTGCTTCTGTACTGCATGTAACTGCTTGCATATATTTCTGTGTACAGATGAGGTGATTTGTTTGGTTCTTCATACAGTGCCTTGCATATATTAACTCTGTATATACTGGTGAGGAGTTTGGGTGGTTTATGGGTTTAATTTATGTGGTATGTACTTGAAGTCTTCCAGAGTATTTCCATATCTCTTTCACTGAATTGAGACCCCTGATTGGGAAGTATCTTATAATCCATGAGAGATGGAGGGGTCCTTTTGATCAGTGAATAGGGGTTATTTTAGGTGTATAAGACATTTTTGAGGTCATTTGAGGATTGGAGCTGCATTTATACAAGAAAATTGAGTCTGATGGCTATAGGTTATGTTTTGGAGCACCAAAGCATCCTTGATGGGTTGATGCACCCCTTTTGATCATCCCTGCGCCTTCCAGATAGTACTCCGTGATGCAGCCAGACTTTTCCCCGCAAATTTGAACCAGCACCATCAAAAAACCCTGGAACTCCGCACCTCCATCTACGGTGACCAGACAAAGCAATCCATAATGCACAAACCAGTCTTCCTTCATGAACTGAGCAACCTTCTCCGCCAAGAATTTTACCAGAGGGCACACCTCAAACCATCCTCACAGGTTGTCCGGCAAAAAAAGAAAATAAGCAAACTTCCCTGCTTTAATGCACACCACATCAAGGGAAACCCATCCAAACAATGCTTCCTCTCCAATTGGGTGACCAACCTCCTTGGGAAACCTCAAACTGCGCTGCTGACAGGCTTTGCATGTAACCATGCCCACAACCCCTGGCCACAAAAATTGCGCCTTCACTCTCCTCTGTGTCTCAATCTTTCCCCAGTGAGCAAGGTCATCATGCAAAAACCTAAGGATCACTTCCTTGTCCATCCTAGACGTTGCAACCACAAGAGGCATGGGAGAATTCCACCACAATTTCCCCTCCTGGAGGTAGAATTTCACCACATGCTTCTTCACCCATCAAATGAATGTACTTGCAATGTCCCCGGGAAACCAAAGATCCTGCAAATAAGAGCACAAGACTGCATGACTTCAAGACTGATGCAGTGGAAGACAAACCTCCGCCTCCACTACCCCTACCCAGATGACCTGATATTCCATGTCAAGGGGCTCCGCCCCTTCATATGGGTCCTGTTGGGGATGCTGCAACAGTGCATCTGGAATTGTGAACGCCTTCCCTGGAACATGCACCACACTAAAGGAGAACAGCTGAAGGAATGACAGTCACCTATTCATGGGTGCGTTTGGCAGTGTCAGAAAGTTAATCATCCACACCAAGGCCTCCCCATCCACCAAGAGTTGAAAATGAACACCCCACAGGAGGCGCCAGAGCCTCCGCACAATCTTGTTAACCCCGCACAACTCCAACTTTGGCTGCAAGTAACAAATCTCTGTTGCAGTAAAGGTGACCAACTTGTAGAGCACCAGCCAATCTTTCCCATACTCCTCCTGCACCAGGACCCCTTTCCCGTGCTGAACTTGCTAGAGTTGACCATCAACCATCTCCCCCCAGCATTTTAGTCAAGGTCCCGGAGGACAATGTTGCATGGCACAATCTCCTTGAGCTTTGCAAATGCATTGTCACACCCGGTAGTCCATTCCCACTTTGCTCCCTTCTGTTTCAGCACCCGCAGGGGGTTTTCAACCTCGGCAAAACATTCAATGAACATGCAGACGTAGCTACACAGCCCCAGAAACTGGAGAATGTGAAACACCGTCCGCAGGGTTGGCCACTCAAGAACCTTGTTCTGCTTCTTTTCTGCCATCTGCCTGCCATCAAAAGCCACCACATAACCCAAAACCTCAAGCACCGCAACACCAACAGCCAGCTTCTTCCCCAACACAGTAAGTCCTGCCTACTTGATCCAAAACAAGATCCATTCCAGTGTCTCCACATATTCCCAAATAAACTGACAGATTATGGGAGCCTGCATCAAAACCGTGCCCCCATAGCCTGTCTTTGTGCGCTTGATACTGGCATCATCAATAAAGATCTGGACCCCCCACAGAACGTTGTTGTGCAGTATCCAGGTCATCTAGGCTTGGTAAACCAACACCAAGTTGGTTGCACCTTGTGGCAGCTGCATTAGTTGCATCCTTCCCCACCCAGTCTCAAATGCCATTAGCAGCCGCAAATTGGGGTGGAGTTCCCGCTGATTGTACCCACCCATCACATCCACCAATCCATAACATGCGCAACCAGCAATCAAGTAAAAAAATTTCTCCATGTGCCGGGGAAACCCCTCATCACGGATGGTGAAAAAGTTTAGCCGCTGAAGATCATGAACAATCCTTAACCAATTCCCATCCTTCTTGACAACCATGAAAATCAGACTGGAGTAGCTTGGAATGGACTGCTCATGAAGCCTTGTTCTCATGCACTTGCACACTAACTCTAAGAAGGACTCCAAAATGGTCCAAGGGATTTGAATTGGCTTGATTTGCAACGGCTTGTGGGGAGTAGTGGGGATTACGTAGGGGTCACCAATCTTGCCTTTCAACAACCCACGCTTTTCCAGTCCAAAGGAAAGGGCCTTCTCCCACAATACAAGCACCAACACCAGTAAATCCATTTCCTCCATACTCAACCATCCCGTGGGCCCCAAGTTGAGAGAATCAACTTGCTCATCTGTGATTTGTGCCAATCATGTTACCCATCCAGAATTCTTCTGAGGCATTTTCCATGGGTCCCAGGACCAAGCAATTGGCTGCAGGGGTCTGTTAAGAACCTGCGGCATTGGCTTGTTCCGTGGCCATACTTTCTGTGCCACCGGCTTGTACTTGCCGGTGTTGAACCTTGCCATCCAAAACGGGCCATTGGCGTTGTAAGTCCTAAAAATAACCAAACAAGGGCTTTTGCCTTTGCTCACAACTGTTGAAAAATGATAGGGTTTTCAAAAAATAGAACCTTCCAGAGATGCATACTGAGGAAGGAAGCTTACTTCTGCCATTCCCCTCCTCTGGGTGTCTTCCTCCTCCACCTTCCCCTTGCTAGTCAAATGCCTGCACAAAGCCGGAGCTTGCTCCGCGTGGTAACAGCGGCAAACAAGGCAAAATATTCTGCGGGGTGACCCTTACAGTTGACTCCCCCATTGGACTCACTATTGGTGCAGATTGCCGGTCCCCAAACCCATTTCCCTCTTCCATGGTTGCATATTTTTGTCTCAAACTGTGCGCCAAACAAATCCTTGACCTTTAAAGATTATTTACATGCCTTGGAGTTGAAGACCATTTGGGCCTGGAATCCAAACATAAACGGCCATCCCAAAAAAATGTTTCTGCATTCAACCAAAAGAAACAATAGGGGCTTCCGGACCTTTTCAACCTCTACCTCCTCTGCCTCCACTACCCCGTCCACGCAAAACTATCTGCCATTAAACACCCAAAGCCCCATTGCGCACTCCCTCCATACCAAACTCAGCTTTTCCACCAACCTTGACAGGAGCAAGTTGACCATTGACCCACTATCCACCATCACCCATACCTTCCACCCTGCAATTGTCATTTTGACATAGGCAAGCAGAACCAATAGAGAGTTCAACAGGCACAGCTTGCAATCTAACTCCTCCTCTGCCACGTTCACCTGCTGGACCGTTTTCAGAACCTTGCTTTACCCACACTCCTTCAATGGCTGGACCATCTTGTCAACAACTGTTGCTAATTCCCATAGAGTTAGGGGTATTGGCGCATCATTCCCCATCACTCTTTGCACAATTTACGCCGCCTTCTTTCTCCCCACGGGATTTTCTGGCAGCCTTTCCCCTGTTGGCACGCACACGGCTTCCTTTGGGGCTGATGTTTGTTCTTTAATGTCAATGTCCATCCTTTCTACCGCAACCTGTTTGTTTGCTGCCAACACCCTTAATTTGGCCTCCACTCTCAGAGCTTCCCAGGTCCCAGGCGCAGTGAAAATCCAAAGAAACACCAGAGAAGTGTCAGCTGGGGCCTTTGCCTGTTCTTGTATCTGTACCATTGGAGGCGGCTGACCTGTTGTCAGATCCACCAATTCACCTGTCAGGAATATGTATGTCAAGCCAGACGTGCAAACCAGCCCCTTGTTCATGTCTTGAGTGAGGTGGGAACACCCCAACTTCCAGGGCCCTTTTTCCCCACAATATGTACAAGCGCGTACCCCAAACCCTCCAGAGGGCCCGCTGGGAGGCTGGAAACCTTCCACCATATGAGGTGGTGTCGCGCATGGTTGGGTCAGAGCCATTGGAGCCATTTCCCAGTTGAGGAAGATTTGTTGATCCCGCAATATCTTGTTCATTTCAACCACCAATGGTCCCGGAGCTTGCTGAGGCATTGTGGCGCAAGAGGGTGTTGACGGTCCTGTGGCCTGCGCTTGAGCAGGGGCCAGCACCAAGAGCATCACCAACTTCTTGGAGACTGCTGGGTACATTCTTGCTGTGTCCATGATGAGAACATCTAGGTTGATCTTGCTTTTCATGGCCTGATGGATGACCAATAGTTCCAGAATAATTGCAACACTCCTGTCTAACAATCTTTTGACCAAACTTTGATGATAAAGGTACTGTTGCACTTGAAAAAAAAGTTGTGAACAAGCCCATCAAAGAACACCCACTTCATGGCTCCCTTCTGCCCCCCAAAAAACCTTTTTCTTTGCCAAATACCCATAGATCCACTCAAAATTTGAAATGTAATCCACCAAAACTTTGCGCATCTGTACCCCTCTGTATCCAATTGCTTCCTCCGCGGCTTGTTTGAAATTGCTTTCTTGGAAAGAAGGCTTGCGCTTTCACCACCTTTCCAACATCTCCCTCTTTAATCGTCCCCAATCCTGCCTTTCATACCCAAACATCTCCTCCTTTGTGTTAAAGAGGAAAACAGTGCGGACCTTATCTGCGCCCGTTGTGCCCTCAGAGTCCATAATCCCTTCAAACATAGCAAGAAATTGCTCCACATCTGCGGTATTGAACTGGAGGTGAGGGAATTCCCTTGGCCTAAGCCAGACACAAAAAGGAGTCTTGACCACCATTTCTGACAACCCTTCCTCTGATGGGCGGGTAAAACCCCCCATCCTAGAAGCGTGAGCAGCTTGTGGTGGAGGTTGAGGTTGAGTTGGGGCATTGGGAGCCAATTGTAGAGGAAAAGCAGGCGGAATGTTGGATCTGGGGAAAGTTGTTGGAAGCATCCTGCGTTGCCTTTGAGAGAATGAGAAAAAAAGATAGATTCCTGGCCAGACTCCCAGATGTGGAAACAAGAGCAAGGTACTGCCTAAAGTTGTCCTTAAGTTTGGAAGTTATTGGTCCTAGCGTCTGTAAGGAGTGGGATGTGCCCTTAGAGAGGTAGAGAGAGGAATTTCTTCCTTCTTTCCCAGACCGTGTGGTAGTCCTCCTCCTCCAACATGGCGCTGCAAGTGAGGTCTTTTATGACCTCCCTCTAAGCCCTAACCTAAGTACAAGTGCAATGACAGCCTAGAAAAAAAGAATAAGGAAAACCTAAAAACCAGAAACCTAGCCTAACCCTAACATACCGCCCAATACTTCTTACTTGCCTTCCATCATGCACACCCAGTTTTTCCTTCTCATGATGTGGCCCTGCGCCACACCCTACTCCAAGCCCCCCACAATTTTCCGTATCTGCCCAACGCGCCATCAATATTTTCCCAATATCCGCGGATTGGTCTGCGCTCACCTGGCTATTACCTCCCCCAACTAGCCATCCCGCAAACTTTGTTGGGCCGGCTCCATTCTTAGGTCCATAATGTCCAAGCAGTTTGTGGGCCTGCCACATCCAATTAAGCCCAAGAGCCCCACTGCATCCACTGCTGAGCCTGCAGCAGTCACTGCTGAGACCGCACACACCCCAGCTGACAAGCCTGACCTAACCCATGCTGAGGGCGCAGGCCACAACACATTTCCCAATCCAAGGCTATATAATGACACCACAAAGTTCAGGGTGGATACTCATGGAGCATTTTTTGTCTATCTATTGATTAGAAATCAAGGATGGTTTATTTGAACATCAGATGCACTTTTTACTCTATCTTTCTGAGAAGTACTCAAAGAACTAAGAGGAAGATTTGGAAGAAATTAAGACTCAACAAAGCATCTCATCTTGTGGTTCAAATCAACCCAACCACCATCAATTATTCTAGATTCCAAAATGTTTGGTTTGATTGGCTTCTGATTCCAAAGACTCCAAGACCTCCCCTTTGGTTTTGGAGGCTGGAAAAACTGAGATTCATCTGATCAAGTGGTTATTCCACGTACCCCAAGGTTCAATCCTACATGAAGTCACACCCAACTCCAATTCAAACCAAAAAAAATCAATCACCAGATTTGGGGATTGACTGTTCATAGCCTTCAATCTGCCCATGCTGGGGTAATCTTGTTCACAAAAAAATCCCGAGGAAAGCTCAGAGATAAAGTTTGGAACCAGGAACTAATTCCAAAGACTGATGTGCAAGTGGCCTCTCAAGAATCCTACATTGAACAGAAAGTGTCAACTCTGGGACCTCTCTCAAATAGCACAGGGAGTTCTGATATGGAATCCAAGATCAATGACTGCAAAATCTTGAGGGTGAAGATAGATGATAAGTACATAGGAAAATTAAGTCTAACTGTAATTTCCCCATCCAACCCCAAACCTGTAAAAGTATGTAACTTTGAATCTTGGAAAATATACACATATTTGTAGATGCTATGGTCAGGAATTTTGCATCAGTCTCCTAAAGGGAGCATGATACATGAGATAGAATTTCATCCACTTTATCTGAAAGATTGGTGTGTTTTTGGAGTCCCATCCCAGTGAGCTGAAATAGCTGACTATAGAGAGAAGAGATTTGGCAAGGGTGTGTATTTACCCTCAGATCAATGCAACCATACTTGAGCTTGCTCATTACCTAATGACTTGAGACCCTGAACCAGAGCAAGGATGTTAGTCCTCCATCCTCTTCTTTTTGATTTGGAATAAAAAAAGAGTTAATTCAATCTGGAATTGTGCTCAGTGGATCAGAACTCAGTTAAATTTGGAAGAGAGTATTTTTTTTTCAGAAGAAAATGAGATTGACTCTTACAAACTCTTCAAGTTCACGATATATCTAATAGAAATCTAAAATCAATTGGATTAATAATAGGTGTCATAAAACAACTGCATATGATGTACATACAGAGGTATGAGGAAAATCTTTGAGACAGTTCTCTTGGCTACCCCTTTGATTTTGTTACTTTTTTTTTACTTGTTCCAATTCTCTTTTTTTATTTTTTTATTTTTTATTTTTTATTTTTTTATTTTTTTTGGTTATTCCTGAAATTCGAACTGGTTACTTGATCTGATGACTTCTAATAAATCAAAAACCAAAAAAGCCAAATAAATAAATAAATAAGTCAATAAATCAATCAATCAATCAATCAATCAATCAATCAATCAATCAATCAATCAATCAATAAATCAATCAATCAATCAATCAATCAATCAATCAATCAATCAATCAATCAATCAACCAATCAATCAATATATCAATCAATCAATCAATCAATCAATCAATCAATCAATCAATCAATCAATCAATCAATCAATCAATCAATCAATCAATCAATCAATCAATCAATCAATCAATCAATCAATCAATCAATCAATCAATCAATCAATCAATCAATCAATCAATCAATCAATCAATCAATCAATCAATCAATCAATCAATCAATCAATCAATCAATCAATCAATCAATCAATCAATCAATCAATCAATCAATCAATCAATCAATCAATCAATCAATCAATCAATCAATCAATCAATCAATCAATCAATCAATCAATCAATCAATCAATCAATCAATCAATCAATCAATCAATCAATCAATCAATCAATCAATCAATCAATCAATCAATCAATCAATCAATCAATCAATCAATCAATCAATCAATCAATCAATCAATCAATCAATCAATCAATCAATCAATCAATCAATCAATCAATCAATCAATCAATCAATCAATCAATCAATCAATCAATCAATCAATCAATCAATCAATCAATCAATCAATCAATCAATCAATCAATCAATCAATCAATCAATCAATCAATCAATCAATCAATCAATCAATCAATCAATCAATCAATCAATCAATCAATCAATCAATCAATCAATCAATCAATCAATCAATCAATCAATCAATCAATCAATCAATCAATCAATCAATCAATCAATCAATCAATCAATCAATCAATCAATCAATCAATCAATAATTAAATCAATCAATCAATCAATCAATCCATCAATCAAGTTATTAAAAATTGAGACCCAATCCATCTCATGATCCATAAGAATTCCAAAAAAAAAGAAAACTTAAAGTCCTGATTGGTCTCACAACTCTTAAAAAATCAATAAAGGAAAATTGAGACCAATCAGTCTCATGAATTAACAAAAGGGAGGACTCATTACTTATAACAAACAAACATATAAAAAAAAATTAGACCAATTTTTCTCATGAATTACAAGGAATGAAGATTCAAAAAATGAGACCAATGGTTCTCATGACTCATAATAAATAAAAGATCAAAAGAAAAAAGGACAAAAATTGCATATATCTCATTTTTTTACGGGTGTATCATTGTATCTGATTGGTAATGAAAGACTGGATCAGGTGGAATAAGAGTAAAATGAAAAAAATCCTATTATAAAGAAAATAAAAGAAAATAGAATCAGGGATCTCTGGTGGATTTGTAGTGTGATCAAGTGCATGAGTAAAGAAAATAGTAATAAATGTTCTCACAGAGTTTTGGATTCATTGCCTTTGTAGTTGCCTTGTAAATGGAAGGCTCCTCATCAAGGGATCTTACCCAAACTAGACTCTGAAACAAGCAGTATTGGATAACTGCAAAGTACACCATTCATGAGGATCAGTTCTGGAATTTAAGGAGGTAAGGAAGTGATCTGAAAACCTGATTCATTGCGCATCTTGTTGAATTTACCTACTTTTTGAATTTTTTAATGATTGCAAACTTGGATACTGTCAAAGGAAGGGTAATGGCTCATTCTTGGAATCTAAAAAAAAAGTCAAGCAGAAGTCAGTGGGTGAGGTAAAGATGAAACAATCTGACCAAATCACCAGTTTCAAATTTTGAAAACTCTCAAAGTTTCAGCAACTAAACCTCTCTTCAAAAGACTTGGAATAAATCAGACCATATAAAAAGAGATGGGAGTGAACCAAGCTGAACCTTTTGGGTTTGTTATAAAGCTGGTATTTCTGGGGCAAATGTCACTTGGTTGAGCATGAGCAGGTATGTAGAAAGTCCACACTAAAGATGGAAATTTCATTGGTTTTCAGGATTCAAAGGCATCAATCGGATCAATGAAATGATCAGTAAAATAATACTAAATGAAAATTAACTGAAAAAACAAGGAATTCTTCAGGGATGGAAAAAATTTTGTCAATCAATTGATACTTCTGAACCAAGTAATTTTGAGAATTAATACTACTAAAGTGATCCAAATTTTGTTCCAAAGTATATTATGAATGGTTTCAGGACAAAAAAGGGATTCTGTATTTTCAAGAACCTTTTTAAAGATTTTTTCTAGAAGAAAATCGAGGCTCATTTTGGAATAATGAGAAAATAAAGAGCTTCTACTCATCTGTTGAATATCTTTTTATTCCCATTTCTTCATATAATTTGGAGTATTGGATGACTTGGCAGGTTTTCTGGTACAGTTCAATCCATTGGTGGAAAAATTGTCTTGATATATTATCACCAAAAGCTTTGTGGATCAGATTGTATGAGCACTTCTGGAAAGCCATTCAGACTTCTTAAAAATTCAGGCCAGGATCTGAATGTTCAAAAAAAAATTTTCAATCTTCAAATTTGGCCACTCCTCTTCCAACCAAGAAAAAATAAATGTCACTAGTGCAATATTGATCCGAAAACATGGGAATTTCACACTTAACTTAGACAATGATGTTGGGGAATCATGTATGAAATATAGGTTGAGAAAAAAATTGGAGATTTGAGTGTGATTCCAGGATGAAAGAAAAATTGAGGGGGCAATGGGGTGGGATGAAAATTTTTTCCTCCAAAGGGAGGATGAAAAAAAGGAGAGTGGGGTCAAAAGTCTTGGCGGGAATATTGGGACAAAAACCACAGGGAAAAATGGGAATAAAAATTGAGAAAAAAATGATTGAATAAAAATTAAAAAATAAAAAAAAAAAAAAGAAACACCCAGTCCAAGATTCAATAAAAACACAAAATGTACCCACTTCCAATTAGGCATTTAGACTGCTAGTGTATATTGCCGGCAAATTTGGGGAGGGAAGCCTTTTTCCCAGTGAAAAGACTTGGATGAAGTAGATGCACAGCCCACACTCATTTTGAAGCTAAGATTCCAGAAAAAAAATTGGCTACTCAACGGTTTTTGAAGGGGGTCAACGTTGGTATTTTCAAAGTTTTGAAAAACCAATCTTTTCATAGAGATGGACTAGTATTATTTCCCCAAATTTGGGGAGTAAATTTTGCCTTGTGTAATATTTTTCCTGGTGCAAAAGACCAGGGATGCAAAAGGAAAATCCTCAAGGCCAGGAAATGAATGGAGGATGCAGGAACAAGGCAAAAGCTTTTGGTATTTACCAAGTTTTTAGGACACAATATTTTTAGTGAATAGTAGAAAAGTATCTCTAGTACTGACTGGGTGTTTTCCCATTGAATTCAATCATGATAGTTGATGATTTTGTGAGAGCCCAAATTGAGGTAAATTCAGAAAAGAAGGAATGAGGGAAATTGGAGAAAACAAGGGGAAAGCTAGGATCTATAGGTATTTATTAAAAAAATCATAAAATTCATGATTAGAGAAAACAAGACTGAGAAAAAGATTGAAGGACCAAAGATGATTGAAAGGGACCAAAATAAGTAGTTGTCTAGATAAGGTCTCAGAAATTAGTAAAGAGATTTTTATCTTAATTCATTCATTCAGCCTGATATTGGGGAATCTAGTTGTTTAAAAATGAAAAAAAGATTTTTTTTTTTTTTTTTTTTTTTTTAAGTGATGTTAAATTCACAACTAAAGTTGTTTGGGAGTCGTGTAGGGCCCCAAAAAAGCTGTAGGAGTGGTTTAGGACCCCACACAACTGGTGGGAGTCGTGGAGAGCCCCACACGACCTGAGGGAGTTGTGTAGGGCTGCTCAACACGTGGGGGCCCATACACTACTCCAAAGGGTTGTTCTATACATGCGCAACCCCTGGGGGGGCATATACCCCCCATAATGGGCATTTTTTATTTTTTCTCCCCTGCAAACAACCATATTATTTATTATTTATTATTTATTATTTATTATTTATTATTTATTATTTATTATTTATTATTTATTATTTATTATTTATTATTTATTATTTATTATTTATTATTTATTATTTATTATTTATTATTTATTATTTATTATTTATTATTTATTATTTATTATTTATTATTTATTATTTATTATTTATTATTTATTATTTATTATTTATTATTTATTATTTATTATTTATTATTTATTATTTATTATTTATTATTTATTATTTATTATTTATTATTTATTATTTATTATTTATTATTTATTATTTATTATTTATTATTTATTATTTATTATTTATTATTTATTATTTATTATTTATTATTTATTATTTATTATTTATTATTTATTATTTATTATTTATTATTTATTATTTATTATTTATTATTTATTATTTATTATTTATTATTTATTATTTATTATTTATTATTTATTATTTATTATTTATTATTTATTATTTATTATTTATTATTTATTATTTATTATTTATTATTTATTATTTATTATTTATTATTTATTATTTATTATTTATTATTTATTATTTATTATTTATTATTTATTATTTATTATTTATTATTTATTATTTATTATTTATTATTTATTATTTATTATTTATTATTTATTATTTATTATTTATTATTTATTATTTATTATTTATTATTTATTATTTATTATTTATTATTTATTATTTATTATTTATTATTTATTATTTATTATTTATTATTTATTATTTATTATTTAATATTTAATATTTATTATTTATTATTTATTATTTATTATTTATTATTTATTATTTATTATTTATTATTTATTATTTATTATTTATTATTTATTATTTATTATTTATTATTTATTATATTATTATTTATTATTTATTATTTATTATTAATTATTTATTATTTATTATTTATTATTTATTATTTATTATTTATTATTTATTATTTATTATTTATTATTTATTATTTATTATTTATTATTTATTATTTATTATTTATTATTTATTATTTATTATTTATTATTTATTATTTATTATTTATTATTTATTATTTATTATTTATTATTTATTATTTATTATTTATTATTTATTATTTATTATTTATTATTTATTATTTATTATTTATTATTTATTATTAATTATTTATTATTTATTATTTATTATTTATTATTTATTATTTATTATTTATTATTTATTATTTATTATTTATTATTTATTATTTATTATTTATTATTTATTATTTATTATTTATTATTTATTATTTATTATTTATTATTTATTATTTATTATTTATTATTTATTATTTATTATTTATTATTTATTATTTATTATTTATTATTTATTATTTATTATTTATTATTTATTATTTATTATTTATTATTTATTATTTATTATTTATTATTTATTATTTATTATTTATTATTTATTATTTATTATTTATTATTTATTATTTATTATTTATTATTTATTATTTATTATTTATTATTTATTATTTATTATTTATTATTCATTATTTATTATTTATTATTTATTATTTATTATTTATTATTTATTATTTATTATTTATTATTTATTATTTATTATTTATTATTTATTATTTATTATTTATTATTTATTATTTATTATTTATTATTTATTATTTATAATTTATTATTTATTATTTATTATTTATTATTTATTATTTATTATTTATTATTTATTATTTATTATTTATTATTTATTATTTATTATTTATTATTTATTATTTATTATGTATTATTTATTATTCATTATTTATTATTTATTATTTATTATTTATTATTTATTATTTATTATTTATTATTTATTATTTATTATTTATTATTTATTATTTATTATTTATTATTTATGATTTATTATTTATTATTTATTATTTATTATTTATTATTTATTATTTATTATTTATTATTTATTATTTATTATTTATTATTTATTATTTATTATTTATTATTTATTATTATTATTTATTATTTATTATTTATTATTTATTATTTATTATTTATTATTTATTATTTATTATTTATTATTTATTATTTATTATTTATTATTTATTATTTATTATTTATTATTTATTATTTATTATTTATTATTTATTATTTATTATTTATTATTTATTATTTATTATTCATTATTTATTATTTATTATTTATTATTTATTATTTATTATTTATTATTTATTATTTATTATTTGTTATTTGTTATTTATTATTTATTATCAAGTGGAGGCTACACAACTTGATTTTAGTTGTTTAGCGTGCCATACAACTCAAATGGGACATGCAGCATGCCACGCAGCCCATTTGAGTTATGTAGCATTCCACATGGCCCATTTTAGTTGTGTAGCATGCCACATGGCCCATTTGAGTGGTTTAGCATGCCACCTGGCCCATTTGAGTTGTGTAGCATGCCACACGGCCAATTTGAGTTGTGTAGGGTGCCACAGGGCCCATTTGAGTTGTGTACACAACTCTACACAACTCAAAGAGTCATGTACACAACTCAAAGAGTCATGTACACAACTCAAAGATTCATGTACACAACTCAAAGAGTCATGTAAACAACTCAAAGTCTCATGTACACAACTCAAAGAATCATGTACACAACTCAAAGAGTCATGTACACAACTCAAAGAGTCATGTACACAACTCAAAGAGTCATGTACACCACTCAAAGATTCATGTACACAACTCAAAGAGTCATGTACACAACTCAAAGAGTCATGTACACAACTCAAAGAGTCATGTACACAACTCAAAGAGTCATGTACACAACTCAAAGAGTCATGTACACAAATCAAAGAGTCATGTACACAACTCAAAGAGTCATGCACACAACTCAAAGAGTCATGTACACAACTCAAAGAGTCATGTACACAACTCAAAAAGTCATGTACAAAACTCAAAGATTTGTGTACACAACTCAAAGAGTCATGTACACAGCTCAAAGAGTTTTTTACACAACTCAAACAGTCATGTACACAACTCAAAGAGTCATGAATTTAACATTAACCTCTTTTTTTTTTGAATCCAAGTGTTCTTGAGATGAAAATGTTTTTTAGGCATTTTAAGAAGAAAATAAGTCTTAAAAATATTCAATTTACTTACTAGAGAGGCTAAGATAGAGAGAGAGAGAGAGAGAGAGGGAGAGAGAGAGAGAGAGAGAGAGAGAGATAACATTCCCAAAAAAAAAAATATCATGATTTCTGATGGTCTAAGTGCAACCCTCATCTGAATAATCCTATCAGGAAAAATGATTTTTTCCTCTTCTGAATTTGAATAAGAGATAGAGACAGCAAGAGAAAGGTTTTTTTTTGAGTGGGGGGGGGGGGGAGGGCTGGAGGATTAGGTTGGAGTTTGTGGTAGAAGGTCATGATCAAAAGAGGATTTCTGCTTTGAAAAGAAGTTAAAGTCACTTGATGGCAGGATCATATAACAGAACTTGACCCTTCAATCTTCAAAATACAGTCTAGGTCCCAGTACAGAGTTGGGTTTGGGGGTCAGCCACAGGTGACACAAAATGAATGGTGCTTAGAAACCCAAAGATAAATGAGTAATTTGATACAAAAAGTAAGAGAAGAAAAAAACAAGAAACTAATAGTCTCCATAAGTAATCAGACTTTTTTTTCAACCCCCACTACCCCCCCCCCCTCCAAAAATGAAAAATCAGACTTTCAGGCTTTGGAGAGTTGGTAAACAATATTTGTTTTTAGGAGGGTTCTAGAGAAAAAAACTTTATCAGATGATCTATGGAATTTAAATAAACAAAAAGTGAGTCAAGCTTGGTTTGAAAAAGGTTTGGTTGATTTCAAAGACTCTTTAGTATGATCATTGGATGCTGAGGAGCCTGTCAATGGTGTGTAGTCTGCCCAGAAGTATTGAGCTTGGTCAGATTAACTATGGTGTTCTTTTAAAATTTCCACCAAATGAAAAAATATGGACCATTACATGAACCTGAAATTAATTAAGATTCTTGTTTTTATTACCATCAAGTTTGGAAGCAAAAGAGTATCTGTTTAAACAAAGGAAAAACTCTTGTTTGGTTTATTATAAAAAACGGTTTTTAGATCTGAGAAACTTTGGGATTCATTTATTTCTTTTTGGAACAAATTTTTTGGGTCAAGAAAAATTAAAGAATATGAAGCTAATTGGTCAAGATTGGAACAACTCAAAAAATCAGGCCTGTATTTTTCAAAGCACATTGAGAAATTCTGGATCAAGCTTGAAAAAAGGTTTTCTAGCCCTGTGGAATTCCAACCACTTGAATCTGGTAAATAAAAATATTTCAAGGGCTGAAGCTTCCCATTATTGCAGGAAATCCTACTTTGTTAATTCCACAGGTGATATTTTCAAAATTGAAAAGATTGCAACAAGATAGTTTAGAACTGAAAACCAACAGGCTGCAAACAAGAGTTAGGAGGTTGAACAACTTGAACAAAGATAAGAGAGAAGAAAAGGAATGTGAAGAGACAAACAGCTCAGTCATGGTTTTGAAGAGTAAATGAGAGAAGGACCCAGAGCGGCGTGAAGTTGATAGAGAGAGGAGACGCAGAAGAGCAGCTGGAGGCAAAACACTAGATAGTCAGACGTGTTGGGCCAAGGAGGTCTTGAGGATCATATTCTTACCAGGCATAGACTCTAAGATGAGTAATTGGTTCAATGGTGAGTTGAAGGAGGTTGAATCGGATCAAAGAGGACAGAAGTTCCCTGGAGAGAGGATGGTTTGGAGATGATTTGAGAGGAAAAAGATGAGGAAAGAAGATTGAGAACAAAGAAAGAGAAGAAAGGATGTAGAAAAGACAAATTGACAATAAAGACAACAAGAGATGTGGTAGACCCCAGAAGTAGAAGAGAAGAAGTGCCAAGCCCCTGCAAGAGGCCAGGTCCTGAGTTAAGAGGGGTGAGGAGGTCACCCAAGTGTCACAGGAGAGATCACTGGGGAACCCGTCTCATCTGGCGCTACCTTAACTGTAGTACCCAGGTATCAGAAAATACTTAACACCCCACATGGCTGGTGAGGAAATGATCCGAAAATCAGATGTTTGAGGGGACAAAGATTTTCTTCCAAAGGAGTTCCAAGGAACTTGTTGAAGAGGCCTTTGTGAGAGAGTCAGCAACCATTAGTTGACTTTGGATCAGATTGAGAGTAAATTTGCCATTTGCAAAATCTTCGCGCAACCCTTTTGTTTTGATATCTATATGTCTAGAATTCGAGTGAGACCCAAACCTTTTAATCTTATTGTCCAAGCCTTTATTGTCAATGTGTAAGATAGGATTAGGTTCAGATGTTTGGTATATTTTGCTGATAAGGTGCTTGATCCACTTAAGCTCAAGGTAACAGTCTAGTAGAGCATTTAATTCAGATTTGGTAGAGGAGTATGTAATGTTCCTTTGTTGAGTGGAGTTCCAGATGATTGGACTTTGGTGATGAAGAATGATGTATCCTGTTTGAAACTTGCGGAAAATTGGGTCATCTCCCCAAGTGGCATCACTGAAGCTCAAGAGAGGTTCTTGATTGGGATTGTAGCTGATGACGAGTTTGAAGTGCTTAGTTGTTTTGAGATATTTCCACACCTTCCTGACTTCTCTCCAGTGATTCATCCCTGGCTTGGCATTGAACCTAGCCAGGATGGACACAGAGAAAGAAATTTCTGGACGAGTGTATTGGGCTAGATGATTAAGGAGTCCGGTGGCCAATCAATAATTGATGTTCAATTGTTGGAATTCATTGTGATCTGCGTCGGATGCGGGCTCAAGGTTCAAATTTTGAGTGAGTGGAGAATGTACGTCCTTGCAGGATGTAAGACCTAGTTCTTCTAAGCCGCGAGCAATGTGATTGGGTTGACTCAGGAGAATTTTGTTGTCCTTGAGTTCCATGAGCATTCCAAGAATGGTGTTGGGAGGATGGCACGACGAGTTCTTGAATCGGTCAAGAAAGTTGTTTTCAAAGACTTGAGAATTTCCAACGTGGATCAAGTCATCGACGTGGAAATAAATGATTTCCTTTGTCATGGAATTGAGATATAGGCAGGGATTGCTAGTAGATTCTTGATAGCCCTGGGATTTGATCCACAAAGTCAGGGTTTCGTACCAATTTTTGGGGGATTGTTTCAATCCGTAAAGAGATTTCTTGAGCTTTAGGTATGAAGACTTTCTGTCGGACCCTTCTGGGGTTTTTATGATGACCATTTCTTCAAGAGGAGCGTGCAAGAATGCGCCTTTGATGTCAAACTGAGTCACTTTCATTTTATGTTTTAAAACGTGTGTGAGGGCAACTCGGAGTGATTCTAATTTGCCCGTTGGGGCCCAGGTTTCATTGTAATCAATCCCTAGGACTTGATTAAATCCCTGGACGCAGAGTCAAGCCTTGTACTTGACCGGATTTCCGTGACAGTTTTGCTTTACTTTGAAGACCCAGGTTGTATTAAGAATGTTGTCTGGAGTTCCATGGTATTCTTCCAAAACGTCCTGGAGTTCTATGGAGTTCAATTCATCATCAGCTGCCTTCTTCCATTTTGGCCACTCAGAGCAATTCTTAGCAGCCTTGTAGGAAGGGGGCTTGTAGTAATGGTGGAAACCATATCTTTGAGGCTTCTGCGTTTTGCGCTTGGGCCTTTGAGAGATAGATGGAATAGATGACTCTGAAGTTTGAGAAGATATGAGAGGAGGATCAGGGGAGGATGATGCCACCAACGTCTTGTCTTCCTCATCCGATTCAGATTCTGAGGGTTTTTCCTGAGGTTCTCATGTGGTGTATTGTTTTTCAACGGAAGAGAAATCTGATTCTATGGAATCCGTGCTTGTTTGACTGAATAGATTGGTCCCGGGTGGTTCAAAGAATGGAAAGTTGTGGAGAGAATCTTTAAGGAACTGGACGTGTTTGGTTTCAACAACGCCACCCAATGAGCTGAGAATAAGATAAGAGTGAAACACAGGATTGAACCCAATCAGGACTCCTTCCAGTCCTTTCTTGTCAAATTTCCTTCCCTTCTGTAGGCGATTTGCAATGTAAATGACCAAAGATCCTACAGGTTTCAAGTAGTTAGCGGGTAATTTCTTGTTGAACATTAGTTCCCATGGGGATAGGTCATTACCTTCCCTAGGGACTTGGTTGAGCATAAAGCAGCAACTTCTGACCACAATGTGCCAGTAGTTCTTGCTTAGCTTGGAGGATGAGAAAGTTGCATGTGCCAATTCAATAATTGTTTGGTTGGCTTGTTTGGCCCGACCGTTATGCTGAGAGTGGTAAGGTTCAGAAGTCACAAGTTTGATATGTTTTGCTTTGGCGAAGCTCTTCAGGGTGTCGTTTGTGAATTCTGTGCCCTTATCAGAGAAGATCTCCATTGGATAATAGTTGATTTGCTTATGTTCTGTCTTGAGAATGCTGATGATGACGTCCGGGGTTTCTTCTTTAGTCATAAGGGGGAAGGCTGAGAGGTAGCCTGTGCAGTTGTCCACAAGCGTTAGGATATATCTGTGGCCAGCTTTTGATTGCGGAGTGATTGGACCCATTAAATCTAAGTGAATTCTCTCAAGAGGCTTCAACAACGGTGTGGAAGTGGCTGAGAACGGAGCCCTCGTGATCTTGCTCTTCACGCAACCGTCACACTGGAAGTCATTTAATTCATCTTTAGAGTATTGGTCTTTGAGAATGGTTTTGAGTGTTGAGATCAAGGCCTGTCCATACATCTTATGGATGTCAGAGAGTGATTGAGCTTGATTCAATGAAGATGACAAGATCTGGTTTGTGAGATTGACCAATAGATTGTTTCCAGCATTCTTGGGTTTCTCAATAACAAATAGGCTGTCGCAGATCAGTCCTTTAAGTAACATCTGGCCAGCTCAAGTGATTCTGAAATGATCTTGTTCTTGGAAGAGATTAAATCCCTTTTTCGCCAGAAGACCAGGACTAATAAGGTTGACTAAAATGTTGGGTACGTACATGCATTCTTCAAGAGTGATGACAGAATCCTTCCATTCCAGTCTAACAGTTCCTGTTCCTTGTATCTTGAGATTGGCTTCTAATTTGCCAGTTTTGATCTCATCCATCTCATCTTGCAAGTTAATAGAGATGAAATACTTTGGGTCGTTGAATATGTGAATGTTGGCGCCCGAGTCCAAGAGAAGATTAGGTGAGTTATTGGCATTGATCCAGAGTGTCAGTAACGCATGATAGTTAATTGTAGGGGTTTTCTTGATTCGGTTCATCCATTCATTCTGTTTTTCTATCCACCAGGCTGGAGCAATCTGAGGGTGGAGATGGAAACATTATGATTTGGGATGGGGAGCATTAGGGTCATGGAAGCCTTCCTTGCATCTAATTTGAGTCTTTTTCTCTCCTTGATCTGTCTTGTTTCTAGTGGTCACTAAAGTAACGTCAGAGGTGGATTTTCCGGTCTTGAGTTGTGCCTTGCGCTCATTATTGTATTGGGTCAAGTGATTGAATACCGTCTCCACTGTCACTGATTTTTCTCCGTGCATAATCTGTTGCTTCAGGTTCTCTAGAGTGGGTGGAAACTTGAAGAGTATGAGATACGCCAAGATATCCTTTGGTAGCTCTATTCAGACGTCCGCCATGCGAGTAAGTGCTTTTTGAATATCTGTTATGAATCCTTCAATGGCGTGTTTGTTAAATGGAGCATGGAGAAATTGGTTGAATATGCGGGCTCTGTTGGCCGTCTTGGATGAAGCAAATCTTTGTGTGATCTTGGTCCAAAGTATCTTAGACAATGTAATGTTTGCAGCGTTGACAACGTTGGCCTGAGTCATGCTATCAAGTTTAGATAGTATAATTGCCCTGATTTCTCAATCTTTCTTTGTGGGTAATTGGCCTGAATTTTGGGTTATGGCGTCCTTGATGTCTTTGAGATCAAACAACATCATCATTTTATCCCACCAGATGGAGTAGTTGTCATCGTTGAGAGGAGGGATAACATTGACAGAGGCCTTGAGCGCAACCTGATAGAAATAGTCGTTCGCTCCCGTTGGTTTGTTCATTCTTGATAAGATGGAGTCGTCCTTTGGCTTTTAACCGTGAAAAGATTGCAACAAGATAGTTTAGAACGGAAAACCAACAGGCTGCAAACAAGAGTTAGGAGGTTGAACAACTTGAACAAAGATAAGAGAGAAGAAAAGGAATGTGAAGAGACAAACAGCTCAGTCGTGGTTTTGAAGAGTAAATGAGAGAAGGACCCAGAGCGGCGTGAAGTTGATAGAGAGAGGAGACGCAGAAGAGCAGCTGGAGGCAAAACACTAGATAGTCAGACGTGTTGGGCCAAGGAGGTCTTGAGGATCATATTCTTACCAGGCACAGACTCTAAGATGAGTAATTGGTTCAATGGTGAGTTGAAGGAGGTTAAATTGGAACAAAGAGGACAGAAGTTCGTGGGAGAGAGGATGTTTTGGAGATGATTTGAGAGGAAAAAGATGAGGAAAGAAGATTGAGAACAAAGAAAGAGAAGAAAGGATTTAGAAAAGACAAATTGACAATAAAGAAAACAAGAGATGTGGTAGACCCCAGAAGTAGAAGAGAAGAAGTGCCAAGCCCCTGCAAGAGGCCAGGTCCTGAGTTAAGAGGGGTGAGGAGGTCACCCAAGTGTCACAGGAGAGATCACTGGGGAACCCGTCTCATCTGGCGCTACCTTAACCATAGTACCCAGGTATCAGAAAATACTTAACAAAAATTGATGGAAGTATCACAAGGTAAATAGTGAATCAATACAAAGAGATAAACACCTTCATTGCTAGCCAATATATTAATATATTGATGAATTTCCCAGATGTAGTTGATAACTTTCACAGGAAGATATATCATCATTAGTTGATCAAATACAGATAAAAATATTACAATATCCCTGAAGAAAGAATAAAATAATGCACAAGACACTTCTTCAGGTCTATGAGAATCGCTTGTAGTCATATTTCAGATGAATTAAGGAAATCTGGAAGGCTACTTGATGCCAATGGCTTTTATTCACTGTAGAATCTTCATGTGAGTACTGACTATTTTGACTCAGGATCTTCATTTTTGTTTCAAAATTTTAAATAAAAGCTCAAATATATTTCTGGTAGTGTCAGAAGTCTTCCAGCAGATAGACAATTCCAGATGTTGGAACAAATCAAAAAATTTCTTTCTGAAAGCTACAAGTTACAAAGTGTTGCAACATATAAAACTAGCTTCCTATATAAATGATATTTCCTATAAACATACTGCAAACATTTCAAGCATAAATCACATATCTGTGACAGTTTTATATACTATGCAAGGTTGTGCAACCAAGTGAAATATATCCTCATAAATTTTGGACTCCAAACTCACTAAAGGTTAAAAGAAAGCTCCAAAACTGATCCATATATGCAACAAAGAAGGGGTCCTGAATGCACTGGAAAACCCATTAAGTCTTATCCACCCCTACCACACAACACTCCCAACAATCCAAATTTTTCAACTGACCATTCTTCTATCCCAACTGCTTGGACTTTGGACACATGGAACAATGGAATGCCTTCACCAATGGAAATTAAATCTATGGAAAACTCCAACTGCTCCAAAAACACCACAAAGGAAAGGTTCATATTGAATACTTGTGAATAAGTCAAGTCCATCAAACAACTGCAATGTGATGGTAGCAATATCAAAAAATGGATTTATGGTATTGATACCATTGGCCTGTTGGTTTTTGGGATCATGGAGTTCACTGCAGACCTGACTAATCTATGGAATCTATCCCACCAAAAATTAATAACTCTGAAGGCTTTCTTCTCCCCAAATTTTGACCAAGAATTATGTCCTCTTATTGCAAAAAAACCTGAATTGGCCAATGTGTTTGAAACAATAAAAAAATAAATTTCACCTCTCCACCCAGACCAGGAAAGTAGAACTGTGGGACAAGATTTTCCACAAGCTTACAAAAATCAAAGGATCTGTTTTGATTCATCCCAAAAGGGATCACAAACATCTGCAGCAAACTAGGTTTCCTTTGCCAAGTTTTACCCAAGGACATGGTATCCACCCTAATGAAAGCTCTGAAACCACTGCCTCCTGGAACCACCCAGTCACAAATTCTGCAAACCATTGGAACCAAACTGGACCAAATTGAGCAACCAAACAGCGCAGAAAAACAATCCATCATCTCCTCCTATTAAAGAAAATTTACAAGGGGCAGATTTTCCAACAACCTCTACACCACCTCTGCTGTTAATCTATGGAACTGGCCAAAAAACCATTATTCAAGCAACACTTGCAACCAGGGAACAGGTTTTCAAAACCCTTTTAGTCGCAGAAAACAATCCCAATTGGACATTCACATGGCGCAATCCAACATAAACACAGTGAACATGTGGTTACCTGATAGGAAGGCCACTGCACTTACTGAAAATCTCCCTACCACTGGAAGAAATGGTGTCCTACCCTCCGCACCAATGAAAAAATTCCGGCCCCACGTGTTAAAAACCGTCAAGAAACTCCCCACCACCAGTCAAACCCACAAAAACAAGGAACTCCGTTCACATCTGCAGAAAATCAAGTGCACTCTGTCAGCAAAGCCGCTCAAACCAATAACAACACAAAGGGGTTCCCCAAACAGAATGCTGTGAAATCTGTTGCGGGATCTGGAAAAATAGTGGTTGACTCTGGGGAAACCTCTTCAGTGAGCAGCAATCTGGACTGTTTTATTTCATATAATTTTTTTAATTCCAAAATCCCTCTTAGCCTGGAAGACCCTAACAGCTTCATGAATGCTGTTGGCAGTGGAAAAATACCCCTGAAAACAGAAAAATCTGGGGCTCCTGGGGCTCCAGCTCTGACTAACGTCCTGTACTTTCAAGGAATGCGCGGGACCCTTGTGTCCTTGGGACATCTCATTGACTCTGGTTTCTGCCCCTATTTTACCAATTTCTCTCTTTCACTTGTTTCCAAATCCTTCCAGATTTTTACTTCATAATATAACTGCACCTGGTCCATATCACATGCTATCCCCACTCTTTCTTCTCTCAATCTTAGTCTTGTTTTCTCTCTTTATCTCTCTATCCCCCTTCTTTTTGTTCCTCTTTCCTACTTTCACCACTGTGCACTAGGCCACCTGTTGGACAATGATGTCAAAGCTTGAATCTGTGCAAACATCCCTTTGTTTGATCTGAAGTCCCAGGCACCATTTTTCTGTGAACCATTCAAAACAGCAAATTTGACCTTCTGGCGGGACCCCCTCCCCAAATCTGTTCCCAAAGAAATCCCCTAAACTTACTTGCGTTGGATGTACTCAGACCCCTGCCCACAAATGTATCTTGGAACCAATATCTCCTCACTATCCCCAATCAGTTCTCAACTTTCATTGTTTCCTATGCAATGAAGAACCAAGCCAAATTTCAAAAAATAATTTTTAAGACTGTCTCTTATCTAAAAGACCAACTCCTTTGAGCCCTGACAAATCTCTGGTGCAAAAAAGGCAAAAGAATATCAATCCCCCAACCTGTTGAGCCAACTTGAAAAAATTGGCACAAAAATCATCTTGTCCTTCTCCAACACCCTAAAACAAAATGGAAAGGAAGCACAATTTAACTGGAATATTGGTGATAAGGTCCATACTATGCTCACCTATGCAAAACTTCCCAACAACTTTTGGTCCCTTGCATACTGCCACCCATTCTATCTCCACAAGTACTTCCAAAACTCTTGATTCAGCCACAAGACCCCAATAGAACTCCTTTGCAATTTCCTGTATTCCCCTGTACCTCTACACACCTTTGGTACCATCAAATTTGGTCATATCCGAAAAGAAAAGCAGAAGAAACTCAAAAACTTCACCCAAAAGATGATCTTCCTAGGTTTCCAGGAAAATTTAAGGGGTTATGTATTCTGGAATAACACCACCCACTCCTTATTATACACCAACATTGTGGACTTTCCAGGCCTTAACCAAGTGTCATTTGTCCCCACACCGGTAAACCCCACAGTGATCAGTCCGGCCCAGCGTTTAGTAACTGAAAAACTTGGTGAATTTTGTTTTGAAAACATCTGTGCTTTGCAAGACTCCCAAATTGATACAATTCCAATGCTAGCAGATGCCAAGCTCCCCCATCCAATTGATCACTCTCTATCCAATGGAATGAAATCAATGTGGCAACCTCCTTTTCAAAAGGTGGTTGACCAACTCTTTGAAATGGGAATATGGGAACCTATTGACCGGACCCTGAATATGAAAGTCATCAGAGCAAAAAATGTGTTTTCAATAAAGTGCCACCCCAATTGTTCCATCAATATCCTCAAGGCCAAGTATGTTGCCAAGGGTTTTTGTCATAAACTTGGTGTCAACTGCTAAAAAAACTTTTCTCCAAAGGTGTCCCTTTCTTCCCTCTGAATCATCCTGGCCATGGCCATTTCCAATAAGTGGATTATCCACAGATTTGAAATCTCAGCTTCCTACCTACATTCCCAAATATAAAAAGCCATCTACATTAAACAACCCATGAATATCTTCCCAGAACTCCAAGGAAAGGCAATTCTCCTCAGAAAGTCCATGTATGGGACTTGGAAGGCTGCACACTTCTGGTGGTTGTTTTTAAAATCAATCTGAGAAGAAAATGTCTTTAACAGAAATTCTGTTGAGGAAACTGTCTAAATCTACAGAAAAGGACCAGCTGTGATTGGGATTTGGTTACAAGTGTTGAGATATGATCTATGCTTTCATGCAGTCTTCAGGACCTCAGTCCCTGCATGCTTGTAGTTGGTTACTCATTCATCATATGTCCTCACAAAGTGACATTGTCATTGACCTCTACAAGCATATCTTGATCACTGGGAAGCAAGCGTCCTTAGTATAGTTGGTAGTACACTTGCCATGCACATGAGAGACCTGGGTTCAATTCCCAGAGGACACATGTTATTTTCACATTCTTACAACAAGTTGAAAATGGGTTGGTTTTCAAAAGCAACTTTGTGGAACACCATAATTTTAATGAATGCCTAGAACATTGAGTGACACTTGTTAAAATACGTAGGCACTTAAGTGTGTGCCACGTATAGGTGTAATCCAAATGGGATGCACATACGAGCCTCTACGGCCCATTGGACAAACACACAGACCACCCTGGCCTGTGTGTATGTCACAGATCCGGGGAAACTGGCCTCAAAACATGTGAAATAAGTCATTTGGTACACAGGCCATCACAGGCCTTTTGAGATGGATGGGCCACCCCAACCAAATGGGCTTTTATGGGCATTATTGGGCCCAAGGTTCATTTTGAACATACTTGGTGAGGCGAGCTGGCCCACCAAAAAAGTCATTTCTGGGTTTTGGACTGGGACAACCCATTGGGGCCGTTGCCCTTGTTGCAGACCGCTTGGGGCCGCTGTTTCTCGCATTTGGCCCATTTCTGGGCTCAAAAACCTGGGCAGGGTTGTTGTAGGGGGCAGAGGGACTCATTTGGAGTCCCTCCAAACCTGTCAGTTGTTGTGGTGGCAGTGGTGGGAGTGATACCGCTTCCCCCATTGCTGCAAGGGAGCAAATGAGGTGGCTAGGCCGGTTGCAACAAGGCAACTGGCGGTGGGGGGGATTTGATCACCCTCCCACCAGCAAAGTAACAGGAAGGTTTCAACAAGGCAAACTGTGGTGGGGGGGGACCTGATCACCCTACCACCAGCAAAGTACCAGGAAGGTTTCAACAAGGCAAACTGTGGTGGGGGGGACCTGATCACCCTCCCACCAACAAGCAAGGGGAAATCTACCCCCCCCTTGACCAAGGGGGAGGAGAAAAAACCCTGGGGGGACTTGAACACCTCCCCAGGGTAACTTTGTGTTACTGATAATGAGGGGGGGATCTGACCACCCCCCCCATTGATTTTAGTTGCTAATGCTGCCACAACAAAAGTTGTTGTGGTGGCAATGGTGGCACCAGACTGCCATGGGGGGGGGGATTTCATAACCTCCCCCATTAAATGTGAGATTAGAGGGGGGTAACGCATGTCCATTGGACTGCCACCCCCCCTGGTGTGTGAGTAGCACCAAGGAACCCTCCCTGGAGGGGTGGCTGATCCAATTGGTGTAAGTGACACACCAACCATCAAATGAGGGGCTGGTGGGATAGGCTGGGGTCCATGTAGATCATCCAAGCCATAACTAACCAGTGAATGGTAGTTAGTAGGGAGAAAAAGGGCCAAGCAATGCCAGTTGGACCGTATGGGTCCCACCAGGGGCGTTTCTATCAGCCACAGGGGCTGATTGTGGCAAACTGGGCCCCTGCCTTGGTGTGTAACCATGCATAGCTTTTTTTAGAGCCAGTAGAGCCCTTTGAGGGCGGAATTCTGCCTTTTCTCTTGTTTTAACATGAGCGCACATGAGGGCCAATATTTTTTACTTAAGGAGCCCTTCTTTCTGCTTTTTTCCATTAATATCCATTTCAATTAATCCAATCAATTATCAAACATATTACCCCATAGTGAGAGCCCATTAGCCTTTATAGAAATAAGGTTTCCAGCATTTCTTTTGCTTAAATTACTGCTCCTCCTGCCACTAAGCTCATTGCTGGCCATAATTTTCACAACACTAAAATGGCAAGACTCCTGCAAACAAATTGTAGAAATCAACTTACACCAGAATGGAATTGTCCTCCAACTCAACCAATACCTACTCATTTGACAGATAATTACAAAATGGAAATTGATATCCACCACAATAGTTCTAGAGAGCCAACTGACAACACTGTCTTTTTCCCAACCCATTGATACCAAAAACTTCCAATTTTTCATTGGTTTTCTCAATTAAATTGTGATGGGTACCCACCCTGACTTCTTTTTTGCTGTCAACTATCTCTTTCAGTAAAGCAAATTCCCAATAAAAAACAAATTGTTTGGCTTTGCAAAACCTTATATGCTATTTCTACACATCCATAGATTTCCAGCTGATTTTTTTCCCAGACACCAGTGACCTACAGATGTGTGATGAAACAGAATGGGGTGGCAATTTTCACAGGTTTATTCCCAGATTTCTCAAACTTCTTCACAACTGCCAAATATTATGAGGTTAAAAATACCAGAAAACTGTGGAAACATCAACATGTAATGCTGAATTTTCAGCCTTGGGAATGGCAATTGAGATTTTTATTTACTTACATGCTTTGTCTCTCAATTTTGATTCTTTTGCTTCATCCAATTTTTTTTGTGATAACCACACAGCTGTGTTAGTGTCTAATGAAAATGGTTCTTGCTTGCATATGAAACATGTTTCTCAAAACTTCTTTTTTATAAAAAACTTAATAAAAAGCCTGAAAATTAACCTCACCTGGAAGTCAAACAGCAATCAGCTAATGGAAATTCTAACACAATGAATTGTTTTAAACAAAAAACACAGTTTTGAAACCTTTTTCTACCAAGTATACAATGCTAAGTTTGTGCGTGTGTGTGTGTGTGGGGGGGATGTTGTAACATAAAAACATAGCTTCGTGTATACATAATATTTCCTATACACATAATATACACAGTTCAAGCATATATCACATATCTGTTTCAGTTTATATACTACTATATGAGGCAGCACAACCAAGTGAAATATATTCCAATTGATTTTGGAATCCATACTCACTACACAAATGAATAGTATTCCTGAAACTTCTGAATCCACAAGGGGAATGAAGCGAGTCCCTGCTCATATAATCAGTCAGCTGTAAACCATAAGGGAGCCCTTATAGTTTGGAAATGAGGAACAGAAGTTTAAATACAAAATAACGCAACAAAAAATTGTGAGAAAAATGATAAATAAGAAAGAGAAGAATTCAAAAATAATGGAATTGAAGATTAAAAGGAAACCGAAGGAACAGGAACAAATAAGGATGCTTTCTTCAAGGGAGATAATAGAAAATTATGAAAAAAAATGAAAGCAGACTTGGATGACTCCCAAAGAGAAGCAATATTGAAATATTATTAAGCTAATGATGAAGAAAAAAAAATAGAAGCTGAAAAACAGACAAGTTTTATTTATAAAAGAGGGAATGATCAAGAGAAGAATGAAATCATTGAAAGTTTGGAAATGGAATTCAAAAATTATAAAAATATAAAATAAAAATAATATGGGATAAAAAAACCTGAATTAGAAAAATGCAAATTCAAGCCATCAAAGCTCAAAGCAATATGGATTGAAGTTCTGTGAGCTCCCATTTTACTTTGAAGAAAATCCAGGCTAAGTTATTCAATAAATCCATTCAAAAAGTTCAATCATCTTCAATTTATCTGATTCCAACTAAATCATCTTCAATTTATCTGATTCAAGTTCAATCCTATTCAATCTATCTTTTCCAATTTAAATAATATTCAAATAATTTTATCCTGGTCCAATCATCTTCAAATTCATCGATTTGCATGAGGCAAAAGAGGATTAGATTCATTCATGAGCCTCATAGGAGTTTTAAAATTATGTGGAAACTGCCTATGATTCATAAAGGCATTTAAATTGTGTTTAATATTCTGAGGATCATCAGGTTGGGGGAACCTTCTCATCATTCAGAAATAAATGAAAATGAGAAGTGGAAAGAAAAGAGAAATTTTATCAAGGTCTTGATAAGAACTTTGGTGATCCTTTGGATTTTGATCAAATTATAAAAAGCATCAATTCTGATTGTGTGAAGGTTTCCACAAATTATTTCATGAGGTTTCAATATTTTTTTATGTGCTTGCCAGTTTTCATGAATGCTAATTATTCTGGATCTCCAAAGCAAAATTATTAGATTTTTTCCCTTTTTATTTCCCTGTGAATTCAAACCCCCCTCTTTTTATTGATTTTGTGGATGAATGTCATTCAATATCCTTGAAAATGGGTAAAAATGGATTTTATTCAAGCATAGTGATCCAATTCACCTGTCAATAATATGTGGAAAGAATAAAGTTCTGGGGGGGGGGGTGTTGACAACTTGGAAACAGAATATGAGAAATTCTTTAATCTGGGAAGAAATACATCCCCCATTAAAGCATAGTGTTATTGAATTGGACCAAAAGACTTTTATTTCTTGGTATTTTACTTGATTGCTTTAGGACTTTTTTTTTCAAAAAATTTCATTTCATTCAAATCTTTCTTTTTTTTGGAGGGGGAGATTTTATGATCAAACTTTTTGCATGTCATTCAAAAAAATTGAATTTGAAAGGATTATCTAAAAAATTTGAGAGGTCCTATCTGAGAACTTATATATTTTTTTCTCTTCAAAAACAGGTATTTGAATGGAATTCTAATTAATTTTTTAACATTCTTTATATATTTAGTGAAAGGGTATTTGAATCCCACTGTAAATATTAATCATCATTGAAAAAATATTTTTGATATTTAATATCTTTTATCTTATCCTGGATGAATTGTTTTTCAGATATTTCAAAATATTTGTATTGCCCTAATTAGATAGGTATTTGCAGTATGTTAATATGTTTTTTTATGTTGGTTATGAGATGATTTACATCCAACTTGAAATATCAATTAATCTCAGTCAAAGTAATCAGTTTTTTATATTTAATAATTTTATTTTTTTGCTTGTGGAAGTTTTTTTTTGAAATGTTTTAAAAAATTTGTATTCCCATCATCAGATAGGTATATGCAAGGTTTTTCATGTTTCTTTATCTTTGTTAAAGATGTATTTGCATTCCATCAGGAATGATGAATTTTGACCAAAAAAATCTGTTTTTCAATTTTTTTATAGGGCATTAATTTTTTCAAACCCCCAAACCTTATCTCTCATACGGTTTTAATGTCACCAAAAAAACTTGAAAATGTCCCCCATCCGCGCTGTTTCCCTTGAATTTGTTTGGTTTTGTGAAGTTGCAAGAAAAAATGAAGAATAACACTGCGTAGGGGGCAATCTAAAAATTCTCTGCTAATTTCTTGAGATTTTTTGGTCCTTTAAAGGTCTTAAATATGAGGTTCAAAGAATTGAAAAAAAATAAAAACTTTATGTCAAAAATTTATTCACTTTTTTTGATGATTTCTTTTGATAATATTGGAAAATCTGAAGAAAAAAAAGTTTTACAGAAATAACAGTGAATGCAGGTATCATTTTTGAAGATTTGTAGTACTTCATTTTCCTGCCAAAAAATTGGATTAAGGTATAAAAAAAGAATTCTTTTGAAAATGTTTTTACCTTATCTTTCAGAGGCATTTTTGAATTTTTGAGCTTCCATTCTTTTGGGGGAAATTTTATCTATTTGGTGATTTTTAGGATAAATTATTTACCTCCAAATATTTGATGCAACTAAAAAAATAACAGAAAATTTCCATTGTGGGGTGCATTTATTTATGGAAAATCTGAGTTTATTTTTTTGAAATATACTTCAAATGACAAAAATATGTTTTTTTCATATTTTTTCCAAATTTTTTAGTAATCTCCCCTTTGGAAGGCTTGTGCTGGCAAGGAACAAAAGATATGGGAGGGATTTATTCATGATAACTGAGAGATTGGTTTAAAATTTTTGTTTCCTCTTAAAAAGGCCCCACATCCAAGGAAAGAATTGGTAAAAGTTGATACTGATTGATGGTATGTGTGTTTTTTTCTGAAGTCTTTATATTTTTTTTTCTATTTATTATTGAATGAATGATTAAAAGCAAAAAATTCCCTTTTTTTTGTTTTTAATTTTGAATTTTAATGGGAAAAGTAAAACCTAAAAAAAACACAGATATTTTTCTTGTGCCCTTTCAAAGGCCCACTGAAATTCTTCAAGCTTGAAATTGGAAAATTCTTTAGAAAGATAAGGGAAAAAAAAGTTGAAAATAAATTCTATTCTTCTATGTCAATCCCATTTTTGGTGGGAAAATGAATTACTACAAATCTCCACATATGATATTTCAATTTCCTGTTATATTTGTAAGACTTTTGTATCTTAAGATTTTCCAATATAATTGTCAGCTTACTACTATTGCAGAGCAAGCTGCAAAAGTAAAAATAATAAAATAAAAATAAGAAAATTCAAATTAAATTAAGAAGGAGTAGGAAATCCATGAGTATTATTGTAGAAATGGATTCTCAACCCAAAATTAGGTGGGTGACTCACTGACCCCACCCTTAAAATCCAACTCCCTATAATTTTAATAATAAAAGAAAGAAAAGACCAGAATACCACAACACCACTATGGGACTTTTTGGCCAATTAAATATTTCACGTGTACTGTCACGTATAGGTTTCACACCTAAAATTCAGTCAGAATTGAGGTGTTGTGTATATTTTGGGAGTTACATACGGAAATGTGTTCTGTCACAATTCCCGCACGCAGCCGCGGCAACCAATACACCCGCGCGCGGCTGAGCAGAAGCACTGCCACCCTTTCAGCGTATCCTTACAATCTTTGTACAAATCCCTGGGCCTCTGAAAAGTAAGAAGCAACGGGACTACGGGCTGACAGAGTGACAGGTGGCCTGAGAAGCCCAGGTACCACGTAAACATGCTACAACCTACACAGGAACATTCTACATATTTAATAAATGTTCCAGTGGATAGTAGATAATCTAAAAATACATAAAAATATATAAAAATACCTAAATGAACTTTATACATATTTTTTTTATTAATATAATTAAAAATACAAAAAATGTCAAAAATAAGATAACTACTATTTGTAAAAATATATTAAAATACTTCAATATTCAATTGTGGGGACTTTAAGACATCAATGTATTTGTGATATAGTCAAAAAACTAATTATGTAAAAATATTACATGAATTCTCATAAATTAAACTTTTTAGTAATTATTTCTAGTAAATAAAGTGAATTTTGAAAATAAGGAGTAAAATCAATATCACAATTTTACTCCAATCACTTAATACATAATGAGAACCCACTTGAGATCAGATCACCCAAAGGAATTTCTATTAAAAGAATTATTAACATACTGGGAACATTTACTAAGGATAATTAATTAATAATAAATAATATGGACAGACTAGTGTTATTCACACGTCCAAAACATCAATTAAAAGGTAGAATAATTCCCATACCCTGTGAAATTAGATATTACCCGTGCTACAGCACCTAGAAAACGTGACAGGCTACCACTGTTTACCCTGTTAGCCTTAGTGTCCGTCCCTTTGAGCCCCTGTATCCCTCAGAAGGACAATATTGGGACTCAAGGAGCTATAAATAAGGATCTCTTTTGAGGATATTAATAGCCAGAGACCCAGTTATATTTACATCCAGACACCGTGCTAAGGTAGTCAAATACTTATAAGAGATAAGTAAGTTATTTATGGCTCAAGTCTGATTAATAATATCCGTCCCCACCCCTTTTTTATCAATTCAAACTGCTTAACAACCTTTTAACCCCAGTAACAGGTTTAAACACATCAGTACACGTCCCAAACAGGTACCCAAAGGATTAAATAATATACCAGTGAGTCTTATCATCCTTTTTATTTTGTTGCAGCTTGGTTACAAAGCCCTGCCACTCCACCATGTATTTTATACACATATTATCTTTGGGCAATATATCCTATAAGAATATAAATTAAAGGTTGCAAAGTAACCAGGTCTACATGTCTTCAAAGTGAATTCCCTGAAGAGAGGTTTTAAAGATCCCCAATCTAATTGTGGCCCCTCTATTAATTTATTTAATGATCAATTTATTAATATTGATTTATAATATTAAACCATAAACCAAACCAATTAACCTTGCAATAGCTTTATCCAAATATTTTATGGATTTTTGCTGCATTTATTGAATAATATATTTATTATTTATTTTATCACCTCTGGTAGCTAAAGGACAGAAAGGATCTTGGCGTCCAGGAAGCTGACAGTAATTAGAAAGAATTTGTTAAAAAGATTTACAAAATTTGGGATCTAAAGCTTTTATTTATTTATTTTTTGATTCTTTGAACCTAATTTTGAAGACCTTTCAATGGAGAAAAAAATCTCAAAGAATTATTAGAGTCTTTAGATGGCCCCCTAACAAAATTTTTCTTTTTTTTTCAACTTAAAAGATCCTCACTAAATTAAGGAAAACAATGTGGATGGGGGATATTGTGGGACATGGTTGTGAATTCAAAACAGTGCTAAAATAAGGGTTGGGGGCATGAAAAAATAATGCCCTTTTTATAAGTATTTTTGTAATTGATGATATTTTTGTTGAAATATTTGGAAATGATTGCATTATCCTCATCAAAAAGTTTGATTTAGCATTTTTTATGTTTTTTATGGTTAGGTTAAATAGTTATTTATATTACACTGGAAATGATACATTTTGTGTAAAAAAATGAATTTGTTTTTTCTTCTTATTTTTCCTTTATTACATGAAGTTTTTTTTCTTTGAAAAAAATGACCTCAGATTAAATTCTTGAAATAAATTTTTATTAATTTCATTTTCACATATTGAATTAATTCATTTGGTTTCTATGTTTGGATTCTCACAAACATCATACCCCAAAAAGACCTCATGGAGGGTCTGGAGGCCTCAATGAATATTTACAGGCCCTGAGGTGCCCAAAAAGGTTTCAAAAGGTGTTTTTTCAAACCCCAGGAACTCCTTCAAACAGTAGAAAAGTGTGGCAAACCTGAAACATATGTATTCCCACATGTTTTTTATTTGACAAATTATTTAAGGTTTTCATGCCTTGCTGGGGTGGGAAAGCATACCAGAAGGTATATATTTTTTAAAATGATTACTAAAATAATTCCCTTCTTAGAAAGTGGTATGAATTTAGCAAGAAAATACCAAAATTACACCTTCTTCAAAGACTGGTGTGGATTAAATAAATTTGAAGGTTTGATTTCAGAAAAATCACCACAATTCAAAAGCTTCATAAAGAAAAAATCTTTTTGGACCCTTTTGTAAAAAATTTCATACTCTAGGACTACTCAATTGGAAATTCAGTTGAAGTATGGTGGTATGGTCCATGAAGAATTTTGGGATGCCAGGCCAATTCTGCTTGGGGCACAACAAGCAGGACTTGGATAGGTGCCCAGAGCGCTTGATTGGGTCAGGCTGGCGGGGGCCCAATCTTGGAAAGCAATCAAGCTTTTTTGGGCTCCAATAAAAGCTGGTTGCACTTGTGCAAGCATCTTCCTCTCCTCCAAACTTCCCCAACCATCAATCAACCATTTTTGGGTTTAGAAAAAGTAAGCTTTTTTCATTCTTTTTTATTTTAGGATGTATCTAATGATACTTATGTATTTTTCTCCATTGTTTTTTTATTCAGAGGTTGCACTTTCCAACTGGCTTCCCCCTCCTCCACTCTTCACCAATCACTCACCAACAATCTTTGGGTTCAAAAAAACTAAGTTTTTTTTAAGCCAATTCTTTTCTTATTCTTTTTTTATTTTAGGACCTATCTATTTATCCTAATTTTTCTAAATTTTTCTTTTTCAGATGGCTGAAAAAAAACCAATCAATCCAGTGGTTCTCTACCTTGAAGCAAGCAAGGCTCAAGCTTGAGATCTTGCCTGCCAATTTGAGGAACTCAATTGCCAAAACTTCCAAAACAAGCAGATCCTCAAGGCACATCAGAAAATTGACCAGAAAAAAAAGGAAATCTGCAATCAAAAAATCACACACAAGTATTTTAAACCAAACACCACTATCAAGCCAGAAGTCTGCAAACTCATCCAAGCAAATTTTCTGGAGAAAGGTATGACACAGAAATAAGCAGTGTACACTTTTGATGTATTGCATTGCCAGGTACAATGTAATATCAAGGAAGATCCAACTCACATCAAGATCAATAAAAGACAACCATCCAAGCTTACTGAAGGATTGATAACCAAACTACTGATTTTGATTGATCAGCAATAAAACAAAAAGATCAATTAAATGGTCAAATTACTCAAATACAAGCATGGTCTTCAAGTCACCACTCAAGCAGTCCAAAACCTCCTCAAGAAAATTGACATCGCCTGCAAACAGGTAACCAAAATCCCTGCCTCATGGAATTGGCCTGGCCTTCTGAAGCAACAGGCCAACTTTGTGGGACATCAAGGAATGAATATTGACTGCAAGATCATATAGGTTGATCAGGCAGGGTGTGACTTGCATTCAAGCAGGCCCAATGGCTATAATCTCTCAGGTGAATTTTTCCTTTTTTATATCTGAATTGTCTTCTTATATAACTTGTCTTTTGTTTCAATCTGACTTCTTATATATATATATATATATATATATATATATATATCATCAGTTATACCTGCTGTATTTAGCCTAGTAGCCAAATTCAAGCAGTTTACCTTAATAGTTTTGCTGTAAAAGGAGGAATTTGTTTACCACAAACTCCTCAATGCAGATGGAAACAAGGCCAAGGGAGTTTGTAGGGACAATTTCTGTCTATTTCTTTAATCTCTTGCTTCAAGACTCCCTCAAGATTTTGTAATCATCATGGATAATTCACCAATCCATTGTTGTCAGCCTCCTGGATGCCAAGACCCTTGCTATCCTTTAGCTACCAGAGGTGATAGAAGAAATAATAGATATATTATTTAATAAATGCAGAATAAATCCGTAAAATATTTGGATTAAGCTTATTGCAAGGTTAATTGGTTTGGTCATTGTTTATTGTTATTAATCAATATGAATAAATGGATTATTAAATATTTTTATAAAGGGGCCACAATTATATTGGGGATCTTTAACACCTCTCTTCAGGGATTTCAGTATTAAAACACGTAGTCCTGGTTACTTTGGGCTCTTTAGTTTAAAGGATATTTTACCCAAAGATAATATCTATATAAAATACACGGTGGAGTGGCAGGGCCTTGTAAACAAGCTGCCACGACAAAGAAAGGATAATAAAACTCACTGGTATATTATTAAATCCTTAGGGTACCTGTTTGGGACGTGCACTCATGGTTTAAACCTGTATACTGGGGTTATAAGGTTGTTCAGCAGTTTTAATTGATAAAAGGAGGTTGATGACGGATATTATTGATCAGACTGAGCCATAAATCACTTACTTATCTCTTATAAGTACTTGATTACCTTGGCACGGTGCCTGGATATGAATATAACTGGGTCTCTGCCCATCAATATCCTCAAAAGAGCTCTTTATTTATAGCTTTTCGAGTCCCACTATTATCCTTCTGAGGGGTGCAGGGGCTCAAAGGGACGGACAATAAGGCTAGCAGGGTAACCAGTGGTAGCTTGTCACGTGTCCTTGGTGCTATAGCACGGGTAGCATCTAATTAATCAAGGTATTGGAATTATTCTACTTTATAATTGATATTAGGACGTGTGAATAACACTAATCTGTGCTATTTATGTATTATTTAATTAATTATCCTTATTAAATGTTCCCAGTAAGTTAATATTTACTTTAATAGACATTTCTACGGACATACTGATGTCAGGTGAGTTCTCATTATGTATCAAATAACTGGATTAAAGTCATGATATTGATTCTACTCCTTATTTTCGAGTTCCAGTTGATTTACTAAAATAATTACTTGAAAAATATAAGTCATGGGAATTCATGTAATATTTTTACATAATTAGTTTTCTTAGTATGTCAAAAAGATATTGATGTCTAGAAATGCTCATAAAAGTATATCAAAGTATTTTAATATATTTTTAGAATTTGTCATTCTCTTATTTTGGACATTCTTGGTACTTTGAATTATATTTAATAAAAAATACGTATAAGGTTTATTTAAGTATTTTTATATAGTATTATGTACTTTTAGACTATCTACTATCCAAGGGAACATTTATTACATATTTATAATGTTCCCATGTGGGTTGTAGCATGTTTACGCGGTACCTAAGCTTCTCAGGCCGCCTGTCACTCTGTCAACCCATAGTCCCGTGGCTGCATACTTTTCAGAGGCCCTGGGCTGCGTACACAACCTTGATGGAGTGACAGGGCTGTATCTAAGCCGGGCGCGGGTGCATTGGCTGCCGCGGCTACGTGCCAGAATTGTGACAAAACATATTTCTGTCTGTAACTCCTAAAATATACAAAAAACCTCAATTCTGACTGAATTTTAGGTGTGAAACCTATACATGACAATACGTGTGAAATATTTATTTGGCAAAAAAGCTCAATGGTGGTGCCTTGGTATTTTGGTTTTTCTTTCCCTAATTATTTAAAAATATAAGGAGTTGGATTTCAAGGGTGGGGTCAGTGAGTGACCCTACCTAATTTTAGGTAGAGAACTCATTTCTTTAGTAATATTTATGGTTTTCCCACTCCTTCCTAGGTTAAGGTTTTTTTATTATTCTTATGTTATTTCTGTTACTTTTGCAGCTTGCTCTGCAATAGTAGCAAACTGACAATTGTGGCGCCTGTTTTGAAGAACTTTGAACTGATTTCAATAAGTCAAAGTCAATTTCCATAGATTCCTACCTCCTTAATCCCCTTTCCTGAACCCAATAAAACATTATTTCCACTCAATCAAAGCCTTTTTTTGAGGAAAGGCTCCAAAAAACTGACCAGAGCTTGTTCAGCAAATCAAATTAGGAATCAATGAGTCCATAAACCAAGAGAAAAGCAAAATGTTTTTTTCTCATATAAAGTTTTCTTATCAAAATTGTCTTGAGATGCAGCCTATTACAGGCCCTCTCATGGTAGATTTTTTTTTATCTATTATTTTTTAACATATTTTTATTTATTTCACATTACATATTTATTCCAAAATAAATTCAATGTATTTTTTTATTTTTATTTTTTTCATTGCTTTGAATACATAATATATATATTTATGCATGTGATTAATAAATACGTTTTTTATGAGTAATTATTTTTTTTCATCATTCTTTAGATAAGAAATCAAAATAATGAGTGGTGAGCATGTGATTGGCTTTGAGTGAAACTTTACTAGGCGCCAGAATAATTTGGCTGTGCGCCAACAGGGGCTTGACAAGCCACTTAAACAACTTTAACTGGTACCAAGTCAACTTTACAAAGTGCCATGTGCAATTTAAAATTTTTTGGAATAGCTTTACACAGCGCCCAAATGCACATGATAGACCATAATCTAGAGCACAGTTACTGTACACAATTTTATTGATTTTTTCATTAAATGGGTTTCATTCAGACAGATAAAAACAGTAATCATGATGTTAGCTGACACCAAATTCCATGGAATTTTTCCTGGCAGGCATGTAGAGCACATGTAAAGCAATCAGAACGTTTGATTTAGAATTTTTTCAAGGTCAGGAAAAACAAACGACAATGAAATCACTAATATCACCCAAAAATCAAAAAAGGCTTCATTTTAGCGCAATAATTGCTAAAATGACACCAAAAGGCATCATTGGCATCATGCAAGTATTTTGTTTTGCAAAACTGAAGCCTTCTGGTGTGCATTCCTACCCCAGGAAGGCATGAAATGTTTTTGGGTTCAAAGGGTCCCTGGGATGGGATAACACACCATTTGATGGATTTTTGGGCCCCCAAAGGCCTTTAAAAATTAATAACTGCCCTGGGGGGCCAAATGAAGGCCCCCAGGCACCCTGTGAGGTCTGCCTGGGGAAGACAAATTTGCAGAATTAAGATATTGAGACCAATTCAGTAAATTTAATATTTCATAATGCAAGTAATATTGATTTTTGAACAAGATATTCCAATCTAAACTCAGATTTGAAAAAAATTCCTAAAATGGAAGAAAAATGAGGCAAATTTATTTTTTATGCACAAAATGGAATATTCAAGTAGAATTTTAATGACTTTGTAAAAATAAAAAAAACATAAATTAAATGCTACATATACCAATTTCATTCTGGTGATTAAATAAGTTTGAAATATGCTCAAAGAATATCACCCAGCACATAAATAATTTTACAAAATACATAAAACATATTTATTTCAAGAAAATTCAAGATTTGTGATGGAATTTAAATATGTTTGTACCAAGCATAAAAATAACTGAAAAATAATACATATATCTTTTCACAAGGAAAACTCAAATATTTTAGAATATTTCAACAAAATTTTCATCAAGTACAAAAATAAAAACATCAAATTCAAAAAATTGAGTTCTTTGAGTAAGAATTGAAATTTCCAGTGAGATTTAAATACCTTAACACAAACATAAAATAAAATAGAAAAATTCTATATATAACTATAATCTTAGGGGGATGAAAATATTTTGAAATATTCTTACAAATGATTCATTGAGTAACAC
The DNA here is from genome assembly GCA_025617555.3 of Puccinia polysora. Taxonomy (NCBI): domain Eukaryota; kingdom Fungi; phylum Basidiomycota; class Pucciniomycetes; order Pucciniales; family Pucciniaceae; genus Puccinia; species Puccinia polysora. The sequence goes on from CM062614.1 coordinate 23,597,888, forward strand.
AATAAGAATAATGAACTCAAAAATTGATTTATTTGAATAAAAATTATCTTTTATAATGGAATGTAGATATCTTTTACCAAAAATAAATAAGTATAAAACAATTCCACATGAAAAAATTTAATTAGATGAATTCAAATATTATCAAAAATTAAAAAAGAGACTTCATCAAGTGCATGAATGATCAAATAAATATCCAAAATTTATTTTTTTCCATAATCCAAAAACAGTACTACAATTATGCCTTTTTGTTCCATTTTAGAAGTTATTTTTCTAAAATCAAGCTTTTTGGATTCATTTGCCTGATATTAGTAAGTTTTTTGGGTTGATTTGAGCCTGGGCCTTTTCTCAAGGGTATTTAAACCCCTATTATTCCCCCAAAAAACCAAAATTAGCATCATGAAGGGATGCTTGGGGACCTTTATCAGCCATTTCTTTTAACTTCAGAATTTTTCAGAATTTTTTTGCAAACCATTTGAAATATTTTATTTGTTTTTCTTCTGATTATTTATTTCATTCTTTAGAGGTCATTAAAAAAATTATAAAAGTGATCTTGGATATTCCTTAAAATTATAAAAAATTATATTCTCACCAATGTGAAGAATAAAAACATCAATGGAAGGTAGGATAAAACCATAAAAGCTATTCAAAAAAATATACCTATGATGAATACAAGCTCAAATTCTGTTATTTTTGGTTTCCATCCAGACCTCCTAGGATTGAAATAAAACTCCATCCCAAAATCCAAATTTTCCTGAATCAATGGTGCTTGCAAAGCCCTTCAAAATTTGATGTAATTTTGGGGAAGGACAAAATTCAGATTAAAATCAAATGAAACCATACGCTTGGAATATTTCAAAATAATAATATATATGAGTGAAGTTTGGGACTTTTCTTTTGAAGGGAAACTAAGTGAGAAATGAGTATAGTGCCAAAAAAAAAGACAAAATAACCACTTTTTGTTTGAAATTTTCAGCAAGGAGGATAAAATGGCTATGAAACATTATTCATAGAGGTCTGGGAGCTGGTAATTTTTGGTGGTTGGGCTGCCTTGTACCTTCTTTAAAAATTCAATCTTAGAAATTTTCCATGAATTTTGAGTTTTGGAAGAATGGGTTGGAATCAATTTATTTGATCATTGCCAGCCATATGAGGCTCTAATATTCAGATTTATGGCCCAAGCTGGTTGCTGCTGCTCTAAAAACACATTTCAAATCCCCTAAGGGTGTGTTTGGCTTCCGTGTGTAACTGAAACTGTAACCTTGGAAGATTCCCTGGGGCCCCGCAGCAGAACATCGTGCCCATTTGTAACTGTAACCTTCAAGAATGGCCGGAAATGGAAAAGTTTACAGCTAGTTACAAGGTAAAAAACTTGTAACTTGTAGTTACCTTTTTTTTCAGGGGCAGTGTGGGAGTGTAACTTCTGTAGAAGTTACACTTGATGGGTTAAAGTTCTGGAAGAACACCTAAAATTGTGTAACTGTAACTCCAACCCCCTGTAACTCCCTGTAACCTCAATTTGACCTGCAGGGGGCAGTTACAGTTACAAATACACATGGAAGGCAAACGGTACCTCAGATATATTGAACATTGGATATATGGGGAGTGGATGCTTCTTGTAACAAAATCTTGTATTGAAACTGAAATAAAACAAAATTGGATGGATTTCAGGATAATATATATATATTTGATAGCTCAACTGCTCTATAGCTAATTCATAAGAGATTCCAGAGGATGAATAAGATAATTTTTTAAAAAAAAATTAAAAATAGAATTAATTCATGAAATGGAAAAAACTATCAACCAAGGAAGATAGGAATACTCACAAATTCACTTTCATTTGTTGCAGTGGGTACAGTGTGTACAAAGGTTTCTTTCCCTGCTAGCCTATAAGAGGTGTTTTAATTGTCAGAATTTTTGATTTTTTAAGCCCCTGGAGTTTTCTGGCGCTCTTTTCATGTGAAAAAAAGCCTCTTACTCACCAAATTTACAGACCCCAAGAATAATCACAAAAAAGTACTCATGATAAAATAAAAATCCCATAAAAGAAGGAAAAAAACTGAAAGCCTTTAACAAATACAAATCAGGAAGGTCTTCATTTTCAGAAAGTCCTTCACCTCCAATAAATCTTTATTCTCCTAGAGCTTCTTCTCCAAAAATTTTTCCTTGAGCCAAAAAATCACTCTTTTTTGGATTGAAAAAAAATATATTGAAATTTGGATTCAAAATCCTGCATTTCAAATAAAAAGAAGTTTGAAACAAAAAAATGTAATTCTTCCTCATATTCTTCCTTAATTTTCCCTTTTTCCTTCTCATTTTCCCTTTTTTGTTCTCATTTTCCCACTTTATCCTCAAATCCTGGATAGAAACAAATAAAATAAATATAAAGCAAGAAGTTAATTGATTAAAATTTTTCTCACTAAAAATCTGAGTTTGAAAAATTTTTGTCCTAGGAATTCCTATCTTCATTGGTTGCTTTGAATATTGAAGTACTGAAGGATTCCTTTTGGTTGGATATTAATAAATTTTATTTTATTTTTTGAGGTCTCCTTTGAGTCTCCCTCTAATTTTCCTCTATTTCTTTGAATTTGGTTATTGAATTTGAACCAGTTTGTACCTCACATCCAAAGGATTTTTTGTTTCACCCAGGTAAAAACCTTTTTCCCTAGATCAAAATCTCCGGAATTTTTCAAAAATTTCATTTATATATACACTTTCATTCATGGCCTTAGAAGGTCCTTGATCAAAATTTGAATCTTGAGCTGCATCTTCAATACCTATCAACTGGATTTTTTTTTTGGAAAATGGATGAATTGGTATATCACAAAAAAACTCAATTTTAATCATTGAGGAAAAATATAAAAAGGAAATACTCAAATAGAATGTTTCAGGTGTCATTGAGGATGAAATCATTCAATTCAGAATACAAAATTCTTTATCCTTGCAACATTGAACTTGTGGAGTAAAGGCATTCCAATGTATGAATTATAATCATATTTTATACAATTTGCTGATTTGTCAGAGGAACTGGAGAATGTATAAATGCCTTTTTCCAATGAAGTGATCCAAAAATTATGGAAATAAAATCAACTGCTTGAAATATTTCTGTGAAGTTGCAATAGCTCTCTCATGAATTTATATCAAGATGGAATGGTAAATTAGTAAAACAAAATTGGAAAATGAGCCAGACGAAGGAATAATGAATCTTTCAACATAGAATTGTAATCCATTAATTATGGAGGTGCTGGCTGTCAGCTTGCTACTGTGTACAGAGCAAAACTGTCAAATAGTAACACAAAACTATGAAAAATAAGAATATCTCAATTAAAAAAATAAGGAGTGAGAAATACATAAATATTACTACAGGAATGGATTCCTCACCCAAAAGTAGGTAGGGTCACTCACTGACCCCACCCTTGAATTCCAAGTCCTTATATTTTTAAAATAATTAAAAAGAAAAGTACTAAAAATTATGACACCAGTATGGCACTTTTTGGAAATTCTAATACTTCACACGTATTTTCACGTATAGGGTTTACACCTAAAATTCACTCAGAATTGAGGTGTTGTGTATATTTTAGGAGTTACACGCGGAAATGTGTTATGTCACAATTCCCGCGCGCAGCCCCGCATCATTACATATCCCTACCTACTAGTAGCAGCAGATTCCCGCGTACTAGAGACCCGCGCGCAGCTGATTCTACCATGCACGCAGCGGATCCTACCCCGTGCGCATCTGTACTAACTGATCCCCGCGTCTGGATCAGTCGTGACTAATCTGACAACCAGGTACCGCTCAGAAGAGCTACAACCTAGTTAGGGTTGCCTAGTATATGTAAAACCCTGACATATGCATTACTAATTATCTAAAAAGATCAAAACTTAAATAAAATTAATGAAAATTAAGTTTAAAACATTTTTTAATAATAAATCAAAGATCAAGGATTATCACATAAATCACTGATCCTGATCTTTGAAGACCACAAAACACTACAACAGGTGTTCATAAAAATTATTAAAAACTATATAAATGATCAGTAGATAATAGGAAATCAGTAAACATCCACATCTGCACGCTTCAAAGCAATATCAATAGTACAAATGAAGGATGAGTACAGAATGATCAAATTTAGGCCATAACAGATTAACAGATCCTGTGGCTAAAATAGTACAGAAATCCAGCAGATCTAAGGACAGCTGATTTACAGCACCAAGTGGACTCTATAATCTTTCCCTGACCGGCTTTCCAGCCTCAACCCACGAGCAGAACCCTCTCTACGTGCCCTGAGAAGATCAAAATCACCCCAAGAAGGTATTTATACAGACCTCTTTGAATCCATCATTCCATCATCAGTTACCAGGAATTATTTATTATCAATCAGACACCTAGTCATTATTGATAAATTGCTTATATGAAGATAAGCAATTGATTTATGACTTAGTCTGTAGTAGTATTATTTACCTTTATTAACCAATCAACCATTGAAGTTTAGTCAAGCAATCTACCCAATCTGCTCTGAAACCCTTCCAATTATTCCAGGATTTTCGTGGTAAAGTTCTCAGAGTGAGTGTTACCCTTCCTTTCTGGTTCTTAAACTGCCTAAGGAGGCCCCTTGAAGAGAGGTTGCTAGTATGTAAAGATCCCCAGTAGTATAATACTGTGGCCCCTCTTTTATATTATATTGAAAAAACATTTACTACCAAATCAATTAAACCTTGCAACTGCTCTTATTAAATCATTTATTTGAGCTTCTAAGTGTTTATTATTGGAATAATAATTATTATTATCATTCCATCATTTTTATCACTCTCTGTAGCTAAAGGACTGCAAGGTTCCTGGTATCAGAGAGCTGAAAACTGTGGATCTGGACGGGAAATATCATTAAATAATAAATTCTTAATTATTTATCCCTTGGACCAGTCTATTTATTTTTTAAAAAAATATAAGTTAACATACTTATAACCCAAATTTTTGATCATTTATTTCTCTAGTGGATCTTAAGACCAATGGAGAATCGATCAATCATTATTTGAAACTTCTTAAAAAGAAAAAAGAAGAAAAACTCCGCAACTTTTTCCCTGTTATTATAACTCCTGAGCAACAACAGGAGAAATTACTTTATTATAAACAGCAGTTTATGAAGGACAAAGAGCTTGAGCTTGAAAGAATTATCAATTACAATTCTTTATTAAGGCAACATAAGTAGTGGAAGATTTATCAAAGGAAGCTTTATATTTATAAACTAAATAACCCTCAAGATAAAGAAAAATCCAAAAATAATTAAAGTGATTATTCTTTCTAAAAACATCATTTTAACACGTAAAAATACAAAAAATATTAAACTTATATTTTTTGTTTTTATCCATCTCAGTGAATTTTTTTTGGTGATCTCATTGACCAGGACCCCCTAGAGGACGTCCCAGACAGTGTACCATTGGACTTACCCTTGGATTTATCCCAGGATCTGATTGGAACTCACTCAGACCCCGTTGGAATACCCCCCAAGGATAGTTGTGATCCCAACCAAGTGTTGGTACCCTTGAATTTAACTCTAAGTAAGTTAAAATATATATAAAAAAATTATTAAAAATATAAAACATGCAAAAAATATTATTTTTATATTTTTTGGTGCTATGTATCAAAATAGGTGCAACACCCATGCAACAGGTAGAGCCCCATTTTATGGATCTATTCCCAGAGGAACCTGTGCGCCCAAGGACTCCAGTTGCGAGCGCAATGAGGGGACTCGAACCCGTGACCATAGCATCACACGGGATGACGACAGCGACAACCCCCGCTGCCAGCTCAACCAACAGACTGTTGGAGAACCATCCGTTGCCCACCATGTTATCCCAGGAGGGTACAGGTCCTCCTATGCCACCCCAGCTGGACTCAACCAAGGAGGAAAGAGTCAAAGTATTAGTGAAAGAGCACGTGAGCTATTGGGAACAATTCAGGTTGGGTAAGACCCAGGAGGATCAACCAGGTATGACAAAAGCCATTTCTCAGGCAAAGAAATCTCAGATTTCTCTGTAAAGGTTGATCCCAAAGAAAGAAGTAGAAGGCTACGTACAGAACTGGAATCCTTGGGATCAGTTAGCTTCCTTAAAGGGAAAGGACCCCAAAAAAAAGAGGTCCTCAGCCCATCAGAAGTTAAGGAACCCAAAGGATTGGGACAGCATAATACCCTTAGCCAAGAAGTGGAAGAAGGTGTACCACAATTAGATGTAGAAGCTCTTAATAGCTTTTCTGTAAATGTGTCTCACAATTTTACTATTATTAGCCAATGCTTTGACAAAGTTTGTCAACAATTGGACAAATTGAGTTCAAGTATTTTCAGAGTGATTGACACTCAGTCTCAGATTATGAGAATTGATGAGTTGGAAATACAACAAATCAAGGATAGTATAAGAGCTAGTAATTTGGACCTGATGAAACATATTGATGACAACCAATCAATTCTTCAGGAAGATATTCTTGCAACCATAGACTATCTTCAGGAAGACTTTAAGAAAACTAGTCCTGCTCCTTCAGCTCATCTGACTAACAAAATTGACTTATTAAGCAACAAACTTGATTTAGAGTTAGGTATGATCAAGAATGATCTCAGAGATCTTAAGATCAATTCTACTTACTCTCTGGTCATTGAACTAGAAGAAACTAGGCCTGCTAGGTTCACCAGTACTCCTAGTGTTCCTCCCAGAACCAGGATAACTAGGAATGATTCTTTCCGACCCAGTCCTACTCCTGAAATGGTGCATGCTTTGAAGCTACTTCCTCCCATCACTGAATGGCCTAAATTCTCTGGAGAAGGAGAATATAACCACTTCAGTTTCATTAAATTTATTGAATATACTCTTTCTTCTTATGAGCTCCCTGAAGCAATAGCTGTGGTAAGATTTCCCAGAATATTTGAAGGAGTGGCTCTTGATTGGTTTATCAATAAAAGAGAGGAAGTTGGATCTTTATCCTGGAATTCTTGGAAAGAATTGATCAAAGTGCAGTTTGGTACCAGGATTTTGAAAAGAAAAATGATGAAAACTTTTGAAACTTCCCAGTTTGATCCATCCAAGGACAAAACTCATAAGTGGTGCTTAGACCAGAAAAAGATGTTAGACTGTTTTTATCCTGATGCTGATAAAGAAGAAGTCAATGAAAGACTCCTCAAATTATGTCCCAGACAAATCAACCACAGTGTAAGGTGCAGAATGCCTATGGATTCAGATCTTTCCACCTTAATAGGTGTATTGGAAGAGACTATTGATATGAATGGTCTTGATAAAAGGGTAAATAGACCCCCCAGGGAACAAAATACTAGGAACAGGGGAGAATATACTGCCAAAACTAAAGTATCCCCTGCTACTAATCCATCTACCTTGGAAGTCAAGAAGACTCCAGAATCAAAAGAGAAAGTATGTTGGAACTGTAACCAAACAGGAAACGTAAAACCTGATTGTCCTCTACCTAGGAAAAGGATTAATCTTATTGAAGGAGAAGAATATGACAATCCTGAACCTCACCTTGATGATACTGATGGATCACTCTCTGATTGTGATCTAATGATCACTAACCCCATCAATGTTATTGAAGGTAGTATTGAGTCTTCTCTGGACATAAATTCCGTCAATGAGGATTCTAACTTACCTCAAAAATGGAATCCCAACATGAAGATTCACCAAATTTCTGAGGCTAAGGCCTTGAATCTGAAACATTCTTCCGGTAAAAGTTACACTTCAGGCAAAACATGCTATGCTACTGGTTTGATCCAACGTTCCCCTGTTAAGTTACTTCTAGACAGTGGAGCCTTTGGCTCTTGTGTTGGTTCAACTTATCTGGAGAAACAAGACCCAAACTGGAAACTGAACTTACTACCAGTACCTCAGGCTAAGTTCAGCAGTTTTAACTCTTCTCTCAATTCTGTTGGAGTATGGTTGTCTGATATCATACTCCCTCACTCTAAAGGATCACTCAAACTGAACATTGAATTTGTAGTGCTCCAAAACGGAGTGTGTGATTATTTTATCCTTGGAAATGATTCTCTTTGCTTGTATGGTATAGATGTATTCCAAAGCAAAGTTAGATAATTCACTATAGGTGGAGACTGGAATAAGAAGTTCCAAATATGTCATGTCAATGGTCAAACTTCTGGTTCAATTTATGAAAAACACTTAGAGAGTTTCAGTCAGGAATACTTCTCTCAAGCTGCTTTTAATTCCCTTCTCAATGAAGAACAGAAATGGGATATCCTACAAGTATGCTTTGAAAATCAGAATGCTTTCTGTACCAAGGATCACCCAATTGGTAACATCAAATGACATGATATGATCCTAACTCTAACCATTAAGCCTCCTTACCCACCTAACCTCAGGAGACCTGCTTACCCTTCTAGTCAAAAAATCCAGAGCTGCTCTGGAAACCCATATTCAAGAGTTGGTTGACTTACAAGTCCTAAGGAAAGTAGGCCACAATGAAAAAGTGGATATTACTACCCCAGTAATTATAGCTTGGCACAATGATAAGTCAAGAATTGTTGGAGATTTCAGAATGCTTAAAAACTACACCCAAGCTGATTATTATCCAATTCCAAGAATTGACCATGCTCTGCATAACCTGTCCAAGGCTAAGTACATCACTACCATGGACATGCTGAAAGGTTTTTACCAAATACCTATCAGCCCTGATAGCCAGAAATTCATGAGAATTATTGGTCATTTGGGAATTTATGAGTATCTTAGGATGACTTTTGGTATTAAAAATGCTCCTTCTCATTTTCAAAGGATGATGGACATTGTCCTAGGATTATTCATCAGACAGAGATGGATGATGGTATACATTGATGATGTTATCATTGTCTCTGATCATTGGGATACTCACATGGAGAAATTAAGGCTAGTCCTGAAAACCATCTCTGCCGTAGGATTGAAAGTATCAATGAAAAAGTGTAACTTTGGCTAGGGGGAACTCAAAGCCTTAGGACACATTGTCTCTGGACTAACCTTAGCTGCTGACCAAAACAAGATAGCAGCAGTAATGAATAGGCCTATGCCTCAGAATAAAAATAAACTCCTATCCTTCATCAGCTTCTGCAGCTACTATAGGAAGTATTTACCAAAGTTTGCTCTTCTAACCAAATGTTTGTATGAGATCTGCAACAACACCACCTGTGTTTGAAATGACTCATGATAGAGTCAAGAACTATGAGGAACTCAAAATTGCAATGACCTCAGCTCCAGTACTGATACAGCCAGATTACTCTAAACCTTTTAAGCTCTACATAGATGCCAGCATGGAAGGGCTAGGAGCTGCTTTACACCAGGAAGTCATAGAAGATGATAAACCAGTGGAAAACCTATACTCTTCATATCTAGACAAATTAAAGATACTGAGAAAAGGTACAGTGCAAGCCAAATGGATTTCCTGGCCTTAGTATGGGCCCTAGAGAAACTCCATTATTACTTAGAAGGCACCAACTTCACTTTTATTACTGACTGCAACGCTGTCAGAGCCTTGATGAACATGAAGACCCCTAGAAGGCATATGTTGAGATGGCAGATATCTATACAACAGTACAGAGAACAGATGACCATAGTTCATCAAGCTGGGACTAAACATCAGAATGCTGATAGTTTAAGCAGGAATGTGTTACCCAATGACCCAAGTAACCCTGCCTATGATCCAGAGGATAATGACATCTTCCCTATCCTTAATATTAACAAGTTAAACATTGAAGCTCCTATAATGGGCATCCATGTTTGTGAACTAAATGAATCATTGTTCAACTCTAACAAAGAAGCTTACAGTTCTGGAATAAAGACTCTGATAACTATTATGGAAAGTACTTCTTTACCTTCTGAATTGATCAATAGTTTACCTGAACCTCTTTTGAAACCATAAAAAGCCGGAAGTTTCACCATATGGGATGGTCTGGTATACTATAGGCATCAACATTCAAGTGTTATAGTCTTAACTAAGGATGACCATATCAAACGTGTTCTGGCTGAGCGCCATGATAACTGCCAATCTGGTCATTTATCTGCTGATAGAACCTTGGATAAAGTTAAAAAAACTGCTTGGTGGGTTAATTCTAGAGACTCCACTATACAGTATGTTACCAGTTGTGAAACTTGTCAGAAGTCCAACAGGACTACTGGGAAACGGTTTGGTCTACTGCAAAAGATTGCTGAACCCAAAAAAAGATGGGAGATCATCAATATGGACTTTGTAACTGGATTACCACCAGGAGGAGCCTATTCCTATAACTCAGTATTAGTCATTTTGGATAGGTTCTCCAAGAAAGAAAAGTTCCTACCTAATCACAAGGAAGATGCTGCTATGGAAGTTGCCCTGTTATTTTGGAACAGACTCATTGCTAATGTTGGATTTACCAAGATTATTATCAGTGACAGAGATCCTAAATGCACCTCTGAGTTCTGGAGGAATCTTCATGATATGCTTGGAACCACCTCAGCTTTATCTACAGCTTATCACCCTCAGACGGATGGATTAGCTAAAAGAATGATTCAGACCCTGGAAGACATGCTCAGGAGATTCTGTGGCTTTGGACTAGAATATAAGAATTCTGATGGTTATTGCAACAATTGGGTTAGCCTTTTACCTGCACTGGAGATGGCCTACAACAGTAGCAAGCACTCTACCACTAAGGAACCACCTTACATACTGGAAAGAGGATGGATTGCTAGATTACCCAAGGACAACCTTAACCACCAGCTGACCAATATTCACCCTACATCACTTGATTTCAAAAACATGATAGATGTATCCAACAAACATGCTGTTAAGTGCATCCAGGATGCTGTAGAGTATAACCAGCAAAGGTGCGATAAAACCCATAAGGAACCTGATTTCAAGATTGGTGATCAAGTCTTGCTCTCTACTGCCAACTTTACCAACTTGGCTGGAAATGGAAATCTTAGACCAGCTTTTGTTGGACATTTCACCATTAAAAAACTTCATGGTAAAAATTCTGTGGGAGTAATCCTCAGTGATGAGCTTTCTAGGAAACATCCAGTCTTCCCAGTAAGCCTAATCAAACACTACCACCCAAGGAATGGAGAACATACTACTTCACCTGCAATACCTGTTACAGAGGAACCTGAAAAGGAAAAAGGAAAAATTAGCAAAATCCTTAAAGATAAAAAAGATAGGATCAATGGAAAAGATGTCAGACTCTACCTGGTTAGATACAAGGGAGAATCAGCTGATAAAGATAAATGGTTGCCTGAACATAATATCCCTGACGGACCTATACACCTGAGGAACTACATAGCCAACAGGAGGCATTAAAGCAAAATTCTTTTTTCAGATATAGACATATCTTGGAGCAGGGGAATGTCAGCTTGCTACTATGTACAGAGCAAAACTGTCAAATAGTAACACAAAACTATGAAAAATAAGAATATCTCAATTAAAAAAATAAGGATTAAGAAATCCATAAATATTATAACAGGAATGGATTCCTCACCCAAAATTAGGTAGGATCACTCACTTACCCCACCCTTGAATTCCAAGTCCTTATATTTTTAAAATAATTAAAAAGAAAAGTACTAAAAATTACAACACCAGTATGGCACTTTTTGGCCATTCTAATATTTCACGAGTATAGTCACGTATAGGGTTTACACCTAAAATTCACTCAGGATTGAGGTGTTGTGTATATTTTAGGAGTTACACGCGGAAATGTGTTATGTCACAATTCCCGCGCGCAGCCCCGCATCATTACATATCCCTACGTACTAGTAGCAGCAGTCTCCCGCGTACTAGAGACCCGCGCGCAGCTGATTCTGCCACGCACGCAGCAGATCCTACCCCGCGCGCATCTGTACTAACTGATGCCCGCGTCTGGATCAGTCAAGACTAATCTGACAACCAGTTACCGCTCAGAAGAGCTACAACCTAGTTAGGGTTGCCTAGTATATGTAACAAACTGACATATGCATTACTAATGATCTAAAAAGATCAAAACTTAAATAAAATTAATGAAAATTAGGTTTTAAACATTTTTTAATAATAAATCAAAGATCAAGGATTATCATGTAAATCACTGATCCTGATCTTTGAAGACCACGAAACACCAGAAGGAGTGTTCATAAAAATTATTGAAAATTATCTACATGATCAGCAAATAATGGAAAATTAGTAAACATCCACATCTGCACGCTTCAAAGCAATATCAATAGTACAAATGAAGGATGAGTACAGAATGATCAAATTTACACCATAACATATTAACAGATCCTGTGGCTAAAATAGTACAGAAATCCAGCAGATCTAAGGACAGCTGATTGACAGAACCAAGTGGACTTTTTAATCTTTCCCTGAATGGCTTGCCAGCCTCAGCCCACAAGCAGAACCCTCTCTACGTGCCCTGAGAAGATCAAAATCACCCCAAAAAGGTATTTATACAGACCTCTTTGAATCCATTATTCCATCATCAGTTACCAGGAATTATTTATTATCAATCAGACACCGTTTCATTATTGATAAATTGCTTATATGAAGATAAGCAAGTTATTTATGACTTAGTCTGTAGTAGTATTATTTACCTTTATTAACCAATCAACCATTGAAGTTTAGTCAAGCAATCTACCCCATCTGCTCTGAAACCCTTCCAATTATTCCAGGATTTTCGTGGTAAAGTTCTCAGAGTGAGTGTTACCCTTCCTTTCTTGGCCATTTGAGCTGTTATGCCCGGCCATTAGTGGAATAAGTCCTTTCTAAGGAACCCATCTTTATTTCAAGGTTCTTAAACTGCCTAAGGAGGCCCCTTGAAGAGAGGTTGCTAGTATTTAAAGATCCCCAGTAGTATAATACTGTGGCCCCTCTTTTATATTATATTGAAAACCATTTACTACCAAACAAATTAAACCTTGCAAATTCCCTTATTAAATCATTTATTTGAGCTTCTAAGTGTTTATTATTGGAATAATAATTATTATTATCATTCCATCATTTTTATCACTCTCTGTAGCTTAATAATTTTTGGTGGGAAAATTTCATAATAGAGATATTTTGGTAAATTTGTTGTAGAAACAATGTTCTGATTTGGTTTGGAGAACAAATTTCCAGTTTTTTCAGAAAACATTTGATTCTTTCTGAAATTCAAAATATTTTCTGCAATGTCCTTGAATTTTCTTGGATATGTGCCAAAGGCAAAGTAGATGATAACAGGAATTAAAATTGATTCAATTGAACCAATCAGAGATTTCTACTCTTCAGTGAATATGAATTTGTTTTCTTGATGATCTAATATGTCTGAAAGTTGACTAAGGGCCCAATGAGATTTTTATTTCATTTCTTCTGAGGTAAACCAGAAGCCAAAATAAAATTTTCTTCAAAAATTCTTGACCCCAAAAATATGAAGGAGAGGCATTCAATTCATATATATATATATATATGTGTGTGTGTGTGTGCAATGAAAAATAAAAAAAATTGGGTAACAGTTAGGAAAATTCAATGGAGCTAGGGTGGCAAATAAATAAGGATTCAATATTTCCATTGATTTTTCTTGATTCTAAAATATTAATTTGGTTTTCTCAGTTCTAATATCAAGCATAAAATTGTTGGTTTTGCCTATAGGATCTCTTTACTTATTTTTGAGCTCTTGTTGTTGATGGTACTGATATTCTTATGAAAACTATCAGAATTTGATTGAATGAGAGTCTGTAAAGTTTTCAAGGTGGAAATCCTGCTTCAGATAAAGATTTTGCTGAATCTTCTTGAGGCCCCTTAATAATTCTATGAACTAAACGTATTGACAGATAATGTGATGTAGGAGGATAATGACCAGGGAAATTAATTTCAGCTTGCCAAACCCCCAATTTTTTGTAGTGACTAACAGATCATCCCAATGGAAAATTTGTTTTCCTGCTAGAAATGTTTTTTTGAATACAAAAAAGGTGTAGTGGAGAGATCTTCTGACTCTTAAATGTTTTCATATTCCCAAAGTTTATCACATTGGTATTTGTATCTTTGATCCTTTAAACTGGAAAATCTGGTTGAAATTACATATATATGGGTTTTAGCCAAACTGTGGATTACTTCTACAAGCTCCTCCTTATGATCATGTTGTAATTAATGAGATCCAGCCAATTTGATAGTCAGGGGACCCAATTTATGAAGAGAGGCAGGCACTGGGTAATCTGGAGAAAGAGTTCTTAAGAGGATTGATGTTTTTTTCGGAAATTACCTTTTATTTGTGATTTAAAATTTGGAGACTTCATTTTGATAATGAAAAGGTGTTTTATTTTTTTTTGAAATTGATTTTTCAAATGAAAGAGTTTTTCATTTTTTTCTTGATTTCTATTGATATGATAATAAGATGAGATGAAAAGACAAGCTCCTCCTTATGATCATGTTGTAATTAATGAGAGCCAGCCAATTGGATAGTCAGGGGACCCAATTTATGAAGAGGGGCAGGAACTGGGGAATCTGGAGGAAGATTTCTTAAGAAGATTGATTTTTTTTTCAGAAATTACCTTTTATTTGTGATTTAAATTTTGGAGACTTCATTTTGATAATGAAAAGGTGTTTTATTTTATTTTTTTGTTGAACTTGATTTTCCAAATGAAAGAGTTTTTGATTTTTTTCTTGATTTCTATTCATATGATAATAAGATGAGGTTTATAGAAAAATTTGATTAGGAGTGATTCTTTCATTATTATCAATTTTTTTATGAAATATTTGGATTTGGCAGGATTGATATGCTGGGAGTCAAGACTTGTTTAATTATTGTTGAGGTGTGGTGTTAAGTGGTGCTGAGTGGTTTTGAGTAAATCTGAGTGGTTGTAAATGGTGTTTAGTGGGTCTGAGTGGTGTTGAGTGGGTCTGAGTGGTGTTGAGTGGGTCTGAGTGGTGTTGAGTGGGTGGTTATGATTTTTGATGAGTGATTTGATGAGGTCTGTTATTTGGGTTAGGGGATTTTTTGGATGATTTGTGTATTTTAAAGGTTTTTTGGTGTATTAGGAGAGGATTGGAGTGCTTGAAGAGGTGAGGAGGGAGAGTTTTCAACAAATTATTGCAAAAAGGGTCCAAAAAATGGTTGATAAAGGTCCCTAAACAGCCCTTCATTTTGCTAATTTTGGGTTTGAGGTGGAATGTTAGGGATTTGAATAAATTTAAAAAACCAAAACTATATTTTCTTATTTCTTTAAATTTTTTATAAATTCCTGTCACCTTGAAAAAAGCCTATGGAAAAGGATTCAAGAAATTATTACAAAAAATGTTTTTTTTCTATGAATTTTTTGAATTTTGGCAATTTTTTTAAAGGAAAAAGGCACTTGGGAAATTCACCAAAAGTGTTATTTTATATCTTTGATATACTGGGAAGAAAAATTTAGCCTCAAAAATTCAAAAATATTCAAGGAACACCTTCAAAAAAAGGATAAAAAATGCAGATAAACCAGCTATTATTTTTTATTTTCTTATTTTTTTCAGGGAGAATCAAAGGGGCTTAATGAAATTAAACCATTCTTGTTAATATTTTTGGGTTTTTTCAGAAATCCATCTACATGAGTTTTGTGTCACATATTCATATAATCAAATATTTCAAGACCATGTGTGTTTAAGGGTTTTTTTGTGAGAAGGTTAGATCTGTGCAACATAAAAACTGCATGAGTTTAAGTATTGTGGGAAATAAAAAAAAGACTCCCTAATTCAATAAATTGAAATAGATTAAATTTTAATAAATATAAAAAAATTAAAACAAAGAATAATTAAGACTTGATAAAAAAACATGGACAATGTTTTTTAAAAAATTATGTACAAGCGCAGAGTTTTTGGGAATAGCCAATACTTTAATGGTTTAGCCACTAATAACTTTGAATGCTTTTTTGGCAAAATTTTTGACTGGTTGACCATCTATTGGGGCTGCCATTTCAATGTTTTGGTCATCCATCACCACTTCAGCCAATCATTTGGCTGGGGGTGGCAGGTTCAATGCCTGTTAAAATTGACTCTTCCATCAAGCCTGATTTTTGAAAGCCTTCTGCAAAGGCATCTGGAAGCGAAATTCCTAACCTCTGGTTTTTTGAAGGGGGGTCATTTCATTCCCATGCCAGGGAAAAATGTGAAACCTTAATTATGGTTTTAAACCATTTGGTTAGGGAAAACATTTCAAAAGGCATGGGTATAGAAAGAGGATTAAAAAATTCACACCTTAGATTGTATGTTTCATTCATTTCTTAAAATTTAATTTTGTGAGAAATCATGCCAAAAGGATCTGTTTTAGAAACATAAATTCCAAAATCATGCCATTTTTGAAAAAAGGCATGATTTGAGCAACTATTAGGGTGTGAATTTATTCTGGAACCCTAAATTCAGGAGAGAATTTTGAAGGCCAAAGTATATGACAAGGAACTCATAGCTGTGAGAAATGTTAAGATTCTACAAAAAAAAGTAGTTGTAGTAATGTACATGCCTTTCAACTAAAACATTGACTAAACCATGATTTATCCAAATTGGGATAAATTGCAGCAGCCACCAAGCCGGTTAAGATGATTTTATGAGTTCTCTTAATTGGGATAACTCTTGTGGTTGCGCAAGGCCACCTTTGTGCGCAACTACTACTCAGAAAACCCTTGCTATCTGCTCCTCCATTCCTTTCAATATCATTCTTCCCTCCAACCATCTGAAAAACTCAAGAACCAAACCAAGAAGAACCCAAGACAGATTGATAATTTGTAGACCAATTGAACCAGCTCAATCCAACAAATGAAAACCAGCCAGTTTAATCACAGTTGAACCATCTCCTCAAGAAAAAATCAATCCAACTCCAAAATTACCAGACCATACCAGACCATCCCAGATTTAGCAACCTTCCAACTATTTATCAATCATCAAAAAAAAAATTGCCATCAACCCAACAAACTCAAGAGACCAGATCAAGAAGACAAAATTGTAGATCAGCTCTCAACTTCTCCAATCCTGTATTTGAACACACTAGAGACTAGAAAATAAACACGACAAGGCCCTCAGTCACAATCAAGGCCACAAGGAAGATTGGAACCAGAACACAACTCCTTCCCCAAAACTCAACCTGTTGGAGTAACACTCCCTATCATCTCAAGTTTGCCTTGACCTGAAGACCACAGATCTCACTACTGATCACTCATAAATTTTTAATTTCAATAATCTCCACTTTACTTTTCAAATCCTGTGCTCTTAGATTGCTGGTTTCAAGATTAAGAGTAAAAAATTTGATTTTCAGGGAAAAAAGCCCTGCCTGTTCAAAAAAATTAACAGTAAAAAACACTCCATTGCGAATAGGATCATTTAAAGCTCAAGCACTGCTGTGAAGAATAAGCCTCAAAAAAACAAAAAAGAAAATCTAGCTTATTCTTAGGAACCAGACACAACCATTTCTGAAGCTCTCACTCAAGCCATTATTAAGAACTCCATTGAGAGTATCCCAAGCTTAAATATGGATAGTTTCTACCTGTGGAAGGACAGGATTGATAACTTCCAAGAACTGCAAGGACTCAAGGATGTTCTGAACTAGCTGGGTCAAAATCTTACCATTATCAATAACCTCAGCATCAGAAACATCCTGATCTCCAAACTGGAACCTGCTATCCATGCCAATGTAATCAATCACAAAAACAAGGAAGATGACCACGCTGTTTGGAATTCTATCTTAAATTTCTTTTCCTCATCTGAAGCTTCAAACCAAGCTGGAGTATACAAGGAGTTTCTTTGAATCACCTTTAAGCAAAAAAAGTCCATGTTTTCATTACACAGATTAAGAAAAGCATCAATCAGCTCCACAAGGTGGAAATTTTCATTCCTGAGGATATCTTGGGATAAGCTATCCTCAACAAGTTACCAACCAGCTTGGACAAAATCAGCAAACAAATCACCCATTGCAATGGACTCATCACCACAAACCTTGTGCTTGATCATTTGAGAAGATTCCTGAACAACAAAAACTTTATGAATCTGGTAAAGATTGAAAACACCCCACTCAACACCACCAGCTCAGCTATAATGAGATGCAAGAAAGGCAAGCATAATACTCTGGATCAGCACTCACCCTCAGAATTCTGGACTCTTCACCCGTGTCAGCTTGCTACTATTGCAGAGAAAGCTGCAAAAGAAACAGAAATAACATAAAAATAATAATAATAAATTTAATCTATGAAGGAGTAGGAAAGCCATAAATATTATTGCAAAAATGGATTCTCCACCCAAATTAGGTAGGGTCACTCACTGACCCCACACTTGAAATCCAATTCCTTATATTTTTAAATAATTAAGGAAAGAAAGACCAAAATACCACGGCACCACTATTAAACTTTTTGGCCAATTAATTATTTCACATGTATTGTCACGTATAGGTTTCAAACCTAAAATTCAGTCAGAATTTAGGTGTTTTGTATACTTTAGGAGTTACAGACAGAAATGTGTTCCGTCACAATTCCCTCACGCAGCTGCGGCAGCCAATGCACCCGCGCGCGGCTGAGCTACAGCTCTTTCACTCTGTCAAAGTTGTTTACGCAGCCCTGGGCCTCTGAAAAGTACGCAGCCGCGGGACTACGGGTTGAAAAAGTGACAGGTGGCCTGAGAAACATAGGTATTGCATAAACATGCCACAACCTACACAGGAACATTCTAAATATGTAATAAATGTTCCCGTAGATAGAAGATAGTCTAAAAGTACATAAAATTATATAAAAATACTTAAATAATTTTTATACTTATGTTTTATTAAATATAATTCAAAGTACCAAAATTGTCAAAAATAAGACAATGACTATTTCTAAAAATATATTTAAATACTTTGATATACTATTATGAGAATTTCTAGACATCAAAATTTTTGTGACATACTAAGAAGAATTATGATGAAAAAATATTACATGAATACCCATGACTTACATTTTTAATTAATTATTTTAGTAAATCAACTGAATTGCAAAAATAAGGAGTAAAATCAATATCATGACTTTACTCAAATTATTTAATACATAATGAGAACTCACCTGACATCAGAATATCCATAGGAATGTCTATTAAAATAATTATTAAATTACTGGGAACATTTACTAAGGATAATTAATTAAATAATAAATAAAAAGGACAGATTAGTTTTATTCAGATTTCCAAACATCAATTATAAAGCAGAATAATTCCCATACCCTGTGGAATTAGATTCCACCCGTGTTACAACACTAAAAAAATGTGACAGGATACCATTGGTTACCCTGCTAGCCTCAGTGTCCGTTTCTTTGAGCCCCTGTACCCCTCAGAAGGACAGTATTGGGACTCCAAAAGCTATAAATAAAGAACTCTTTAGTGGATATTGATACCCAGAGGCCCAGTTACATTTATACCCAGACACTGTGCTAAGGTAATCAAATACTTATAAGAGATGAGTAAGTTATTTATGGCTTTAGTCTGATTAATAATATCCTTCCTCAACCCTCTTTTTATCAATTTAAACTGCTGAAAAACCTTATAACCCCATTATACAGGTTTAACCCATCAGTGCATGTCCCAAACAGGTACCCAAAGGATTTAATAATATACCAGTGAGTTTTATTATCCTTTCTCTGTCGTGGCAGCTTGTTTACAAAGCCCTGCCACTCCACCATGTATTTTATATACATATTATCTTTGAGAAAAATATCCTTTAAACTAAAGGGCCCAAAGTAACCAGGCCTATGTGTTTTCATACTGAATTCCCTGAAGATAGGTGTAAAATATCCTCAATACAATTGTGGCCCCTCTATAAAAATATTTAATAATCACTTTATCTATATTGATTTATAAAAATAAACCATAACCAAACCAATTAAACTGCAATAATCTTTATCCAAATATTTTACAGATTTTTGCTGCATTTATCAAATAATATATTTATTATTTATTCTATCACCTCTGGTAGCTAAAGGATAGCAAGGGTCTTGGCATCCAGGAGGCTGACAACCCGGAGCTCAGACCAAACAGACCAACTGCCTGAAAAAATCATGTTAATGCCACCTGCCTCCATCACTCATGCTCAGCCCTAGACAATTTCCTAATCCTTGATTTTGGCTCTACCTCTCATATGATCTCAGATTCAAGCCTCTTTGAACACCTCTCTTCAGGAGAACTAGGATCTGTAAAGATTGGGTCCAAAAATCACCTGTTGATTATCAAAGGATCTGGGAAATTCTGTCTAAAGGATGATAATGGGACTGATTTACGGTTGGAAAATGTTATCTACATTCCTGAGTTGTCTTCCAATTTCCTATCTGTCTGTTGCCTGCTACTTGAACATTATGAAGTCAAATTTCAAAATCAATGAATTCTGTGTTCCCAAAGAAGGAAAATTAGCTCTCAACAGCCACTACCAGAACAACCTGCCTGTCATACCACTGAGGAAACCCAAAGAATGTTTCCTTCTCTCTAGAAAAGAACACCTGCACAAGTCTCCAGGACATGTCAGTTATCACCGGATCAGAAACAAGCTAAATATACCTGTCAAGCCAGACACTGTTTGAAATTCCTGCACAGTTGGAAAAATAACTAAAGCATTGTTCAAGAGCAGAAATAATCCAGCCTCCAGACCTTTTGAAGCGCTCCACTTAGCCATTGTAGGACCCATCACACCAGCCTCAATTGAAAACCTCAAATACTTCACAACCGTGGTGGACAGCCACTCCAGATATTTTTTGGGCATCCCTCTCAAATCCAAAGCCAAAACCTTTTACATACTCTCTCATGTCTTAGATCTTGAAGCAAAAAGGTTTGGCTATTATCCCAGAATCCTGCACTCTGGCAGAGGTGGTGAATTCAAAAACAAGAAATTCAAAGAATACTGAAAGAAAACCCTGATAAAAACCATCTACTCTGCTACCTACACTCCCCAACAAAACGGACTGGCTGAGAGACCCAAAAGAACCATACTCAAGTCACTCAGAACCATCTTCCATGACTCATGTCTTAGCAAAAACCATGGAACTTTGTCCTCAAGGCCAGCACCCTCACACTCAATCAAATACCCTGTCCCAAATCCAAAAAATAACCCCACTCTATCTTCAAAAAAAAAAATCTTCCCTTGGACTAATTTCACCCCATCAGAAATCCTACCTCCTTTCTCACACTTCCCAAGAAACATTAATCCAAAATGGAACACAAAGGTAAAAAAGGCATTCTGAATGGCTTCAACAACAATCTTAGATCCTACCACATCCTATTATGCTACAGTAGAATTTTTGAAACCAAAAACCTCAGATTCCTTGCCTTTGTTCCCAGAACCAAAAGTGAACCCTCTGTAGAAATTTAATTTGAAAACACAGATCATACAAATTACAGCAAACAATTCAGAGAACCACAAACCTTCCCATACTTGGACAGCAAAGATGAACCACCATCTAACTGCAGTGAAGACAAAGGATCTGTTGAGAACTATGGTGAAGACATGTTTTCAAATCATAAACAACAACAGAAAAATCCAACCAATCCTCCATTTCCGGAAAAACCACCTACTCCCCCCAGATATAACCACAGAGAAAGATCTTCAAAAATCAAAACTGTAAAATACACATATCTCAGCACACCAGAAAATTCTTGGAAGCCATTAAAACTGAATTGGAATCCATCAAAAAAATGGAAGTATGGGAGGATATAACCATAGTCCCTGACTCCTACTTGGAGACAGTCATGGTTCTCAAAACCAAGGCTGCTACTGTCTCATCACCCAAAAAGAAAAAATCCAGACTCTGCCTCCAAGGTTTTAAATAGATCCTGGGTATCAACTATTAAAACACTTTCTCTCAAACTGGAAAATTCACTACTCTCATACCACTTCTCATCCTCTCCATCTCCAAGAAACTCCCTCTCGGATGGTTTGATGTGAAGGCTGCTTTTCTGTATGCACCCCTGAAGGAATACCTCTTCATCAAAACACCGCT
Organism: Puccinia polysora; assembly: GCA_025617555.3. Taxonomy (NCBI): domain Eukaryota; kingdom Fungi; phylum Basidiomycota; class Pucciniomycetes; order Pucciniales; family Pucciniaceae; genus Puccinia; species Puccinia polysora. The sequence goes on from CM062614.1 coordinate 23,619,797, forward strand.
GGATGCTCAAGAACTGCTCCTTTCCTCAAACTAAAGAAATCTATTTATGTTATGAAGCAAGCTCCAGAAAACTGTTACAGCACTCTTACCAACTGGTTCAGAGAAATTGTACAAAACCCCTCCAAATCAGATCTGTGTCTCTAAATCCACCTAAAATACAATTGAGTGCTCTTCTTCCATGTTTAAAATGTCATTGTAGCCAGAAGAACCCAAGAATTTGAAACCCTCTTCCTCAAACACTTTCCAAATTCATCAGCTCAAAGTCCAGACTTGACCATATCCAATCTCAATATAAACCTCTCTCAAAGCAAAATCATCAAAAAGGGACTTGCAATTATTGGATTATCCAACTGCAGACCTGTCCTCACTCCTCTCACACCTAGCATCCAACTTCTGAAAGAAATCAAAGAAGAAATAGAAAAGTTCCAGAAGCTCAAAATAAACTACAGAACTTACACTGGAATGCTGAACTACCTTTCCTATAGAACACGACAAGATAAAGCCCCCGAAGTGTCCATTCTCTCCCAATTCAACATCAATCCAGGAATAAAACACTGGGAAGAAGTACTTCACTGCTGGAAGTACCTGGCCATGACTACCTCAAATACTCTTATTCTCTCTCCTACTACATTTTCATTCTCCTCTAGACTTGAATATTTCAGTGATATCACCTAGGCTGAAAATCTGGATTCCAGAAAATCAAGGAGTGGTTACATCTGCTTCTGGCTCAACTGTCCCATCTTGTGGAATAGCTTCAAGAAAAAGAAAATCAATATGTTTTCCACCAAAGCCAAATTCAACTCACTTGCTGAATGCCATCAGGAAAGCCTGTGGATAAATGAAATGATCCAAGAGCTTTGGCCAACCCACTCACAGATTCCTGTCTTCAAAGTGACAATAAAGAAGTGACCAAAATATCAAGCACTTTGGCTCCAACTAAAAAACCAAACATCTAGACATCAGGATTAAGTAACTCAGAAACTTGCATGAAGACAAGAATCTAAAAGTAAACTTGATTCCATCAGAAGACATGGTAGCCAATGCCCTGACAAAGGCCTGCAATTCAACATCTCTTACCAGACTCAATAACAAGCTCTTCACATCAAGGCATGGGGTGTGTTGAAATTCTACAAAAAAAATGTAGTTGGAGTAATGTAGTTGCCTTCAAACTACAACATTGACTACACCATCATTTATCACAATTGGGATAAATTGAAGCAGCCACCAAGCCCGTTCAGATGAAATTATGATTTATCCCAATTGGGATAACTCTTGTAGTTGCACAAGACCAACTTTGTGCGGGACTACTACTCAGAAAACCCTTGCTCTTTTCTCCTTGACTCCTTTCAATATCCTTCCTCCCTCCAACCATCTAAAAAACTCAATAACCAACCCAAGAAGAACAAAAGACAGATTGATCATTTGTAGACCAATTGACCCAGCTCAATCCAACAAAGAAAAAAAAGCCACTTTGATCACAACTGAACCATCTCCTCAAGAAAGAATTGATCCAACGCCAAAATTCACAGACCATCCCGGAGTGAGCAACCTGCCAACTATTCATCCATCATCAAACAAACAATCTCTATGAAACCAACAAGCTCAAGAGATCAGATCAAGAAAAAAAAAGGGTAGATCATCTCTCAACTGCTCCAATCCTGGAGTTGAAAACACTACAGAATAGAACAAAAACAAAAAAAAGGCCCCCAGTCACCATCAAGGCCACAGGGAAGTTTGGAACCAGAACCCAACTGCTTCCCCAAAACTCAACCCGTTAGATTAACACTCCCTATCATCTCAATTTTTGCCTTGACCTGAAGACCACAGATCTCACTACTTATCACTCATCAATTTGAATGTACAAAATCTCCCCTCTAATTTTCAAATCTTGTGCTCTTAGATTGCTGGTTTTAAGATTAAGAGTAATAAAATTTAATTTTCAGGAATAAAACAGCCCTTTTTTTCAACAAGAAATTTAATTCAATTTATAAGCACCTCAAAGATAGATATCTGCAAAAAAAAAATCCATGAAAAATTTTGAGAAGGTTCCCCATAGGTGGAACGGGGTAGTGGTTTTTAAAATTTTCTTGATTAATAATTTTCAGTCAACACTAAATTCTTGAATTCTATCTTTCTTAGAAAAAAAAGTACTTCCAACCCTGTAAGAGGGGTACCGGGTCAAAGAAAAATTAGGGCGTATCAAAGTTAGCAAACCCGCCATTAGAAACCCGCCATTTTTAATGGCGGGTTTCTGAAATACACATACCCCCTAACTGGTGTATTTCAAAATGGTGTGTTTCATGAAAATGGCAGATTTCAATCATCAAACACGCCATTAAACCCGCCATTTATGCATCATCATCCATCCACCATCCATCACATCAAAAACACCCATCCACATCAGCAAATCCATACCGGTCCCATATCCATCGCATCACACACATCTCTATTGTTTTTCACATACCTTCACATACCCATCTTCACACAAATCCCATCATCATCTCATCACCCCACATCACTCACCACCTTTCTCAACATGTCCAATCAACATCCCGCCAGCAAGTTGAAAACGCAAAAAAGCTGACTGAACTTTTGCTACTGTTTGACTCCCATTCAGACTCTGATTCAGACTCTGATTTGGAATCAACTTGGTTAGCTTTGAATTATCTGTTGGCAAAGCAATACATGGTTCCAAGAATACACACTCTCCATAACCCTATGTATGAAAGGCAAAAGCTTCATCTCATCCCTGACTTAAGCTTCCAGCAACTGTTCCGAACTTTGTTGCCTTCTTTCATGAAACTTTTGGCAATGATTGAAGACCACCACATCTTCCAGAACAATTCTTGCAATCCTCAACGCGATCCAGCCATCCAACTTTCCGTTGCTCTTTGTAGATTGGGGTCAAATGGAAATGGAGCAGCAATCCATCAATTGGAAAATCTATTCTCAGTCAGTTATGGAAGCATTGACTTATACACCAAAAGAGTCATGATTGCTATCCTATCTTTCCGTTTCTTGGTCCTTTCATGGCCAACCAAAGAAGAACGCAAGGAGATATCTCAAGTAATGGAGACAGAAGGCTTTCCTGGTTGCATTGGTTTTGTTGATGGAACAACCATCCCCTTGAGTCAAAAACCCAACCTAGATGGCAACCACTATTTTGATTGTAAAAAAAGGCAATTGATTCATTTCTTTTCCAATTGCTATGATAAAACTTTGGATCACACACTGACCAAATATGTTCCATCTCTTTGTTTAGATACTCTGTGGCACTAAAACTTGTTTGCAATAACAACAAGAAGTTCATCTCCCTCCATGCTGGCCTTCCAGGTTCTTGTCATGATTCATATGTTTTCAATCAGATGCGGATTGCCCAACAACCAGAGATCTACTTTGACCAAGATCAATACCTTCTGGCCTATTCGGCTTATGCTAGTGGGAAATATGTAGTTCCAGCATACCAGAATTTTTTGTACAATGATCAAGGAAAAACCAATTTTAACTATCATCTTGCCCAATCACGAGTTCGGATTGAGCATGCCATAGGAATTCTGAAAGGAAGATGGGCCAGCTTACGGGAGATGCAAAACCAGCTCCAATGTTCCAAAGATATGAGGTTTGTCATCAACTGGATTATCACTTGTGTAATCCTTCACAACCTTTTGGCCAACATCAAAGATGAATGGGACGAAATATTCCAAGATGATATTCCTGATCCGCCTCAAGTCATCCCTGTCTCATCTGGTCCCTCATCTTCTTCTATGAGAGAGCAGATTCTTCCTCTCACCCTTGCTTGCTTTGATGAGTAATTTTTGATTTTGAAATTGGTAAAAATTCCCTTCACCGTATTTTTTTGGTTTTGGTTGTTCACCCAAGATTCATAGGCTGAGTTTTTTTTTTATTTTTTTTAGTGGACTTGAATCCAAAAACACCTCCACCTTAAACCCTGCCACTCACCAAATGCCACCCCCCTCCCCCTCACCACTCAACCCCTTCAACCTCACCCCACTCACTCACCGGTCAAACCCTGCCTCCTCCTCACCAAACCACCTCACTCATCACCACCACCTTCCTCACCACCACCACCTCATCTCACCTCACTCACTGAATCCCCTCCTCCTAATCCTGGTAAGCCACCTCCACCCTCTTCCTCTTCCTTCCCCTCACCAGTTGCTGATCCTTTGATCATTCAACCTTTAGTCCCCCCCTGGATCCATTGTTCAATCCATCAAGGTGAGCCCCTCCCCTCCTCCAATTCCTCCTCTCATCAATTGAGCAATTGATTGCCGATCTATTGCAAATTGATTGCCCGATTGAGCAATCAATTGCGAATCAATCGGGCAATTGATTGGCAATCAATCGCTTGATTGATTCGCAATCAATTGAGCAATCAATTTCCAATTGATCAAGCAATTGATTGCCAATTGATTGCCCGATCAATTGCCAATCAATTGGGAAATCAATTCGCAATCAATCGAGCGATTGATTCGCAATTGATTGGCCAATCGTTTGGGCCAATTGATGCAGGGTTTTTGTACGGTACAGGAACTGACTTCCCCATTGTTTTTTCTTTGTTTTTGTTTCTTTTTTTTTTAGGTTTTCAAGCTCTTCCAGAACACATTCTCTCAAGTCTTACGCCAACCGAGCTACGTCCTGGGACAGTCTGGTTTGCCTAGTATGATGCCGGCTGCGGCTCCTCATCATTACCACTCCTCCCCAGCTAATTATATTCTTTTGATATCTATCAATTCCTTCACTGGCTACCAAACTCAAAATGTTATACATCCATTCAAATTTCACCTTGATCCTCACCTTGGGTGCAGCAAGTGCCTGGGAGGGAGAAAGATGGAAGGAGATGGTATGAAAAACATAAAGAGAGGTGGCAAGCAGAGGAATCGTTGATTTTCATCTCTTTTTTATTTTTTTAATCCCACTGTTTCAATAATGAGAACGTTGCTGACATTTTTTTTTATTTGTTTGACTGGTCTTTTCGTTTGTCCAACCCCTTTTTTGATATTGATTCCTTCACTGCCTACCAAACTCAAAATGTTATACATCCATTCAAATTTCACCTTGATCCTCACCTTGGGTGCAGCAAGTGCCTGGGAGGGAGAAAGATGGAAGGAGATGGTATGAAAAACATAAAGAGAGGTGGCAAGCAGAGGAATCATAGAAAAAGGGGGGCTCAAATGAGGGATTTGGAAATTTCTTTGGAAGTGACTGACGACTTGATCAAGGAAAAGTTTGCCTGGTCTAGACAAAAGCTATGCCCTTTGGATCTGTACCCTGCTATCATGGCTGAAAAGAAAAACAACCCTCAAAAACCCACCCAGGAAGAATTTAAGCAAGCAAAACAGAAAATTGGGGCTTTCCACTTCTTCCACCATGGAAAAGTTATTGTTCTCAACCAATCTGATCACCATGATCTGGTTGCCGTCATTGAATTTGTGCCTTTGGATTGACTATCTGAGCAAGATAAGAAAGATATCAACTTTGTGATGACATTCCTTCACTGTTCAAAAAAATTTGTCAACCCGGTTGGTCCCTCATGATCTTGGGGTGGAAAAATGTGGGCAATTGGTTGGCAAAAATCAATGAACCCTTTGGAGTTATTCGGACGTTATGTGAAGAAATCATCCATTAGATCTTCTCCTCAAGAGTACGCTGTCCTCAACCTGAAGGCCGACAAAGTATCCCAAATTTTAGGACAAATGTTTTGTAATTTTGCCAAACTTGCCTTTGAATCAAACCGTGATACCATGAAGGACAGCAACATCCCCTCTTTCTCTTCGTTGAAATTTGGTTCCAAGCCTACACCTTTTGATTGCTCCCCACACCTCACTTTCACCTTGGATTATTTTTACAATTCTCCTCATATTGACAAAGGCGACATCTCTGGCTATTCCTTTTTACTTGTGGTCCCAACCAAAAAATTGAATGGTCAACTTATTGAAGATACGGATGAATATCAAGTTTTGGACGGTCAATTTGTTTTTCCTGACCTTGGCTTTGGAATTGATTTCAAGCAAAAAGGTATAGTCAAAATGGTTTGGGCGGCTAACAAGTACAAGCACTGTACCTTTCCAGCTGTGAAAACAGCAACCCATACCAGAATGGCCATGTCACTCCAAATTAATAAAAAAACTCAGAGCACTTGTAGGGACATGAAAAACGGCCAAATTTACTCTAGAGAAAAAAATATCAATAAAAACAAAAAAGATTTGTATATTGGTGGGGTTAAGAATGCTCTCAAACGTTGTTGTAGTAAAAAATAATTTGTTTTTCTTTCATCCATGCAAATATATTTACAAGCCCAGAATTTGAGTAATCTGCTGTATTTCTTCTACCAATCTACCACTGCCAATGCAAGACAAAGCTACTGATACCTTATCCTTTTTTTTGTTTGCCCGTTGTTCCCTCTCCTTTTCCAGTTGCACTTGCTGCCGATCCTTCTCCTTTTCCTCTTTTTGAAACTCTAGCTCAGCTTGTTTCAACCTCCACTCAGCATCCAATTTTTGTTGATTAGCCAAAGTCTTGGCTTGCTGCTTTTGAACATCCATGGCCAGTTGGCGATCCCACTTTTGCTTTTCAAACTGAAGTTTTTCTGATTCAATTTGTGATTTCACTGTTTTTTTGGAGGGGAATGGCAATGAGCATGATTTTGAAAGCAAGGATATTGAATCAATCAACTTACATGAATCTTGCTTCTCCATGATTTCTTCAAAGCCCGAAAAACTGGAAGTGTTTCTCCTCTTTTGATGACTTTTGGGGTTGACATTGATGGAATTGGAGGCCTTTTGCTTACCCTTGGCAGAGGAGGTTTGAGTCTGAAAGTCCTCACTAGTATTTGAAGGCAATGTGGGAGGCCCCATTGGCTTGAGTTTTTGGCCAATAAAAAATGGATGAGCCTGTTTTTTTACAATGTAAATCAGTCAGGAGCAACCAGACAGAATCAAAAACAATTTAGTTCCTTACTGGAGCAGATGTTGATGGCAACGGTGATCCAGGAATAACATCCTCCTCATTGGGCAAGTTCTCCAGTTGTTCTGCCCCAGGAAGAGAGCAATCAAAAGAAGGAAGTGAGGGGTCCAAGGTTGGGATTGACTGATCAATCAATACCAAAGTAGAAGTGATTGGAGCCAATTGTGTTTGAATATACTCCTCGTCATCAGATGGGGGCCACTCCAAGGCCAAGGTTTCATCAAGGTCCCCGTTGGTAGGCTGAGCATCCCCAGCCAAGTCCTTGGCATCAATGGAATTGGATTTTTGGGAATCAAAAGCAGCTAGGGGGGTGATGTTGGCCTTCTTTCCGAAGATTTCATCCATTTGAATATAAAAAGGACAAATGGAGTCCAACTTATCAACCACCGAGTTGATTCCTTTGGCTTTGTTCAAGTCGGTGATACCAAAGCCAGTGGAGATGGACATGGAGTGGGCCTTTTTGTACTTGGCTCAATAGTTTTTGAACCGCTCCCTCATCTGTTTGGATGACAGATCCAGCCTACCTTTTGTTTTGTTCTTGAGTTCATTGGCCATCAGGAGATAACCATTGACCTTAGAGGATTGAGGTTGGCCAACACGTGTTTTGTTGTTGGATCCAAAGCAGGAATCGTAGTTGGAGGGAATTTTCAGCCAGTTTACCAGGATGATGTGATCAGCTCTCTTGAGCTGACTTGAGCCCTTGGAAGCTGATGGGGGAGGATTGTTTGTTGTGGAGTTCCTTGGCAATGTTCTCTTGGTTTTGTTGGACTTGTGGGGGGAGGTTTGCTGAGGGGCCATTTGAAAGAGTTCGGGCTATGCAAGTGATGAGAGCGATAAAGTGATGAGAGTGGTGAAGTTTTGAGAGCAATAAAGGGGATGAGAGTGATCAAGTGATGAGAGCGGTTAAGTGATGAGAGTGATGAAGTTTTGAGAGCAATGAAGTGGATGAGAGTGATCAAGTGATGAGAGCGATAAAGTGATGAGAGTGGTCAATCAATTTTATGATGAGGGTGGGGGTAAAAAATTTTCCAATGAGGTCGGAGGAAGAAGGAGGTGGGAAGAAAGGGGTGTATGACGCGGAAATGTGGTGGAAGCATTTAAATACTTTATTTGAAAAAACCCACTTATTTCAGGTTAACTTTGACACTTCTGATCTGAAATAAGTGGGTTTTTTTGATTTTTAATGGCGGATTTGGGTTGAACCCCGCCATTAAAAAATGGCGGGTTTGGTTAACTTTGATACCCCCTATTGAAGCTAAATTTGTATTGATGTATTTGCAAAAAATTTGAGGTTTTGCTTTGAAATGGTGAAAAACAGACCTTTTTGAGGCTGATTTTCAATGAGTTCTATTTTATGACCATATGGCCTCAATGGTTTGAGTCAATCAGCCTTGTTCTTTTGATAAGTATCTGGATGATTGTGATAAGTTTCTGGAGGAGTGGATTTGATATCTTCTAAGGAGTTGTCATCATTTTTGAATCCATTGAGGGAAATGTTCTTATGATTGTTGAGATTCAATTCAAAAAGGCTTGGAGATTCCCAGGGGACCAAAATGCTTTTATAGAATCTTCAAAGGTACTAGAATTTTCCAGAAAATAATTGAAATAAAAAGTGGAGAGATCAGGGAGCTTCAGAAAGTATTTCAAAAAATTCTTATCTAGTATAGAATGGTTTGATGGGACCCAGGGAATGGAAATTTTACATTGAAATTGACCAGGGTTGATCAGACCTTCACACTTTTAAATATAAGGATTGCAAAAAAAAATTAATCCTAGGAAAATTTCATCCATTCTAGGTAAAATTAGGAGTTCCAATTCAAATACTGGGAAATTGGGTAAATAGAGTTTCCATATAATCTCAAAAAAATTGAAAATGGTGGTAGGATTAACCAAAATGGTGGTAGAAGTAACCAAAATGGTGGTAGACAGGTAGCTTCTTTTTAATCAAAATGGTGGTAGGCAGGCAGCTTCTTTGTGGGTTTTTTGGAAATTTCCTTCTTACTGGTTCTTGCTTTGAGCCAGGATATTAATACTCAGCGTTTTTCAAAGTTTTACTTTTGCTGTCACATGATTTTCCTTGATACAAACTTTCATGGTGAGCCCCATAGTTCAATCAATCATTTGCCTAAGGGCCACCATTGTTTTCCTGTGGAGTTAGAGTGAATCAGAAATTTGTGGAGATATCCCTGTTGTAATCAAGCAGATAAATTAGGGGTGCTTTGTTTAAGTTTATTTGATATTGATAGGTACAAAATTGATAGAATTGATATAAGGCACAGCCATTTAACTTCATATTCAAAATTTTTAATTTGGCTCCTGCAGTGAAATTTTAGTGGGGGTTGCTGGAAAAGGTGAAATTATTTTCCTCAATCCAACACAATTTTTGATGAGTTCATCAGAGTTTTTAAATTGAATCTGATTTTTTTAAGGCTCAAAAAAGATTTTTTTGTGGCCAAAGGGATAGGTTGAGGCATACACAAACTTCTCCCAATTGATTCAAAAAGAAGACAAATAGTTATAGAAGAAAATTTTGAAATTTGAATAAAATTCTTATATTTAAATATATTTTTTCCATTAAAATTATTGGCTTGGTTCATTCAAGATATCTTGAAATTAGGAAAATTTTTATTATTCTTGGTTGCTATGTCTGTGAGCCTCAATAGTACAGGTTTCAAGAAATTGTGCTAGTTTCTAGATCCTCCAGGAATAGGATGTTTTAGTAAAAGTGTAAAATCAGCCTCATCCAAGTAAAAATTTGAACTATTTTTCAAGAAATAGGCAGTGAAAAAAAGATTCAAAGGGTTGGATTTGCAACACCAACTAACTTTGAGAAATGCAAGGTGCTATGGGAGACACCCCAGGAGTTCAGTGGTTGACTTGGGGGTTTTGAGCAGCACCAGCAGCAGGAATGAACCTTCTATGGGTGTCCCTGTTGCAAGAGGTATGTCTAAAAGCAGAGGGATTAAGATGGGTGCAATTATTATTGGAGTGAACTAGAATATTAGAATTTGATCAAATTTATAACCATGAAAGGTAATTAAAATTTCAACGGAAAAAGGTGTGCAATCTTTGTGGATGCACACTGGAGGAAGGTAACTAGGGGAATAGCCTTGAGGAAGTAGAAGTGTTCTTTGAGGAATGTTGAGGAAGCAAGAATTCCTTTTGGAGATGGAATGAACAGTTTTTCAGGCTTCTATTGGGCTTGAATCAATCTTATTTTAAAAAGGTGGAATTTTAAATGGAGTGTTGAGTTTTGAAAAGCAGCTTAATTTTGAAGTTATGTGGAATTTCAAAAGCTCAAGATATGCAATAGCTAATTTCTAGGGGATAGAAATGTAAAACAAAGAATGAATCTTTTATATTAAAAAACAGTAAGGATTTAAAAACGAGTCATGGAGTAAAAGAGAATATCAGAAGAGCATGCAGGGCCATTTGAATGGTCACTAAATGTTTAAAAAGATAGAAAACTATTGACATGTGACTTGAAATTGATATTAAAAAACAAATAGTATCAAATGGGAGGGGCTAGATCATACATGCATCATTGATTAGAGCTCTTGAGAGGAATTTTTACTAACCATTGCAACCATGCCTTATGTACACCATAGCTTGTAATTTGAGGAATCTGGAGTGTTTTGAAGTGAGTAGCCTGAGTTGATCATATATTTAAGTGGATTATAATATTAGAATCTTTCATAAACTCAAATTGGATATTACTGAGGCAAAATGTAGAGTTTGAAATGGGAAATGGAAAGTATCAAAAGTGGTTAAAGTGGTTGTTGGTGTATAAACAGAGTTAATCATATCTGAGGAAAATCAAACATGGTAACCAATGCTCTTTCAGATGACAGCACTACTTAGTTTGTTAGAGGATATCTGGATTTACAGATTTTTTTTTCTGAAAAGGGGGGTGAAATGGTTCATTAAGTTTCAATTGTCAAAATCAACCAAAAACTAATTTATTCCAATAAACCTTTTCCTGGAACAACCACTGGCAAAAGAAACCTCATCATCCTCACCAGAAAATCAAAATCAAACTCAATGGACACATCTCAACTCTAAAATAAATAAAAAAACTAAAGAATTCAAGAGATTTATAACCATTATCCATTCCTTTTAATTCTCAATATCTCAATAAATTAATTTACACCCCAATTTTTAATTTTCTAAAGAAAATACCCACTATTCTTTTCTAATAAAAATAACCCCCCTTTTTTCAAGAAAACCATCAGGAAATTTTTAGGCCTCTCCTGTGATTCCCCCCTCCCCCTATTTATTTAATATTTGTTTTTGAATTAGTCTCTCCCCCATCTCTTTTTAGTTCATCTGAATGAACCCCATTCCTTTTTCTAATGTTTATTATTATAATCAAACATTGTATCTGCTTTGGTTTTTTCTTGAATATCATCTGATACAATTTATTGGTTTTTCCAGAATATAATTTTTTTTATTTTTTGAAATCTCTTTAAAATCTGTTTTAAGGCTTATTTTTGTATTATCTGTTTGGGGGAAAGTTACTTTTGATGAATTTTTTCATCCATTTTTTCAAATTGTTATATTATTTCTTATTTCAAGACATATTTAATAGAATTAATGGAAGAAGTTTGATGCAAAAGTTGATAATTGATAGGAATGTATCCCCAAAATAATGAGGAAAAGTTGAACAATATGAAATTCAAAAGTAAGATGGGAAAACAGTCACTGTGAGTTCTTTCTGGAAGATATTCAACAAGGAGCTGATGAGAATGATAATTTAATCTTGTAGCTTATGCTATGTGCTTGAGTAGATCTTTCAGCCATTCTCAACCCTCACTACAACCAGCCTCTATCCCTGGATCTACCAGCTGCACCTCCTGAATTATCTCCCTGCATGCCCTGCAGGTCCCAGGAGATCTCCCAGGATCTCTCTCTCTCCATATCTTTGTGCATCTCCCATCTCTCCTTCTGGTATGAGAATTACATAAATATTACATATAGTATATTCATAGTACATACTCCTGGCTGGACCACCCATACTTTCAGTTCAGTACATGCCACACCTTCCTGGACAAGCCCATCACACAATCTGTCCAGCCACTGCCTCCAGCCCACTAGTTCAACATGTAATGCCATGGGGCATCTCAGCCCCCGCACCATTCACTACCTCCTCAAGGCCTCCTCTCAGCTCTCAAATATACTGGCGTCTCATTCCTTCCTGGAATAATTTCCCCCAATAAATTAGTATACTACTTCTGATTGGTTATTCCCTTCAATAGATGTCATCTCAGAACAAGAAAGCCAAACAGCCTACCCTTACTCATCTCAAATTCCCCTCTGGTTTTACTCTTATAAGATAAAGTAAATAAGCCTCCTTCAGAGCCTTAATCTTGGATTAATCTCATATCTTTCTTCATAAACCTTTTCCTTAATTCACCCATTATAGCTGCAATACAATCTTCTATATCCTGAGTTCTTTGAGCAGTAGTGCCTGTGCCTTCTGCCCCTTGCACGCAAGGTTTATTTGTGACACTAGGGGACTATAAAGGTTCCTGTTTAGATGAAATAAAAAAATCATCAATGAAAAAAGTATGCTGTCTTTTTATTCCTGAGAATTTGAAAATAGTCTAAATCATCTTGATTTATCACCCTGTGCCACATTCAAAGCCTATGGGTTCTGAAATTTCCTACACATTAATTACAGTGGAATTTCCTCTTTCTAATTTCTTCTGGTTGCACCAAAAATAAATTCCTATGGAATTTTGATACTAAAATGAATAGAATTTCACTGGTATTAAATTTGATTTCACACACTTTGGATTTGTAGTTAATTTTAAGAAGGAAGGGATAGTTAACATTCTTTGAACAGCAAGAAAATATGGGAATTTTACTTTCTCTTGCCCTGAATTGGAGATCCATGGTGGTAAAGCAATTTCAATGCAGATCAATAAAAGCACCAGAAGCTACAGCAAGGACTTAATAAACAGACATATCTATTTATAAAAAGTGAATAAATATAAAAAAATTTTGTATATTGGAGGGCTGAAGGGCTCTACCAAGAATATTTTTGAAAGATGAAAATTTTACATTTCATTTTTTTCTCAAAAATGAATATGAGGCAATAATATTGAAAATACAAGTATATGGGAAATTTATTCAACTGTATGACTTCTAATGACACAATAAATTTCTGAGGAAAGCTTTTTATTTTTCTTCAATGAAAGAAAGATTTATACTTGTCCTATTTTTTAAGCTCCAACTCTGTATTTTCTGAATGTGATTTAGTATCAAGTTTTTGTAATTGAGCTTTAGGCTTGGAATTCTAATTGCATTGAATTCTTGATTTCTGATGCTCCAAAATTTTTCTTTGAAAATCAAGTTTATCAATTTGAATATTGAATATAACTGGTTTCCAAATTTGAACCATGTATTAGTATCAATACATGTGCACAATTGGTTGATTCATTCAAGGATCTTATTTTTTTTGAGATTTTAGTCCCTTTTGAGGGAAAAATATTTGTTACAAAAAATTGATTTTTTTACCAATGGAAAGAGAAGATCACTTAACCCATTATGGAAAAAAGAATCATCTGAATATGTTTAGTAATAATCAAGTTATCAAAGATTGAGTCTCTGTGAAGTATGTCACAGAAATATCAAAACAGCCCAGATAGTACAGTACATCATACTAATGAAGAAAAGAAAAGAAAGTATGAAATGTATGAATAAAACAGTGAAAAGAAATATTTGTGTATTTAATTCTGAAATGTCCTATACAGATAAGAAAAGAAAGTTACATCAAAAGTTGATGCAAATAGAAATTACAATCAGAGAAAATGAACATTCCAAATTCATTGTACTACATGGTAAAACAAAGAAAATAATTTGACAATTACTTCCCTCTTAGCTTGTATATATTCATATTGGTGAGGGATATCTTGTCTATAAAAGACCCCCTCTACCCAGTTGCATTTCCCTTCAAATTCATTCATTCATTTTACATTGAATCAACAATATTGATTCCCAATTATTTTAACATAATATCAATTTATCTACTGACTATATTGCTATTGCCAATAATTTTCTTCTTGTTTTTTCATGATTTCATAAAATAATCCATAAATTTATGTTTTCCTCTTCTTTTGATGGTGTTTTTGGGTTTATTTTGAAGGAATTCAAGACCTTCTTCTTTCCCTTTACTGAGGATGACCCTTGCTGAACATCATCAAAATTTTCAAAAGCTTATCTGGAAGGAAAAACTGGCTTAAGCTTCCTATTTTTTAAAAAAGGGTGTTTTTCACCAGAAATAAGTGATTATTCATCATGAAAGAAATAAATAACCAATTATGAATTCAATTTAGTGGAAGCAAATTGGTCAGAATATTTGCATAGTTGGAGGGGAGGTGGCAAATTGGAATTTTCTTCTGGAAGGTGGATAAAATCATTTACTCAATCCAAGCTGGGAAGTGGTGGATCCAAAGAGGGGACTGATGGATCCATTGAGTAAATTGATGGATCAAAGTAAAAATTTGACATTATTGAGGATGCTGATTTGGATGGATTTGTGAATATATAGCTGGAGTGTTCTCCTTTTCACCAGATAACAACTGTTCAAGGGGCTCAAGGGGTTCTTTATTATTTTCATCACTAGGTTGAGGAATGGAAAAAATATCCTCAGGATTGATGTAATGGGACCTTCAGGCACCAAAATTGGCTAGTGGGGTGATGTTGGCTTCTTTACCCAATATTTCATACTTTTGACTGTAGAAATGGCAGATTGAATCCAAATGAATTATCACAAATTTTATTCCCTTTTCTTTATTGGCATTGGTTATGCCAAATCTGGTGGAGATTCACAAGGAATGGACTTTTTTCAATTTTACTAATATTTTTTGAAACATCCCCCAATCTCTGGTGATGTAACACTAAAACTGCAGTCTTTTGTTTTATTTAGCTTGTTTTACATCAGTATTTACCTCTTTACCTTAAAAGATGGGGATTGGCCAAAATTTTGTTTTTGTTCCCAAAGCAACCATTGCAGTTAGAAGGATTTTTGAGCCAGTTGCCAAGGATGATATGATCAAATCTCTTTATTTGACCTGAAAATCCGGAAGTAGATTGAGAAGGAGCATTGGCCAATTTTGACTTCCAAAGAGACTTTTGCATGACTGCATTGATTTTTGATTTTTCTGAGGACTCATTTTACTTCAATAAAAGAGCATAGGCAATGAAATTATAAGGTAGGTAGAAGTAGTGATTTTAAAGTGTGAGAATGAGGTTAGAGAGGTTTGTAGGAAGTGCAAGATGGTGGAGTGGTTAATTTGTAGAGAGGATGAGGTTATCTCCAATGAGGTTGGAGTTGGATGGAAGTTGGAACAAAGTGGTGGATGATGCTTTTCAATGTGTGTTTGAGGGTGTGGGTAAATTTATATACTATGTTTGAAAAAACGCACTTATTTGTGGGTAACTCTGACACCCTTCTTGTGTAACAAGTGGTTTTCTTTTTGGATTCTATGGTACATTTGAAGGGGC
This sequence comes from Puccinia polysora, assembly GCA_025617555.3. NCBI lineage: Eukaryota > Fungi > Basidiomycota > Pucciniomycetes > Pucciniales > Pucciniaceae > Puccinia > Puccinia polysora. Next base: position 23,635,289 of record CM062614.1, read on the forward strand.
AGATTTGGATGAAACCCGCCATTAAGAAAAATGGGGGGCTTGGTAACTCTGATACACCCTAATAAGCATTTCAAGCCGGTAAAAGACAGATATCCGGTTGATTGAAGCATGTAAAAGCTCAATTTTTTTCTTGTAATTTACAAGTTTCCCAGGCAAGCTCTTGGTGGCCAAGTCAACCCCAAAGATTTGTACAAGGCTTTGTTATTTCTAGAAAAATCCAATACCTAGACCAGCTTGCCTTTTGGTTTTTAGGTGACATCATATGGTTTAAGTGCCTGGCGGAAAAGAAAGTCACCTACAACGTATTTTTTGTTACACTGGTGTACATACATACAAACACTTAATGGTTTAACAAGGAAGGAGAGATAGATAGAAACAATAGGGACACAAAACATGACATGGATCTTCCTGGTTTGCTCCATCCGAATGAGGACCGACGCTACGATTCATGACAAATCCACTGTACATTAATACAAATATTCAAATCCAAGAGTCACCTTTGAACTCGTCATCACTGCGAACTGGTTCACGCAGCATAGTGCGTAAAAAAGGCAGGTGAGCAAGAACATGGGCATCCTTATCGGCCCCCAAGGAGTTCTCACAAACGGAGAATTGTTTTAGGAATCTTGAGTCGCCATCGATGGATGTTTCGTTTAGGGGTGATTTTATCACCGATTTGAAACCTTGGCTCATTCCAGCGTCCTTCTCCCCCTCACCCTTCATGGCCTCTTCAACCGTTCGATAGCCGGCAACTTCAAGTACAACATTTGCAATCAAATTCATAAATCCTTCAAAGTTTCCGACCTTTCCATTCATCACAAGCACATCCCAACAATCTTGAAAACAATGTCCAAAAGATTTTTCCGGGCTGGTTAAATTCTTCTCGAACAAGTTATCGTCCGCTCTAAAGGCAGTGGCGAGTGTAAATTTTTTCTGCTTGCGTTCCATAGTAGTATAACCGGACCTGATTCTGGAACACCACAGATCGTCTGCATGATTCGGTTGGTGGGTTACTTCATTGGTATCCCTTCTTCTAGCATAAACATTAAGATACGTTGGGAGTGCATGGAGCGCATCTAGTATCCTAGGTGATCTTGAATCGGCCACAGACTGAAAAGCAAATAATGATGAGAGGGGGTGGCAAGTCACTAACAGGCAAGGAAAATGAAACTGTACAAGAAAACAATTACTAACCATACATAAGTATAAGTAATGTCTCTCTTGCGTTTCTGTATAAACTGTCCTGAGTTTCTTGGATTTCGGAACCACTTTTTCAACTTTGGACAGCTTTGAATTACAATTATGGCGACAAATAACAATTTTGAAGCATCTCAAAAGTCGCTCAGCCGGTGGCTCGTGAGGCTCAGACCATCCCGGATAGCGATGACCTGAGATCGAGGAACGTTATGAAATCATGTTAATCAGCCACAGATCTGCGACGATGGATGCCCTTTTCCGATCGAAAGGTGCGCAAGCAATTGACACTGACCCACTACCGCCAACCTGCGATTTTCCGCCCATTCCTCAAAAGTTCGACAAGTTGACAGCATGCATCCCGCACAGCCGACTGAATCACAACGGCATTCGTAAGACGGGAGGATGGAAAATTTAACGGGCTGATAATTAAAATTAGAACTTGTGACATTGCAAGTCGGATCCTCACCGAAGGCATGCAAAAGATCTGAACCAGTCCGTGGTAAAGGGCCATCCTTAGCTTTTCGCCATACGTAACCCCCCAAAACCCAGATTTTCGTCGACTTTCTATGACTCTGATAAGCTGTTTGGATATCATTATTAACGCAGGCTAATTCAGAAGTTACGGCAGGTCACAAAAATACATATGCAGACCATCCGAGTGTCGTCAGACTTTTACGTCAAAAGAAAAAGAATATCACTTAGAAGAACATACTGTCTTGAGCACAACGATAGATATCAGCTATTGCGTTCCTGATCAACTCGGGACCAATTTTATCTTTACCAAACTTCATCAACCCCCAAAGTCTTTCAAGCTCCTTGAGAGATAATTTTTCACCGTTGATGAACGCCTTTATTGGACATTCATAGAGCGCCGTGCGCCAGTTATTAACGCCATCTCCCAACCACGAAGTAAGCAAAGATCCTGGCGTCGGATTAAATTCCTTTGCCCTGACAAAGAGCCCCGCGTCGCGAACAATTATTCTCCTAAAAATGTTCCTTCTGGGTAATGCAAAGATTTTCAAAGACATCTCAAAGAATTAGTATTTATAAAGGATGAAACCTTCCAGCTAAATTGATTTCGGTTTTCAAGTACGCAAGTGTGCAGAAACAAATCTGGAGCGTTGAATTACATTACTTCTCTCAATTCTTGTCTGACCGCGACAGAAAACTCTGCATCTTCAAGGCCAAAATCCAAATAATTGATCAATCTTCCTACAACCGCCCTTTTCTTTCTGATTAATTTTTGATCTAGGTCTTCAGAAACGTATTGACATTCCACGCATGGCGGAGGAGAGGACGGTGGAGTAGGAAGAGGTTCTGGCAACGATGGCTCTTCTTCACATTCGACATCTTCGTAAGTGATGGAACCGTTGCACGAAGAAGTGTTTTCTTTCGACTCGGAATCATCATCATCTCCCGTCGTGAAGCGATTGCGGTTTACCGACTTTGTCAAAAGTAACCAATCAGCTTTCTCTACCCCTATCGTCAACTGTTGGAAACGATCACCAGATTAATTCTATATTTGATACCCAAACTCTTTCTTTATATCCAAGTTTTTCGGGCAAATCATAGGAGTAAGATGCTTCAAAAACATACCCGATATAACCTTTGATCTATTTCTGACATCAAATTCTCCAGCAAGTCTTGCTTTCGTCTGAGGATTGCGTTGAAGTGTCGATGACTGTCGTCGCCATTCTGATAAAATTGCGAATGATGATGTTCCCGAGCCAAGACCGTCCTATCATGACCAAAGGAATGAAACCGGATAGAGTATGATTCAAATATCCCAACGAAGAATTCTTGAGATTTTCCCAGAAATTTTGCGGGCAAAAGAAAGTACTTCTAACCTGTTCGCAAGAGCCCAGGTCCTTCGAGCGATGTGATGCCAAGTTCGTAAACAATCTGGATCATCGATTTTATTAACGTCTCCACGCCTGGGAATCATTTGGTTGGTAGTATGAGTGAGAGGTTGAGGATCCTCGATGTCGTCAAAGTGAGGGACAGGCAATGGGTTTTGAAAGCCTGGATAAGGGTTGTCGACGGCGTAGCGGTCTAGTTCTCTGGAATGATGCTTGTAGATCCTCATACATTTGCCCTGCAACTCTTCATGCTTTGGACACCATTTACTATTTAGCTCACGATCCTCTGGACACGGTGTCCGAAAGCGAGTGTAAGCTATACATTTTGAAGAGTTCGATTTACTCATAGCCATATCTTGACGCTGATGGCAGTAAAAGAGGTTGGTATGCTTGTAGAAGGAGTCACTCGTTTTTTTTTTCAACTGCTAAGGTTGAAAGTAATACAAGCCTGGAGCCAGTCCACACAGACGGGGGTACTGATGGTGTCAATTGGGGAAAAAAATATTTGATTGATAGATACTTCAATGGTATTGGTTTTCTTTAGTACTTTCCATGAAGGGAAATGTCTGACTGTCGCAAAGTTGTGTTTGATAAGATTTCTTGGGTCGGCGGAGAGTAGATGTTGGAACCTGTTTGTCCACTTGAGGTGATGATGAGCAACTCAAAGACTCCGACTGGCCCCCCCATCCAACAGTGTGATCTTGATCTCTTAATCTGACAAACATGACGAGTACCACACCGGTTTGTACGCAGTGTCGGTCTCTTGGCCGGTGACCTGTGCGGTACTCACTCTCTCGCTTGAAGAGCAATCGGCCAGATGTCCACTGGGGAGGTCTCCAGCGCCTACCCTGTTGGTTTATGCTCGGATCGGCAGCTTCTTTGGTTCATTCAGTCTGAAGGGTCATGCATGGTATCCTCTAAGATTAAATGCTTGCGCTCTGAAACTGCCTAACTATATTACGCACATATTTATGTACATAAATATTTACATATTGACACAAATTCATACACACTTCATCTTACGCATGGATCACTGCCTGCCGTCCTCCCATCGCAATGCACCTTTGCCCAATGGCGAGGAGAGAAGAGCAAGATTCAGTTCAGCAGCCCTTAGAATCTGGCCATAATTGGGCCCATAGGGTGTATGCACGCATACAATATAGGCAGGTGCAGGGTCATAATGAAGAAGGAAATCGCAAAATTCACTTCTTGTAGTGGATGAAAACTAGATATCCGATTTGGGCTGATTGGGCTGAGTCAGGTTGAATACTGTGGAGAAGAAATCTGACACGAGATCAAGCCGACGTTGAGTATCCTCCCAGTGGAGTCTATGCTTTTGCCCTCCTCTGCCACCCTTTGAAAATTTATCATGTCTGATAGCACGGAGTGTTTCAGGACTTGTGACTGTAAAAGGGTATATTTACGCAGGTTCTTGCTAAATCGCCCGATGCAGTGCCACCTGATCAACTCAACGCTTCTAACAAAGTTTAAACTATTATATCAGAACCATTTCTGGGAGTCGATGATTGGTTCAAGGAGAAAGCATGACAACCCTACCGGTTTCTTCACGTTCCTGAATTAAGAGAATAAGCGGCACCTACCAGCCTCACAACATTCAGCACATGTACTGTGCATGCCAGAACCTCAAATTAACTCAAGCTATAAGTGTTGAAGGAATGAATTGAGAAGGGTTTGGGAATGTACTGAATCAAAGTAAATACAAAGAAGAAAGGAAAAGTAAAAGAAAGGGACACTTACAGGGAAATAAAAAAAAGTGCATAAAAGAAAACTGCCTTGGTCATGGTGTCGCTTAAGCCAAAAGGGCCACAAGCACACCGGTTTGGGGACGCAGTTGTATAGGGTTAAACTAAACTATATGATTTGTTCAGGGAGCATTTTCTACCAACTGAAACTTGCATATAAATAGCTGGGCATTGATGCCCCACTGTGGTCAGTCATCCATTCTTTTTTTCTCCATCCTCCAAAAGGAAATAAGTGAAATGAGAGTTCAAGTTTCATTTTAACACATTATCAGTATGGTAACATAAGCCAAAAATAAAAATTTCTCACCCTCAGAAATGTCTAGAACTGACAGTGTGGTGCAGAAAACCCAGCTAGGAATAAAGTTGGCCCACACTGGATGGTTTGGTAACCCTCCCACAATCTTTCTTCCACAGCATCCACTATGGCCCTGTTCCTCTAGTAGTTGTCAAATAGACAATGAGAGGCACAGTAGCCTCTGCACCAAGAAGTATGTTTTTCAGGGAAGAACTAAGTGAATTAATTGGAATACTCCTCCACAAATTGTGGGTATCAATCTTGTGTAAGTTGTGTTTGTGTATATTAACCCTATCTCCGCCTCTTGATTATTCAATGCCTCTTGCCTTCTTGTCTACACTCCCCTTTTATAGTAAATACAACAGGAGAAAGACTTGGCCCTGAAACCCCCACCCCAAAGCTACTGTCTGGAAGCTGCCTGGAGTTGTCTGCTGTGCCCATGCATTTTTCCAACCTTCCTGTGAATGAATTTTACAGCCCCTTCTTGACTACTTTCCCATTCCTAGGTGGACCCCCTATCTGACTTCCATCTCTGGCATCCTTGAGCATTGTTCCATGGCAAGATCACACACAATCCCCAACAGCAAGCTGTTCCTTTGGCCCCTTGACTTCATCCCACCTGCAATCCTGGGAAAATCCTGCCCATCTGGTCCTGCAGTTTTTGTTTAATATCCCATCTTTTCAAGGTCTATTTTATTTTTGTCTGCATTTGGTTAAGCCAGGCCTGATAGAATTCAAAGAATTTGTATTGAAATAGCAAGTTAAGGGCCAGAAGAAATAAGGCAGTCTAGTTGCAGGGTGCAAAAAGAATGATGCAAGCAAAGAAAAGCAAAAAGAAAAAAAAAGAATCAAAGAAGAGAAAAGAAAAAGGAGAAGAAGAAACAAATCATTGCATTTTGAGAGTAAGAAGATCAACCACCATCTCTTGGTTGCTGCTTTTGATGGGGCCTATGGAGCCTCCAACTGGGGAAAATTGGTGTAAATTGTGAGGTCCTTGCTCAATTCAACCTCTTGCTTTACAACAGGTGGACCAATGGTTCAGAGCAATGATAAAGGATGATTCTATGGTAAGTATATTTTTATTTTGTGTCAGATTCTAGAGTCTGTGCTGTGATTGATGATGATGAAGAAGATTGAGAGAGAGAATTTCATACCCAGTATTTTTAAATGACCAGCTTTGGGCCAAGTGGTCCTCAGCTTAGGATATTGCAACATTATCTTCAGTTTTGTTGCTGACGCTGAGACAACCAGTTGCAACAGAGAATGAGCTGAATCAGTTTGGGTCCTCAAGGGTCTTAGTTGAAACAGCTGTTCATTGATTGTCTTACCAGGGGACAGTTCTACACCACAAGTAGGGGTTCTTCCTGGACCTCTTTTAGGCAGAGATTGTGTGCCCTGCATTTGGTTGGGGAGGTTGACATGTGTGTGGATGAGAGTCATCTTGACAAGGCCTTGAACCTGTCCAAATCCTGCCCATCCTCTGTGTTTGTGCCAGCATGCTACTATTTCCAGAGCAACATGTCAAAGTACCAAAAACCAAACAAATAGCAAAAATAATTAATTAAAAAATTAACAAATGATAAATCCATAAATATTATTAGAAACATGCATTACCAACTCAATTTCTGGTAGGGTCACTCAAAAACCCCACCTTTGAATTCCTACTCCATAACACATTAAAATAACATGTGAACAATGGCCCAAAAAGCATTGCGCCACCATTTCACTTTTTTGGAAATTTTAATATGTTGCACACACTGTCACACACAGGTTTCACACCTATGATTCTTTCAGAATTGATGAATTGTTTATAGTTTGGATGTTATGAGCTAAAAGGGATTTTTTCAAAATTCCCACACGCAGAGTCAGAAGCTGTGCCCCTCCACACATAGCCTGCGCAAATCTGAACTGCCCTGCATCAAAAATGCACCTCAAAGCCTGCATGCACATTGTTCCCGCATGCAGAAATCCTCATCTGGGTGTCTGAGATCTGTGGTGCACAGAAAGTGAGAACAGGTATTGCATGTAACTACTACAACCTAGAAGGATTATCCATGCATATTCAATAACCTGAAAAATTACTGGATGATCCAGAACCATAAGCTATCAAATGAAGGTGCGGAAAATCAAAGTATAAAGCACTTAAAAATAAAAAACAAATAATGGAATGTACCACAAAAATAACAGATCCCAATCTTTAAGGATCAAAAGACATGTCATAAGATCAAACAATTATATTATAATAAAATACTAAAATGATAATTGGATTCTAGAAAATCATTAAACACTACATCCCAATCATTTTAGTCAAATAAAAATAGTAAAAAAATAAATTACTTGCAGGAAAAGAAAGTTAAAAAATAAAAAAAAAAGACTGATCCAGATCAAAAAATCATGCAATGATCCTACAGATGCAGGATAAGCTGAGATAAAGCACCAAGAGGACATGCAAATTCATCTCTGAATAGCCTGCTACACTCAGAAATTGAGCAATTCCTTCCCTACATTTCCTGAGGAGGCTCTCTTAACCCCCAAAATGTATTTTTACAGCCCCTTCTTTGGACTTCTTCCAACCAGAATTCATAATATATCATCCCAGAAACTGTGCCAAAGATATTCAAGTGCTCATAAGAGATAATAGAGTTATTTTTGATGTCAGTATTACAGTATATTAGTATTAATTTAACCATTATTGTTATTTACACTGAAGATAAATCAATAAGCACCCCTCTTAGATTTAAAATCCTTCCAAATGCAAACAATTTCCGGTTCCCAGCAAGTGACTACTTAGATAAGTAAGTTATTTTATATCTGCTCAGGCTATGTCTCTACCATAGCCCAGCCATACCACCTTATTATTGGGTGATAATTAATTATTTTTAATTCATAAGTTCCCACTGTTCCAGGGTACAAGATCATAAATTAATCGCCTGAAGAAGAGGTGCTAAAGAGCCCCAGTCTGTATGAAATTTGGCCCCTTATTATTATTTCTTATATTTAAATTGAAAAATATCAAACAAAAAATACTCAAACTTGCACATTCATCAATCATTTATATCCCTTTGGAGATTGGACCTTCCTTATTTTTAAGAATATGTCTATTCATATTCTTCATCACTTCTAGTAGCTGAATGATTGCAAGGGTCCTGGAATATGGAAGCTGAAAGTTTGGTAGTCTACACAAATTATTGTTTCTGAACTATCAGTTTTGCTCATTTGGAAAACCATGTAGCATGTTTTTCTTTTTTCCTTTCCCAAATTTGTTTATTTTTAACCAAAGTTCTATCCATTTTGAATTGACACTTGTGGCTCACTCCCTATTTTGTTTCTATAAAGGACCTCCAAATCTCCCCCCAACTAGAATTCAATCCACAGGATCTCCCCAACCCACTTGCTAGTATATATACATTGCCAACCCCTGCTATTAAGTATAACCAACCCCTCCTAGTCTTACACCGTTTCCTCCCTTGCCTGTGAATATTATGCCTCCACTTATTGCCCTTGCTTCCAGTCTGATGGTTTCACCGCATGCAAACCTTGAAATCAGGCTCCTAGTCATTGTTTGTTTTTGGGAACTTCCACTAGCCATCCCCAGCCCCCTCCTTGTCCTTGTACATCATAATCAATCCAGGGGCATCAAAAAAGGTCTTTTTTTAACACAATAGGTGAATTTTTTGGTTCTGGAAAATGAATATATCAGTAAAATTCTTTTGAGAGTAATCCAGTCTCAAGAGGGTAGTCAGAAGGGGGAGGATTACAGAAAATAGAAATTTTGGTGGAGTTTTCATGATAGCTTGATTTAGAGTTGGAATGGACCAACTGATTACATTTTTTCTAGAAAATCTTCCATTCATCTTCAGATTTGGAGAATTCCTGCAATGGTTTTGAATATTCTTTAAAGTTTTCCAGACACAAAGAAGATGATGACAGGAAGGGAAAAAGTGTTCAATCACAATAATTAGTGCTTTCTCTTTTTATGTAAAAATAAAGCTGGGTTATTGATTATCTAAAATATCAAGAAGATGATTAAGGGTCCATTCATAGTTCTATTTTTTCTCTTGAGATAAAAAATATAAGGCAAATGAGAAATTTCTTGAACAATCTTTTACCCCAACAATTTGAAGAAGGGGAATTCAAAACTTTTTTGTTTGGTATGTACACTCCATCATTCTAAGAGTAAGGGAAGGTTTTAAAAGTTTCATGGAATTTGGGTTTGAAATGAATAAAGAATTGATTTGACCATCCAAATTGTTCATTCTGTAGAAAAAAGAAGAATTCCAGAGTACAAGTATGAGGGCTTGAATGGGTGATTTGCTTTCAAGATATTTTTTTTGAATTTTGGATCTTTTATTGTCAATGGGATTCAGATTGGTTTAAATAGGAGATGAGGAGTTTTGTATAAGAGAATTGAAAATTTTTGAGGGGAGACTCCAGCTTTGTTTAAATTTTCAAAAATATCCTGTTGCTTGCCTTGAATTCTTCTGTGGATGGGAACAGTGGAAGGTTCATTGGAAGGCAGATGCTTGTAGTCTGGAAATATAAACTTTACCTTCCAGAAACTCAATATTTTCAAAAATTGCCTGGTAATCTGAAAGGACAATTGGTCTTTTATTTTTATTTTTTATTTTTTATTTTTTATTTTTTATTTTTTATTTTTTATTTTTTATTTTTTATTTTTTATTTTTTATTTTTTATTTTTTATTTTTTATTTTTTATTTTTTATTTTTTATTTTTTATTTTTTATTTTTTATTTTTTATTTTTTATTTTTTATTTTTTATTTTTTATTTTTTATTTTTTATTTTTTATTTTTTATTTTTTATTTTTTATTTTTTATTTTTTATTTTTTATTTTTTATTTTTTATTTTTTATTTTTTATTTTTTATTTTTTATTTTTTATTTTTTATTTTTTATTTTTTATTTTTTATTTTTTATTTTTTATTTTTTATTTTTTATTTTTTATTTTTTATTTTTTATTTTTTATTTTTTATTTTTTATTTTTTATTTTTTATTTTTTATTTTTTATTTTTAATTTTTAATTTTTAATTTTTAATTTTTTATTTTTTATTTTTTATTTTTTATGTTTTATTTTTTATTTTTTATTTTTTATTTTTTATTTTTTATTTTTTATTTTTTATTTTTTATTTTTTATTTTTTATTTTTTATTTTTTATTTTTTATTTTTTATTTTTTATTTTTTATTTTTTATTTTTTATTTTTTATTTTTTAGTTTTTATTTTTTATTTTTTATTTTTTATTTTTTATTTTTTTGATTTTTGATTATCGATTTTGATTTTGATTTGATTTTTTTTTTTGCTTTTTATGATTTATTTATTTTATTTGATTTTATTTTTTATTTTATTTTTCATTGTATTTAATTTTTGATTGTATTTTATTTTTTAATGTATTTTATTTTAGTTTCTTTTGTATTTTATTTTTGTTGTATTTTATTTTTTTTGTATTTTATTTTTTATTGTATTTTATTTTTTATTGTATTTTATTTTTTATGGTATTTTATTTTATTTTATTTTATTTTTTATTTTTATTGTATTTTATTTTTTATTATATTTTATTTTTTATTGTATTTTATTTTATTGTATTTTATTTTTCATTGTACTTTATTTTATTTTTAGGAAATCAATTTTCTCACCGGTACAATACTTCAAATGTCTTATTTTTACATATCTGAAATTCTAAACTCAAATGGAAAAATCCTTCATTTGACAGTTTCCCAAGAATTCTTCTTTTGTTAATTTGATTCCGCAGACCTGTAGCTGGGTTTCTCAAAACCCTAGAGAAAATATTTGGTAATTTTGGAAGCATTCAAACACATCAAAAAGTTCATTCAAAAAATCAAAAAATCAAATTTCTCATTACATTTTTGGATCCTTTTCTTTGCCTTTTTTAATAATGTTTTGTTGACAATTTAATCTTCAAAAAAGTTAAGAAGAAAAATCAATAAGCTTTAACAAATTTTTTTGTTTTTTTTTTGCATATATTCTTGGCCTCCAAAAATTGAATTCAACTTGAAAACAGTTCAAAATTACACATCCCTTTCAAATGTCATTTTCTTCACATCTCGGATCAAATTTTACCTTGATTTATTTTTGAAAAACTTGAGAAAATAATCCAAAGATTAAAATTCAAATTATTCTCACTGATTTTCACATGTTTTAGACCACAAAATGAAGCAGTCAAATATTTTATTGTTTCATCTTTTGATGCTTGTCTTAAGTTCTGTAGATAAGAAATTGATTGAAAATTTGATGCCAGATGTGAAAAAAAATATCAAAAGGGATATGTTATCTTGAATAATTTTTAGGTTTGATTAAATTTTTAAAGGCCAAGAATACATCAAAAAAAATCCCAAAAAAACTATTAAGAAGGTCTTTCATTCTTTTTGTAACTTTTTAAGAATACATCCAACAAATCCCATATGAATAACAGAAAGCTCTTTCATTTTCAGTTTAAATTCCTGAGAGCTTAACTCACCCCCCAAAAAAAATTAAAAAGGCAAAGGAAAGGATCCACAAATGTAATGAGAAATTTGATTTTTTTGATTATTTGAAGAAATTGTTTAATGTGTAATGTTGCATCTAAAAAAGTCCAAAAAGATAACATAGATATATTTTATTTTATTTAATGTTCTGAAAGCTGAAATCACCAAAAAAATCAATGAAAAAAGGCAAAGAAAAGGATCCAAAACTTCAATGAGGAATTTTTTAAATTTTTTACTTTTTGAATGTAATTTTAAAGGTTTCCTCATTCTCCCAAAAGTACCAAAGATTTCTATGAGGGTTCTAGAAACCCAGCTACAGGTTTCTGTGGTCAAATTTCCAAAAATAAATTCTTGAAAAACCCATGAAAGAAAGGATTTTTCCATGCGGTAGTTATTTCACACAGAAGTAGAAAACCCATGATGTAAAGGATTGCACCTGCAAAAAAATTAATGCCCTATTTTTATGGGAATTATTCAATTCATGCCCCGAATCCTTCAAGCCATAGGGTTTTGAAATTGTTTTAACATACTTCATACTGAAAAGTTGAATAATGACTATATTGCCATGAGGGATGAATAGGTAATGGAAGGCTATGGAGGAGCCTGATGAGGAGGAATAATAAGGCTACCAAGAGCCAATAGAGAGGGGATAATTCTTGTATAGTCAAGAGGAACTGATCTGATGAGGAGGAAGGGGCACTCTGGTATTGTTGACTGGTAATCAGATAAGTTTTGTTCCTGGTCCAAGGGGAGGACCAGTATTTAAGCACAACTGGAGAACCCCAAAGGGGGCCTGGGGTAGCAGGGTTAAAACAACTAGAGAGCCCCCAGAAGGGGCCTGAGACAATAATAATAGGATAATAAAAGCAGTAAGATAGATCTAAGGCTGACTAAATTTGTCAGTTACAAAATATGATAGAAAAATGACAACACATACACACAGTTTTCCTTAAATTCACACAGTTTCTCAATTTTTTGGAGGGGGGGGGGGAGAAAAAAAGCACCCAGTTGTTAGGGAGATGTCCAAACTCTCTCAAAAATATTTCTCAGAATTAGCAATTATTCTTCCAATCAAGAAATGGGATTACAATGAAATTAACATGAAAAAAACCAATAAAAAGATGTAAACTTGTTTTTCCATTCCTTCCTGGAAAATTTGAAGTTTTTTGAGCTAGCAGGATTTCTGTGGCCATTGAAAATGGCAAAAAAAAAATTATTTCAGCTTGCCACTATTTACAGAGCAACCTGTCAAAGTAAAGAAATAAAACAAAAAAATGGAAATATTAACATAAAAAAAGAAGGAGCAGGAAATCCATAAATATTATTACAGAAATGGTCTTAGTTTCAACCACCAATTTTACCAACTTAGCTGGGAATAGGAAGCTTAGAACAGCTTTTGTCCAACCCTTTACTATCAAAAGGCTCCATGGTTAGAATTCCATAGAATTCATTTTGAGTGATGAACTTTCCAGGAAACACCCAGTATTCCCAGTAAGTTGTATCAAACACTACCATCCTAGTCAAGGAGAAAATGCCCTTCACCAGAAATACCAGTTGCAGATGATCCCAAAAAGGAAAAAGGGAAATTTAGAAAAATCCTTAAAGATAAGAAAGAAAGGAAAAAAGGGAAAGATTTTAGACTTTACCTAGTAAGGTACAAAGGAGAATCAGCTGAAAAGGATGAATGGTTTCCTGAACACAACATCCCAGATGGACCCATACACCTGAGTGTTAGAATTATGGCCAGCAATTAGCTTAGGCAAATGAGCAGTATTTAAAGCAAAAGAAATGCTGGACAATGGGTGTCAATATTGGCTAATGGGGCTCTCACAATGGGGCAATATTTTGGATGGATTTGATTGGAATGATAAATGAATGGATGGAAAACAGCAGGGAGAAGAGCTCCTTAAGTACAAAAGATTGGCCTCTTGTGAGCCCATGATAAAAAAAGCCAAAAGGCAAATTTTCCGCCCCAAAAGAGCTCTACAGGCTCTACTGGCCTTGTTACTTGGTTGGGACTACATCAGCCCGCATGGCGTCAGTTCCTGAACCCTTAAGACCGGCCTATTCCGGTCGATTCCAGTGTTTCCACCGTTACGGGGCTGAACCAGCCCCTTTCTGTTCAATCCCCTTGGCTGGTTGTCCGTTACAACCAGCCATGATGACCTCATTAAGTTGTTTAAGGGCTGGTTGCCTCATGCAGCCAGCCCCTGGCCCCTCAAATGGGCCAGGTGGGACCCAGGGCACACCTGTGTCCGGTCTCAGACTCACATGGGGGGGTGTGACCAGTGGACATGCTGTCCCCCCCCTCTTTCTCTCAAATCCCTGGTGGGGGCGGTCAAATCCCCTCACCAGGGGCCCTGGGGGTTGATACCCCCAGGGCGTCGCCAAGAAAGTTGGCCTGGGAGGTGATCAGGTCCCCCCAGGCCCATTGCTCCTCCTCCTTGGTAAAGGGGGGGGGGAGAGCGCCCCTGCTTGGTCGCTTCACACGCTCGATGGTCGAGGGGTGATGAATTTCCCCCCCACCTGCCGGTCACTACGCTTGCGGCCGGCGCCGCCACCTTCTTGGGGAAGGGGGTGGTCAGGTCCCCCCTGCCCTGACCAACCGCACTGTTGCCGCCGGTTGCTGGCTGGTTCAACCCAGACAGCTTGCCCTCATCCCCCTTGCAAAGGCAAGCGAGGGGAGGGGGAGCGAGCCGGCGCCGCCACCTCCTTGGGCAAGGGGGTGGTCAGGTCCCTCCTGCCCTGACCGACTGCACTGTTGCGGCCAGTCGCTGGCTGGTTCAACCCAGCCAGCTTGCCCCCATCCCCCTTGTAACGGCAAGCAAGGGGAGGGGGAGCAAGCCGGGGCCGCAAGCACCGGCTCGGCAGCGCTGGTCGCCTGGCGCGACCAGCCAGGCCCGTGCGGCATTGCACCGCGCGGGATCCCTCGGCCGCGCAACAGCCCTGCGCGGGCCGTCGGGCCCCGCGTGGGCCGCACCAAGGAACACAGGCGGTTCCAAACGGGCCGCAACGCGGGCAGCATCCCCAAGCGGGCCGCGACACGGGCCGCGACAGGGGCGGCGGCCCCAATGGGCCGCCCCAAGCCCAAATTGTGAGAATTACATACTTTGGCGGGCCAGCCCTTCTGGCCAAGTATGTCCATAATAAATCTTGGGCCCTTTTATGCCCAAATAAGCCCATCTGGCTTGGGTGGCCCATCCACCCTGGCAGGCCCGTGAGGGCCCATGTCCCAAAAGACCATAAAAACGTGTTTTGGCGCCCAAATGCCCAAAACCAATAACACCCACATAGGCCCATGTGGCCCACATGATGTCCAATGGGCCTTGGACGCCCATTTTTGCATCCAATTTGGATCACACAATCCTATGCAAATTACCTGAGTGCATCGGCATTTTAACACTGAGAAATTACAGGGCCAAAAAAAGACATTAGACCCAAATTTCTTTTCAGATATAGCATTATCTTGGAGTGGGGGAATGTCAGCTTGCCCCTATTTACAGATCAAACCGTAAAAGTAACAAAAATAAAAAAAATAAAATAAAATATTAATATAACCAAAGAAGGAGCAGGAAATCCAAAAATATTATTACAGAAATGGATTTCCCACCCAAAAGGAGGTAGACTCACTCACTGACTCCACCCTTGTATTATAACTCCTTAATATTTTAAGTTATTAAATAAAAAATGACTGAAACTTCACGACACCACCATGGCGCTTTTTGGCCAATTTAATATTTTACAAATACTGTCACTTATAGGTTTCAAACCCAAAATTCAGTCAAAAATGAGGTTTTGTGTATATTTTAGGAGTTACACAAGGAAATGCGTGTTTCACAATTCCTGCGTGCAGTACCGCGTCCCTAAAAAACCCCTGCATACCTATACCATCATATTCACACGCGCAGCAAATCTTTCCACGCGCGCAGCGGATCCTACCCTGTGGACATTTCAATGAAATGATCCCCACATCAGGATCCATTGTAACTTAATCTGACAAAAGGTACCCTTACAAGAGCTAAAAAACAGAAGGATCCTATGGGTATATGTGATACTGTCACATAAGCATGAAAAATGCTTTAAAAATTTTAAAAGTTAAATGAAATGTGCTTATAACTAATTTTAAAGCATTCTAAATTGAAAATGAAATATCAAGGATTACCACAACACAGACATATCCTAACCTTTGAAGACAGCAAAACACTACAACAAGTGGCAGTAAAATTTATTGAAAATTACCTATGTGCTCAACAGATGATGGAATATCAATAAGCATCCACATATGCCCACTTTGGCTCAATATCAATATTACAAATCAAGGAAAAGTGAAGAATTATCAAAAATTACATAATCAACATAATAACAGATCCTCTAACTAAAATAGTACAGAAATCCAGCAGATCTGAGATCAGCTGATTGACAGCAACAAGTGAACGTGCAAAAGTTTCCCTGGCTGGATTGCTAGCTTCAGGCCATGAGCAGAACCCTCTCTATGTTTCCTGAGAAGCTCTTTATCACCCCAAAAAGGTATTTATACAGACCTCTTTAGAAATATTAGGGCGTATCAGAGTTAAGAAAACCCGCCATTATAAATAAAAAAAACCACTTATTTCACATGAAAAGTTTCAGATTTACCTGGAAATAATTGGGTTTTTGCATGTAAAGTATACAAAGGCTTCCACAACCTTTCCACTTCATACACCCCTGGTTTTCCACCTCCAACCTTGGAAAAATTCTACCTCCAACCTCATTGTAAAAAAAATTGATTCATCGCTCTTCATCTCTTCATCACTATCCTCATCACTTCATCACTCTAATGGCTTCATTGCTTTCATCACATCCAGCTATATCTCATTCAATTTATTGCTTTCATAACATCCATTTCCAATCAAAATAGTTGTTGCCATCTAGCCTGGGTTTTTGAATGAAGGGGATGGTGGTTCCATCAACAAAACCAATGCAACCAGGAAAGCCTTCAGTCTCCATTACTTGAGATATCTCCTTGGGTTATTCTTTGGTTGTCCAACAAATTAATGAGCAAAGGAAAGATAGGATAGCAATCATGACTCTTTTGGTGTATGAGTCAATGGTTCCATAACCAACTGAGAATAGATTTTCTAATTGATGAATTGCTGCCCAATTTCCATTTGATCCCAATCTACAAAGATCAAAAGCCAGTTGGATAGCTGGATTGCATTGAAGATTCCAATGATTTTTCTGGAAGATATGGTTGTCTTCAATCATCTCCAAAAGTTTTATGAATGAAGGCACTAGAGTTTGGAAAAGTTTCTGGAAGCTTAAGTTGGGAAGGAGATGAAGCTTTTGCCTTTCATACATAGGGTTTTGGAGAGTTTGTCTTCTTGAAACCATGTATCTCTTTTGTAATAGAGAATTCAAAGCCAACCAAGTTGATTCCAAATTGGAGTCTGAATTGGAGTCTGAATGGAAGTAAAATACTAACAAAAGTTCATTCAGCTTTTTTGCATTTTCAACTTGCTGCCGGGAAGTTTGATGGGATATGTTGAGAAAGATGGTAATTTAATGTGGGTTGATGATATGATGATGGGATTTGTGTGAAGATGGAGATGTGAAGAAATAGAGATGTGAAGCAATGGAGATGTGAAGCAATGGAGATGAGATATGTGTGATGTGACAGAGATGGGATTGGTATGGATTTGCTGATGTGGATGGGTGTTTTGGATGTGATGGATGGTGGATGGATGATCATGCATAAATGGCTGGTTTAATGGCCATTTTTATGTTTGAAATCCGCCATCTTCATGAAACCCGCAATTTTTAAATACACCAGTTAGGGTGTATGTGTATTTCAGAAACCTTCCATAAAAATGGCAGGTTTGGTCAAAAGAAATGGCGGGTTTCTAATGGCGGTTTTGATAACTTTGATACGCCCTATTGTTCCCCATCAGTTTAACCAGGAATCTATTATTATCAATCAGAAAATTTTTAATTGTTTCTCAAGTGCTTATAAAGAGATAAGCAAGTTATTTATGAATTATTATGCAGTATTGTTACTATTTCCAAAACTAATCAACCTGATTAATAAAAGTATAGTGAAGCAATCAACCTCATCTGCTCTGCAACCCTTTATCTGAATCTTTGCAGGCTTTCCATGTAATTATTTCTTAGGGTGATTTGTTTCCTTCCCGAATTGGCCTGTGTTCTGTTTTGCCTGGCAATATTAGTGGATACTTCCTTAGAAGGCACCCATCATCATTCCAAGGCTCTCAAACTGCCAAAAGAGGCCTCTTGAAGAGAGTTTGTCTTTCTGTAAAGATCCCCAGTAGTCTAATACTGTGGCCCCTCCTTTTATAAAATATTGAAAACCTTTTCTAACCAAACCAAGTAAACCTTGCAAAAGATCTTAAAATATTTATTAATTGAGATTTTTAATGGTTTATCTTGGGAATATTATTATTCCAGTATTTTTATCACTGTCTGTAGCTAAAAGACTTCCAGGTTCCCGGTATCAGAGAGCTGAAAAATTATCTGGGGACTTGTTGTAGGTTTTTATGTCCCCAAAGAATTCATAATTAAAACTCATAAGGAGGAATTTTTTGATCTGATTGAGTCAATAATAAATAAAAAAATAAGCTATGAAGAATTCAGGAAAGAAAAAACAAATCATTCAATCACTATAAATATCTAATACTTTGTTTGTTGGATATTCAGAATTTGTAGGATGAAGTTTTTTTTCACAATAAGTTCTAAGTTATTATGAATAAAATCCTCCAATTTTTGTGATTTTTTCCTACCACAGTTATTAGAAAGAGAATCTAATTGGGGAGCTGGCCACAGTTCAGAATTATAGCGTAAAACAAGTATGTGCTTAAAATTGTCCAAAATATTTCAACATATGCAAGAAGTTTGAGAATTGGAAGTAGGAGGGAAATTGAGGGGAAAATAAGTTGGTGGCATCAGATTAGGTAAAATTACAACCAGGATTTTTTATTTATCTTCAAGCAGGAAACCATGGCAAGGGAACTTCATCCAGGGACTTTGAGTGGAAGGTCCAGAAGGGTGGTTGAGATTTTTTCTTTGTTTTTAAAAATCTTCATATCAGACTTGATTGATGGCATTTTTCTCCTTGAGGAGAGAGTTTTAATACATTTCATTAATCATTTCCTGATTTATTGAGCTCCAATATTCAGATTTAAATCTCAAATTAACTGCTTCCAATCTAAACCAACACATCCCATCACAAATAAAATACTCACCATGTGAAGTTTGTGGTATGGATTTCTTGGGAAAAATGAAATGCTTGTATGGATACTATCAAAAGAAAGGTTAGTATTATTTGAAAGGAAATGAAAAAAATAATTACTTGATCAATATCTACCACATCAAAATTATCTGAAGATGAAGAAAATTTTGAACTTAAATATAATCACAAAAAGAAAAGGAAAATTTAAGAAATGAACCATAAAGCAAGATTATTTCAGAAAAATATTCACCTTTTCAGTTTCAGATGCTGTAGCTGTGGGAGAAAATATTGGGTTCCCTGCAGGCCTAAAAGGATCTCCATCTCCATATTCTTGTTTTATCCTCTTGATCCTCTTCAAATTACCACAACTGAATTTACAGAAAAAAACTTCTTATTCATGATGATTCCTGAGCTCTGATTGAAAAAATAATACAATTGAAGAAAACTAGAAAAACTAGACTGATACCCCCCCAAAAAAATTACTAAATGTCTTGGTTAAATCCAATTCTCAAGGCTCTGGAATTTCTTCTCCATAGAATCCACCTTTTTTATAGATTAATTCTAATGAGACTTGAATTTTAACCTAATTTCAAACAAAAAAAGAAATAGAAAAAAAAACTAAAACAAAAAATTACCTCTTCCTCTGAATCATATTTCTTTTTTTCTTTGCATTTTCTTGGGGTTCCTTTCTTTTGCTTTTTGCCAGAGCCCAAAATTAGAGAAAACCCATTTCCAACCAAAGTATTAAAATTCATCCCAAGTAACAAGAGAGAAAATAAAAAACAGAAAGAAAAAACCAAGCATTTCTTTTCCCACTTGGTGCTCCATTAATATTTCTAGACTATGAGTTCCTTCAAAATACTCAGAACCCAGATGAATCCCTCTTACAGTAATGATGAGAATTTTTTTGCATTTATTGAGGGCTCCTTTGGGACTTCCAAATAATCTTAATTTCCTCCTTTTATTGGAGTTCTTGAAATAAAGTCAGTTGATAATTCCCTTTCAACAGTTTCATCATTTCTTCATGGAAAAAATAATTTTCTACTGAGGGAAATTTAAGGGATTCTTGAAGCATTTATTCTGAAAACAATCAACTTTGGTTGATTAAAATGGTTATTAATCAGATGATTGAGATTTTTGGAATAATTAATCCCCAGTGAGCTATAAATAATTCCAAAATAAAGGAAAAAAATTCAGAAATAAATCATGGATTTCAGCTTAATTATCAAAAAAAGAGAATACTGAGATAAGAGGTTTGAAATGCCACTGGGGATGGGAGTCCACAAGAAAAAAATGGGACTTATTGAGGTTTGCCTTCTGAAATTTGTGTATGCAAGGAATTCCCATCAAAAAAGAATGATTAAAATTGTAACAGGTGGTTGATTATTCTGCTGAAATGTGAAAGGAATGAACAAGATTGAGAGAATAGTGGCTGATTTTCTCAGATAGGTGTTCAACACCATATGAAAGAACAATCAAGTTCTTGAAGTATTGTTGGGAGTTTCAAAGGGAATATCAGAGTTAGCTAACCTGCATTTAGAAACTCACCATTTTTTTTGACCAAACCTACCATTAGGGTGTATCAAAGTTAGCAAATCTGCCATTAGAAGCCCACATTTGTTTCACAAAATATGCCATTTTTAATGGAAGTTTTCTGAAATAAACTTACCCCTTACTGGTGTATTCTGAAATTGCATATTTCAAAACTCAAATCTTCCATTTATTCATAATAATTTATTAACCACCCATAAACATGCAAAACACCCATCCAGACCTCCACAAAATTCATATAAAAACCAAAACTTATACCAGCACACCATACACCCCCTCATTACTTCAAATTACAAACACAACCCCTCCCCAAACTCTTCACTTCTCAGAATGTCAAAACTGACCTCCAGGAAGCTAGTGGAAAATGAAATCAAGCTGAATGAACTTTTATTACTATTTGACTCCAATTCAGAATCTGATTTTGAATCCAACTGGTTATCCTTGAATTATCTATTGGAACACCACTACTTAATCCCCCAAAACTCTCCCTTTTATCATCCTATGTATGAATGAAAGAAGCTTGATCTCCTCTCTGAACTAAGATTCCATAAACTCTTTCAAACTTCTTTAGAATCATTCATGAAACTTTTGGAGATGATTGAGAACCATGCTTTGTTCATGAATCAATATTGGAATCCCCAACACAATCCTTCTATCCTACTTTCTGTTGCTCTTTGTTGGTTTGGATCCAATGGTAATGGTGCTTCTGTTCATTGATTGGAAAATCTTCTCTACATTGGATATGGAACAGTCAACTTGTACACCCAAAACGTTAACACTTCTGTCCTAGGATTTTTTTTCTCACTTCTATGCTGGCCAACAAAGGAAAATCAAATAAATATCTCACAGCTCATGGGGACTGAACTTTTTCAAGGTTGTATTGGATTGGTTGATGGAATCACCATCCCTTTGAGTCAAAATCCCAAGCTTGATGGAAACCACTAATTTTATGGAAGAAAAGGCAATCCAATCTCTTAATAGCAATTTTCTTTTACACAAAACTTACCAAAAATTCTTCCTTTTTTCATATAGATACTCCATTGCTTTTAAACTTATTATTGATAAAATAAAAAGTTCATTACCCTCCATGCTGGCCTTCCAGGTTCCTGTAATGATTTTTATGTCCTCAGACAAATTTAGATATTTCAGAAACCTCAGAGCTACTATGATGAAGACCAATACCTTCTGGCTCACTCTGCTTATACCAGTGGTAAATATATGGTTCCAGCATACTGCAATGTTTCATCCAATGATCAAGCCAAAAATGATTTCAAGTATCATCTTTCCCAATCAAAAGTTTGAATTGAGCATGCCATAGGAGTCCTGAAAGGATCATGGGCCAGCTTAAGAGAAATGCAAATCCAGCTCCAAAATCCCAAAAAGATGAAGCTACCACCGTGCTCCTCCTCCTCCTCTCCCACTCATTGGACTCAACCACTCACCCTTGTCCTCCTCCTCCCCTCAAACAAAAACCTCACCATCACTGTCTCCATCTCCAGGTCAGTCTCCTTATCTCAACACACGTTTTGATTTAATTGTTAAAACCCCCCCTTTCATCTCCCATCTATGTTTCCAGCCCACCCAGGTATGCCCTCCCCCCTCCCTCTCAATCCACCCCCCCCTTGTTGCACTTCTGCTCACTGCTGATTCCCCCCCCTTGACTCCTCAATTCCCCCCCCAACTGGCCTTGTTCCTCAGGCTCCTCCTTGATCAGCTCCTAAACAACCCCCTTGCTTCCTCCCTCCTTTGCAAACCGCACCTCCCCCTTTGGCCCCTCCCTCCTTGGCCCACCAGAAATTTCCACAGCCCCCCCCCATCCACAGCCAACGCCCAAGCAAGCCCCCATCCTTGGTCAAGCACACCCCACTGACACCAACCAACACTGGCCAAGAAAACCAGCCCCCCAAACACTTGACCAAGGAACCTGCCCCCCCACTCCTTGGCTAAGCACGCTGCCCTCATCCTCAACCAATTGACCCCCCCATTGTTGGCTGAATCAAGCAAACCCCCCCCATTGTTGGCCAAACCAAGCAACCCCCCCCCCATTTTTGGCCAAACCAAGAAACCCGGCCTCCCCCCCTTCCCCTCCTCAGCCAAGCACCCCCAACCAAACAAGCCCAGCCCCCCTCCCCCTCCTTGGACAAGCACAACTGTCAGGGATTTAACCTCTATTGCTATACTGGCTGTGGTTTAAAACTGCAAAAATTAAGACAAAACCAATAATTGAATCAGTTATTGACTTATTAAAACAGTAATAATGTTACAGAACAACACAACTTGCTTAATAATAGAGTATCATGAGTAAAAGGCCACAACTTGATATCTATAAAGAGATAAAGGACCAGGCTTTAAAAGCCAAAAGGAGCTTTGTTTATAAAAATAAACTCACACCCTTTAAACTAAAAATAAATTTTACAACTCCAAAGGACTTCCCACACAAACTTGGAGTTGAAAAATTGATTTTTTGTTAATTTTAATACTAAGTTTTAAGGGCTAATAATTCTTCCTCTTGAGATTAAGTTTGATGGGCTTGTTAAATCTTGACATATTCTTGGATCCATAATCAGTAATAAATAACTGAGGAAGGGGCTATAGGTTCAAGAACCACCTCGTTTAAGGTAAAAGAAGCCCTCAGGGGACTTAAGGAACCATCAGGGGAGTTCCAGTCTCTCCCTTATTTGTCCTCAAGGGCTCAAAAAACCATGGCATCATACCCAATGAGAGATAAGTAACTAGTACTCATTGGGGAAAACCTTCAAGGTAAGGTTTTCATTTGAATACCCAAAAGGTTATTTAATTGATTTTGGGACCTAGAAATCAGTCCAATGGACGGTGTAGAAGTCATATAAACCCTCATAATGATTGCATACCTTCATTTAGAAATAGCCTGATCATGTATATACCTCTTAATTCCAAGTGTCTTGGCATATCAGGATTATGCATTTTTTTTTTCAAAATTTGATTTTTTTCAGATAAAAAAATTGTTTCATTTTTTTTCTAATAAAAAAATGGCCAATGTTAAATTTGAAACCTTGCAACCCCCGTTCTCTACAAAAAACGGGTCGCATGGCGCAATTTGCAACCCATTTTGGGTCGCAAACGGCCATTTGCAACCCATTTGAGTCGCAAACGGCAATTAGCGACTCAGGTGGGTTGTGAATTGCCATTCGCGACCCTTTTTGGTAGTGAATGGCAAAAGAAAAAAAAATTTTAATTTAATTATTTATTTCATTTTATTTATATATATGTATTTATTCATATTTTTATTTCTAATTTAATTTAATTAATTCATTTATTTCTGATATATTTATTTATTGTTTCATTCATTTCATTTTATTTAAATTTATTTATTTAATGATATATATATATATTAATTTAATTAGTTAATTATTTATTTATTTCATTTTATTTTTTTTATATTTTTTTTATTCATATACTTAATTTAATGGATTAAATTTATTTTTTATTTATTTATTATTTTTTTTTCATTAATTTTTTGGTGTTTTTAGTTTAGGGCTAGTCCAGTTACTTGTGTTTTTTGGGTCTTTTTACTTTAGTTCTATGCCATTGGATAGTACCAGTTTTTTTGTTACTTATTTGTTTAGTTATTTATCTGTTTTTTTTAACCAAAAAATGAACATTCTATGATTTTTTGGTTGATTTCTGTTTTTTTGGAAGGTTTATTTAGTTTAACAGTTGTGTTAGTACCCTTTCATTCATTTTCCTTTTTTTTTTGGCTCACTGCGGCCCAGTGCCGTGTGGGATGCCACACAACTTTACTTGAGCCGTGTACAACTCCACACGGCTGGAATGTAGTTGTGTTGAAGTCCACATGGCAGTGGACCGTGCTGGTTGGGCCGCCCAACTCTGTGAGACTTTGGGGGTTGTACACCGCCCAATTTGAACCGTTTGCATGGCTCAATGAACAAAAAAAAGAAAACAAAAGAAAAGAAAAGAAAACAAAAGAAAAGAAAAGAAAAGAAAGAAAGAGAAAAGAAAAGAAAAGAAAAGAAAAGAAAAGAAAAGAAAAGAAAAGAAAAGAAAAGAAAAGAAAAGAAAAGAAAAGAAAAGAAAAGAAAAGAAAAGAAAAGAAAAGAAAAGAAAAGAAAAGAAAAGAAAAGAAAAGAAAAGAAAAGAAAAGAAAAGAAAAGAAAAGAAAAGAAAAGAAAAGAAAAGAAAAGAAAAGAAAAGAAAAGAAAAGAAAAGAAAAGAAAAGAAAAGAAAAGAAAAGAAAAGAAAAGAAAAGAAAAGAAAAGAAAAGAAAAGAAAAGAAAAGAAAAGAAAAGAAAAGAAAAGAAAAGAAAAGAAAAGAAAAGAAAAGAAAAGAAAAGAAAAGAAAAGAAAAGAAAAGAAAAGAAAAGAAAAGAAAAGAAAAGAAAAGAAAAGAAAAGAAAAGAAAAGAAAAGAAAAGAAAAGAAAAGAAAAGAAAAGAAAAGAAAAGAAAAGAAAAGAAAAGAAAAGAAAAGAAAAGAAAAGAAAAGAAAAGAAAAGAAAAGAAAAGAAAAGAAAAGAAAAGAAAAGAAAAGAAAAGAAAAGAAAAGAAAAGAAAAGAAAAGAAAAGAAAAGAAAAGAAAAGAAAGAAAAGAAAAGAAAAGAAAAGAAAAGAAAAGAAAAGAAAAGAAAAGAAAAGAAAAGAAAAGAAAAGAAAATAAAAGAAAAGAAAAGAAAAGAAAAGAAAAGAAAAGAAAAGAAAAGAAAAGAAAAGAAAAGAAAAGAAAAGAAAAGAAAAGAAAAGAAAAGAAAAGAAAAGAAAAGAAAAGAAAAGAAAAGAAAAGAAAAGAAAAGCAAAGAAAAGAAAAGAAAAGAAAAGAAAAGAAAAGAAAAGAAAAGAAAAGAAAAGGAAAGGAAATAAAAGAAAAGAAAAGAAAAGATAAGAAAAGAAAATAAAAGAAAAGAAAAGAAAAGAAAAGAAAAGAAATGAAATGAAATGAAAGTCTAGAAAAATATACCAATGAATAAACCCATTAGGTATATCCAAGTATGGGGGTAGTGAAGGCTAACTGTGAAGTGCAAAATTATGATTCAATGGCTCAGAAACATTCAGAGGGATAAGTGTTTCAATGGAAGGGACTAAAATCAAGCCCAATGTGATGACTGGATTTAGCAAAGGCATGAAAATACAAAATTAAATACCTGAGGAGGAAATCTTCATGCAGGCAACCCAGCCTTCATGAGGTAATTCAAAGGTGACTAGATGCAACCTGATTGATGCCCAAATACAGCTAGAAAGTAAAGAGGCAATGAATGACAGGAACAGAATTGGAACATGAAATAACAGTTTGGTTGTTTACAAGGTTTTATTGTAGTTGCAAGACAATAAAATATGAGTATACAAGGATGTAATAGATCATACAGGAGGGAATGAAATGTGAGGAAAATACAAATATGAAGATGTAGCTTATGAAGGGTAAGGTACTAGTCAAATTGCAAACGATAAAGTCAATGTGGCTATCTAGTCATGAGTGCAAGCTAGTGTGAGTGTGTGACCAAGGATGGAAGTCCAAGGTTTGATTATACCCAGGGTATAAGAGAAAAGCCTGAATGGATGGTTCATTAGTATTAAAGCTTACTTCAAAGATTTGCAAGTATATACTGAGTTGCCAAGATTGGAATTTTGTTAAACAATCCAAAGGTATTAATTGGAAGGCCCCATTGATGTTGGGCTTTAGTTTTTTCACACTTATGGAATGAGGTAGATGGTACTAAGGAAAAGAATATGTGGAACAGATGAAGACAATAAACCTTAAAATTTGAGCATGAAAGTAATCAGTCTCTGGAAATTGAACTGTAACTCTGTGAAGGTTAGCATTACCAGAGTGAGGCACAGGTAGATAGAAAATTGTGGTACAGGATCCAAAAGTCCAGTATCCATTGGAGTGGAATTTCTTGCCACTTTTGATTGGATATTTGAAAAGGTTCTCCCAGTTCCACTGAATTGTGGTGTGGAGGGCTCAGTTGGTTCAGTATTACCCCTTACTTGGAGATAAATGTGACAGCTGGGCCAGAAATGTGAGAAAATAGTGCACCTTGAGGATCCATTTCATTGCCTGAATAGATATTGACCCAAAAAATGATTCTTCACCCATGCAAGAAGATGCAAGAGAAAAGGAAAATTAGTGAATTAGTTGTTTCCCCAGTAACGTTTTACAAACCATTCCAGTTTCAAGGTGTCAAGATAGATGTAAAGGGTTTGAATCCTTTAATTCTCAAAGAAAGACATTGATTAATTGAAGCACATATTGAAGATTTGAAGCACATGTTGAAGCCTCAAAGCAACCCTCAAAGTTTCAGATAAATGTCAAAGCATTGAAGCACATCAAAGCCAAGGTTTGGGGGTGTGGGGAGAAGGAAACAATAGATTTTTTAAGGTGGAAAATGGACAAGATAGGCCACAATTCAATAGCCAATAAAATCCTTTGCATGAGATGGATGAAAATCCTTGATGCTGTTCCTCAAGAAATAATTTTACTAATTCATACTAGGAAATCCATCCCAAAAATTGTCATCCAAACACTCTTATCTTACTCTCTCAATTGCTCTGCTACCTGAAGCATACCTCTTTAAAATTTCCCTTTAAAGCCTTCTGTGAGCAGAGTAATCTTGTGCCAAACTCTGCTTACATGCCAGCAGCCCTTGTGAAATCAAACCAATTTCTTCCCCAAAAATACCAACTTCATCCACTCACACTCTTTACCCTTATTAACTAGGTATCAAATCTTGCTATTGAATTTTTGGATTTTTTTTACCTTTCCCTTATTTACATCCATCTCATGCAAAGGATCTGATTTTCTATTCAATTGTGGCTAATCTTGTCAATTTTCCACCTTAAAAAATCTATTTTTTCCTTCTCCTCAGACCCCAAACACCTTGGCTTTGATGTTGCCCCAATTCTTTGACATTTTCTTGAAACTTTGATGGTGTCTTGGAAGTTTCAAAATTTGCTTCAAATCTTCAACATGTGCTTAAAAAACTCAATGTCTTGCTTTGAAAATTGAATGCTTCATAAACTTTACACCTATCTTGGCAACTTGACACTGGAATGGTTTTGAGGGTCTCAGACTTCATATTTAATGACCAGATCAGTCAAGGTAACAGAGAGGGCTAGTCAGTTAATGCTACTACATTGGGATAGTCTGTCTGCTACATTTGGGAAAGTCCACAGGCCTGAGTTTTCTAGATTTGTAGTTTAAATTTGAATGATGTACAGTGAAGATAACAAAAAGTAAAGGAACTGTCAAGTATATATATATATATCTATATCCATTTGAAACTTTCATGGGTTGCAAATTTAACATTGGCCCAAAAAAATATTCTTTGAAAAATCAATATTTTTCCAGAAATACACATTTTAAATTTTTCAAAAATTTAATTCTGATACACCGTATCATACATATAGAGTCTGTATACTCTTGAAAATAATTTTATAGTTTTTAAAACTTACAAATAAGCTCTGAGAACTCAGATTGGACGCACTCAAGGCTCAGTGGAGTAGATTAAAGTATAATTACATCCCAAAGAGGGATAAGATTATAATCTGCAATTTATCCATACAGAGTAGAGAGTATGGATCAATTTAATTAAAATAAATAAAAAACAAGATCTGGGCCCTCTTTTGGGATGAACTGAAGGCTCAGAGCATTATTTTCAAGTATTAATACATCCCAAAGAAGGATAAGATTAAAAAATGTAATCTATTTATACAGAGCAGAGAGTATGGAGTAATATAATTACTATAACTCCTTCCCAAAGGGATTGAACACTTTGGGGACTTCTATATCAATATGTTGGAAGAACTTAAGTCCTCATAAATTAATTAAAATATAAATTGGATCTCCTTCTTGATAATAGATATTATCAAGGATTTAATTCTATAATCAATACTCACAAAAACATACTTACAAAAACTATTATAAAATATCATCAAAATCTAATATATAATTATGAAACTAGTAAAAATTTTTCATTCTTGTCTCTATGGTGGGTTGAAACAGTGACCTTGGTTTCAGATAATGGAAGATGAGACCAGTTCTTAGAAACTATACCAACAAGACATATGAGCTGTGCATACATTTGGACAACTGTATCTGTCTCATGGCTGACAATGCCTGGCCACCCTCCCCATCCTTGGCCAAGCATGCCTGACAAAACAAGCTCAGCCCTGCTCCCACTCCTTGGCCAAGAACACCCAAACAAACAATCCCAGCCCCCCTCCCCTCCTTGAACAAGCAACCCAGCACCCCCCATCCTCAACCAAGCACACCCAACCAAAGCTGACCAAGCAAATGACCAGGCCTGACCAATGAACCTGCCCCCCCTTTCAACTGAGAAAAATAAATGGCACCATCTGAAGGAATGAAGAACTAAAATAACCAGACAGACTCTGGTGATGTAGCAGAGGAAACAGTAGCAGGGGAGAAAACTTTGATTCTTGTGGTCCGTTGATAGCGTAGCAGGTTTGGCCAGGTGGTGAGACAGGTTTGGTTGGAGATTAGCTGATGAGAGGAAACTTGGTGAGTCAGTTGATTGGATGAGATTGTGCCTTGAGGAGATTCCAAGTATTTCTTACCTGACTTAGAAACCTGGGGTCAGTGGTGCAATCTTGTGGTTGCACAAAGAGAGAATTCCCCAGGATCCAAGCCAGGTAACTGAATTTATAGTCAAGCAAGCTTGGGTGAGCTTGAATTGGAGAATTTGCAGTGGGCAAGTTGTTGGGGGTGACTTTGAGGATCAGGGGAAATAGACAGGAGACAGGATGACGACACACATGAGTAGAAAACAAATTAGCAGAAAAAAATTCTAAAAATTCTAAGCATAGGAGAAGATATAAAAATAGAAAATGGAAAAACAACAAAAGGAAGAGGATGATTTGAGAATATTTTTATGGGTACTCTATTATTCCAACATCCTCCCTTTCTCAAATCAGGCTTTAAATTTGAGCCTTATTAGCGCCTGCTGCAGCGCCATTTGGGAAACCGGTTTGGTTAAGAAGTTGGCAAGATTCTTCTTTGACAAGACCTTTTGGAGTTTGATTTCCTGCTTGAGTATTTAACTTTGGATGAAGTTAAACCAGAGTTCCATTTGCTTGGTATGAAAGCGGGATTTATTTGCCTGGTTGAGTGCCAGCTTGATTGCGCCCTCATTCTCCTGAAACACTCTGGTTGTTTTTGCAGCTTCTCCAGGGGCAATGTCCAAAAGGAAATATTTGATTGACTTAATGTCCTTCAAAGCTTCCCCAAGAGCCTTATATTCAGCCTTGGTGGTGGAGAGGGACAGCATCGTTTGCTTCTTTCACCTCCAGAGCACCACACTGCCCAGCCACTGGATTGCTATGCCCGCAATTGAGCAATGTGTGCTAGGGCACGTAGCCCAATTGGCATCCATGTGAGCAACCATGTCTTTGGAGGTAGCGGCCAAAGAAATGATGAGACCTAAGGAGCTGGAGTTTTGGAGATAGTTGAGCACCTGTAGCGCCGCCTGGTAATGGTGGAGATTAGGTTTAACAAGGAATTGAGCGAGATAGTTTACCACAAAAGTAATGTCCAGTAGGGTGCAGATGCTGACGTGGTTTAATTTGCAAATGATTTTCCTGTAGTTGGCCCCTGATGAGAGAAACTCCTGGTGATCCTCTTCACTGGAAGCAAAGAGTTTGCCGTTTGTCTTGAAAGCAGTGGAGAAGGTTTGATGGGTGGGAAGCGGATATTGAGCACATATGTGCTCAATGTAAGATTGTTGGTGAATCTTGAAGCCATTGTTGAGTTGAAAAACATTCATTCCAAGAAGTAAGGAGGCCAGACCAAGGTCCTTGATTTTGAAGAAAGATGAGATTTTATTGAAAAAGTAGTCTGGATCACTGCTGAAGATTGCAATGTTGTCCACATGCACGTATAGGAAGGTGTCCTTGCGCCAGAAAACACACTGATCAGCTTTGCACCGCTTGAAGCCAACCTCCCCAAGCCATTTGCACAGCATTTTGTACCAGGAAATTGGGGATTTCTTGAGACCTTATAGGGCCTTCTTTAGAAAAAGGAACTTTCCTTTGGAAACAGCAATTTAAATTTCTTCTCAAAGCAGGGTTTTCAGAAAGGCGTCCTTTACGTCAATTCGGCAAAATTGGAGGTTCTTTGAGGCAGCAAGAGCAATGAGGAACCTGAGTGAGGTCTTTTCACCGGTGGGGGAGAAAGTGTAGCAGAAGTCAGAAAAGTACTCTTGGTTGAAGCCTTGCACGCATAGTCTGGGCTTGAACTCCGCGATTTGGTTTTGATCATTGCGCTTGGTCCTGAAAACCCAGACGCATTTGAGAGGTTGTTTCCCAGAGGCCAGCACCAATTCCTCCCAAATGTTGTAGCTGATCAAGTTGAGTTCTTTGTGTTTCATGGCGTCAATCCATTCCTTACAGTACTTGAATTGGAGCGCCTCATGCAAGTTTCAAGGATCCACATAAGAGTGATCCACTATTAAGTAGACCTATGGAAAACCTACCTGGAGTTAGGCCCGAGCATTATTGCCTTTTTGCTGGTGGGCTGGAACTTGAATTTCCTGTTTGCTTTGGGAATCAGGCTGTAAGCGGCGCATCCAAAGGGCTTAAGACAGTTGTAGTTGAATTTTTGATTGTGCCACAGCTGGTAGGGAATCTTGTTGCTGCAAGATTTGGAGGGGAGAGCATTCAGGAGATGAGCGGCAGTGTTGACAGCTTTGTCCCAGTATTTTGGAAACAGATTGCTTTGATTCAGCAGGCATCTGGCCTTTTCCAAAATGATAAAATTGGACCTCTTGGGAAGGCTGTTCTTTTGGGGGGTGTAAGCGGGAGCAAAGTTTTGAGTGATTCCTTTCTCCAAGCAGAAGCGTTTGAGTTTGAAGGAGATGAACTCCCCACCATTGTTGGAGATGAAACAAATGACAAACTTCCCTGTTTGGTGTTTGGCTTGGTTCACATAGTCCTTGATTGCCATGTGAGTGTTGCTCTTATTTTTGAGGAGAGCAAATGACCTGTTCCCGGAAAGCTGATCCATGAGGGAAAGGAAGTAGTTGTAGCCAAGATTAAAAGTAGTTTGAATCGGCCTGACTAAATAAATGTAGACAGCCTCCAGATTTTTGGTCACGGCTATGAAGCGGTGTTTGAATGGAGTGGCAGTACCTTTGCAGGTTTGGAAGATCTCACACGGCGTAGGGTCTTTGCAATTGATTAAGTCAAGTGTCTTTAGAGCGGAGGTACCTGGTTGGCTTAGGCGGGAGTGCCACGTAGATGAGGACTCCTTGAGCAGCACTTCAGGTTGGTGTTTGGTGGAGAATCTGGTTCCACAGAGATCCATGAAGTGGTTGGAGGTGGACCTGATGAAAAGAAAGTTATTGAATTGCACTTTGAAGCCAGAGAAACCAACTGAGGAGAAAAACATCTTTTTTGGCCTTGAGTTGGGTAAGAAAGATGAGGCATTGATTGATTGTGGGGATCAGAAGCACTTTTTTCAGTTTGATGACTTCCCCTCAGTGGTTAATCAACTTGGCAGAACCAACATGAGATGCGGTGAGAAAATTGTTGGGGGAACCCATTCAAACCTCTATCTTCACGGGGGAGACATTGAGCAGGAAACAAGGGTTGTTGAAAATTTTATGGATGGCCCCTGAGTCCAGGACAGGGAGCAGGGAGAGCTTTGGCTTGGGGTTAAGGCAAATCTGCAAATTGAAATGCAGTTTGGGGTTTGAAGTATTGTCAACCAGTGTCTTGGTTGGTTCATCAGTGGCGTGGAGCTTAGCGGTAGGTTGTTTATTCCAGTCAGGCCTCAAGTGAGGGTTGAGAAACCAACACTTGTCCTCAGGGTGCTCAGCAAGAGGGTTATGGTGATTTTTGGAGAAGGGGTGCGTTTGATTTTTCCTTTGGGTATATTTATGGAGAGAGGTGGACGGATTTAGCACAGGGGGGTCCTTGTGGGTGATATTTTGCAAAGATTACAGGTGAGTGATTTCTTGGAGCTTGTTGCAAACGCCAGTTGGATTGAGGAGCATTTTGTCATTGAGGATGATTGTATCAACCATGTGGAAAAAGGATCTGGGAAGTTTGGCCAGGATTGTGTAACTCAAGATGTCTGAAGGAACCTCAAGGCGGACAACAGATATTTTGTTCATTAGCTTCTGACATTCCTTGATATAGGAGTTGAGGTTGCCTTTGTATTGAGAATGGATTAAGTTCAACCAAATTATGCCGCAATTATTTGAGGATTGAGAGGTTTATCTGGACAGGATGGCATCCCAGATTACATGAGGGTTGCTGTTGTTCTCAGGGTTGATAACTGCGCCAAAGGCTGAGTACCCTAAGTGCTGGATGATGATGTCTGCAGCTTTGAAGAGTTTCTTTTTCTGTGGGGCAGAGATGGGAGCAGGAGGAGGGTCTAGGACCAGGTTGAGGAGACCTTTTTTTCTGAGGTAGCTCTTTATTTGGAGGAACCAGGCTGGAAAATTTTTGAGTCTTTCAGGAGCTGGATATTTAGTTTGGATTGGGAGTTTTCCTTGGTCTCTGACATGGTTGATTGTATGCTGGTCCTTGAAGTGAGCGTGGGACTGTGAATCTGAAGGAATCAATAACTAAAAGGACCAGACAGACTCTGGTGATATAGCAGAGGAAACATTATAAGGGGAGAAAAATTTGATTATCATGGTCTGTCAATAGTGTAGCAGGTTTGGCCAGGTAGTGAGACAGGTTTGGTTGGAGATTAGCTGATTAGAGGAAACTTGGTGAGTCAGTTGATTGGATGAGATTGTGCCTTGAGGAGATTCCAAGTATTGCTTACCTGACTCAGAAACCTGGGGTCAGTGGTGCAATCTTGTGGTTGCACAAAGAGAGAATTCCCCAGGATCCAAGCCGGGTAAATGACTTTATAGTTGAGAGAGCTTGGGTGAGCTTCAATTAGAGAATTTGCAGTGGGCAAGTTGTTGCGGGCGGCTTTTGGG
Source organism: Puccinia polysora (assembly GCA_025617555.3). Taxonomy (NCBI): domain Eukaryota; kingdom Fungi; phylum Basidiomycota; class Pucciniomycetes; order Pucciniales; family Pucciniaceae; genus Puccinia; species Puccinia polysora. Next base: position 23,668,614 of record CM062614.1, read on the forward strand.
ATGAGGGAAAAAGGACAGGAGACAGGATGGCGGGAGACAGGATGACAACACACGTGAGTAGAAAACAAAGTAGCAGACAAAAATTCTAAAAATTGTGAGCATAGGAGAAGATAGAAAAATAGAAAATGGAAAAAAAACAAAAGGAAGAGCATGATTTGAGCATATTTTTATGGGTACGCTATTATTCCAACACCGTCCTCCCCACTCCCACCACCACCATCCTTTCCACTCCATTTTCCGCCATCCTCCCCAAGGCCTATTAGCAATGTGGTGAATCCTGGAACAAAAAAAGGATGAGTGAAATTACCCCCATTTATTCCTTGAATGTCACCTTTGCTTCATCTTCCCAATGGTGTCTGTAAACTTGATTGAAAAATCAGGATCATGGCAATTTGGGGAGTGACTCAGTCAAATCTTTGGATTTCCCCTGTGCTTCATCTTCCCTATGGTGTCTGTCAACCTGGTTATACATTCAGGATAACAGCCATTGGCGAAGTGATTCAGCCCATTCCTTGTATTTGCCACACTGTTTTATTTATGCCTTACTTATGTATTTTTTTGGCAATCATCTGTGAATCAGTTGAAATTGGGGGAAGAAGAAGAAAAAGATCTTCAAAAGAAAAATTAATAAGATGAGGAATTTGAATTTTCTGGGGCAAAGAAGTAAAAAATCCATTAAGTTTGTCTGCATCACAGCAATTAGGCAAGTTGATCCAAACCTAATAGAGATTAACATCACTGAATCCACCCTGAAGTTGTAAACCAAGGTCAACATGGGACATGACATCATTTGCCCAATCCAAAAAACTGCTTTCTGACTTTCTGAGTGGTTCCCTTTGTCTGAAATTTATTATGAGGATAACCTTGGATGGGAAAGGTTTGCTTGCCATCTACTCCACTGGACTGCAACCCTTCAACCTGTGAAAAAAACAAGGCCCTAGTTTCTGGAGTGATGTGGGCTGGTGGATGAAGAAGATCAATTAACCAAGAAGCTTTTGGACAATATGCTTCAGCCAAAAAACTCCACAAGACTATGAGAAGAATTGGATTCTGGCCTCAAGCAGGAAAAGAAGAACTCATTTTGGCTGGAGAGTGGATTTCAAAAAAGACTGAGAGAATTTCCCCAAGGAATTTTTGAGGAGTGTCAGCCGGAACTCATTACAAATATAATTTGTTCCATGATCCATATGGATTATGATGAATAATACAGAAGTTCCAATTTTCCTTCCTTCTTAAATTTTAACCTGTATGATTTTCAAAACCTTCCCCATAAAGATTCTTATGTAAATGGCTGGACTTTGGAAGGATTGGTTTGCATCTTCAATCCAAAGAGTATAGCAGATGAAAGTTACAGTGATATTTTTTCTGATGATAATTTTGATATGATTGGAGGGAAGTTTACATTTAGGGAATATCAGGTATATCTTGATTTTTCCAAATTTTCAGGGGTTAAATTATGTTTCCAAATCAAAAGATTTTACTCATCAAACTTTTGTAGAATTATAACCATCCACAAAGTATAAAACAATAGGCTTCTCTTGTAAAATGTCCAAAAAAATGGCACCAGCAGTCCATAAATATCTTGATGGAACTTCACAATTCTCAAAAATTGGTGGATATGAAGAACAGATAAAAAATACTTGTAAATAATTTAATTTGTATGTTTTTCAGATGCATAGAAATATATTCAAACATATTTACAAGCCAAAAAGCTGAGCAATCTGTTCAATCTCTGTCATTTTTTGAGAACTACTTAAACAGGAAATTGCCAATGACAACCTGTCCTTTTTCTCTGATTGAGCAAAATTTTTGTCCTTTTCCTCTTTCTGAAAATCAAACTCATATTTTTTCTTATTCTTTTCAGCATTAATATTCTTCTGTTGGGCTTTTGCCTCTGCCTCTGTTTGTCTCTCCTGAGCTATAAACTCTGATCTCTGTTTTTTATCTTTTTTGCTTTCAACAAGATTTTTCACTATTTTTAAAAGTAAATAAATAAGTTTGTTTTGCATTTTTGGGAATATTTAGCAATCCAGTTTATTTTCATTACTTGAATCTTGCTTCTCAATGATATCTTCAAAGCCTCAAAAGCTAGAAGTGTTTCTCCTCTTTTTATGACTTCTGGGGTTGATGTTCATTGAATTGAAGGCCTTTTGATTTCCCTTTGCTGAGGTTTATGGAAGCTGACTTTCTTTACTCAGATTGGAAGGTGATGTAGGAGGCCCAATTATCTTAGTCTTAAGCTTTTTCATTTTCAAGAAAAGGATGAGGCTTTTCATATGAAATCAGTTAAAATTCACTATTCAGGAAAATAAAAAACATACTTACTTGCAGTTAGGTATTTTTGGATTGTGAATTGGGACAGTCTTCCCCCAAGTTGGTGATATTGTCAAGTTCATTCAAGCTAGGAAGTGATGGATCCAAGAAAGTGTTCAAGATCAGTGTGGACTGGATTGGGGCTGATTGAGCTATAATTTTGGCAAAATCATTATTGGTGGCTGATTCTGGCTCTGATGGTGGCCAATTGTATGTTTTCTTCTTATTGGGTTCACTAGGCTGAGTATCTTTGAGAAGAAGCTCCATATTATTTGACTCTGCTATTTGAGCATTGAAATCAGGCAGATGGGTGATATTTCTTTTTTTAAAAAATATTCCATTCATTTTGTTGTAGAAAGGGCAGATTGAATCCAATTTCTCAAGCAAATATTTTATTGCTTTGGCTTTATTGGCATCAGTTATGCCAAACCTAGTTGAGATGAACATGGAGTGTGCTTTTGTGTACTTGGCCTGGTATTTCTTTAATTACTCCTGCATTTGCTTTGAAGACAATTCCAGCCTACCTCTTTTTTTTCTTGAGCTCATTGGAAATCAGGAGATAACCATTTAAATTTGAAGATGGGAGTTCACCAACTCTTTTTGCTTTTTCAGACCCAAAGCAAGCAACATAGTTTGACAAAAACTTGAGCCAGTTGACCAGAATTAGGTAATTTTCTTGCTTGAGTTGGCAAGATGATTTGGAAGCTGAGGGAGGGGTATTTTTTGGTTGAATTTCTTGGGGATGGTTTTTTGGGAAGGTGGTTTTTGCCTTTGGATTGCTGAGGGGACATTTTGATTGGGTGAGGTTTTAGAGGATAGTGTGATGAGCAGTGAGGATGCTGAGATGTCCAAGGAGGTTGGAGTTTGATGAAATTGGGAAGCAAGGATGAGCAGTAAGGATGATGAGATTTCCAAGGAGGTTGGAGTTGGATGGAAGTGGGAAGCAAGGATGAGCAGTAAGGATGATGAGATGTCAGAGAACGTTGGATCTGGATGGAAGTGGGAAGCAAAGAATGGATGGCATGGTGCAGGGTGTGGCTGACTCTGTGGGTACATATATATACTTTAATTGAAAAACCCTACTTATTTCATGTTAAATTTGACACATCTGATCTGAAATAAGTAGGTTTCTTGATTTTTAATGGAGGGTTTGAAATGGTGGATTTGGGTTGAAACCTGCAATTGAAAAATGGCAGGTTTGGTTAAATTTTATACTCCCTATTGAAAATGGAAGGTTTCTGAAATACACATACACCCTAACAGATGTATTTTGAAACGGCATGTTTCAGGGAAATGGAATATTTCAAACATGAAATCTGCCATTTATGAACCATAATCCATGCATTGAATGCAAAACACCCATCCAAACCTCCACCTCAACAAATCCATTCCAATACCCTCTCCATTGCTGAACACACATCTCATCTCCATTGCTTCACATCCCCATCTTTGCATCTCCGTCACATCACACACATCCCATCATCATCTCATCACCCCACATCAAATCACCATCTTTCTCACAATGTCCAATCAAACTTCCCAGGAGCAAGTTGAAAATGTAACACAGCTGACTGAACTTTTTTTATTATTTGAATCTGATTCAGATTCCATTGTGGAATCAAATTGGTTAGCTTTGAATTCTCTATTTGAAAAAAAATAAATCTTTCTAAGAATACAGAGTCTCCACAACCCTATGTATGAAAGGCAAAAGCTTCATCTCCTTCCCAACTTAAGCTTCCAGAAATGTTTCCAAACTTTATTGCCTTCATTCATGGAAAATTTGAAGATGATTGGAGACCACCAGATCTCCCAGAAAAATCCTTTGAATACTCAACTCAATACAGATATCCAACTGGCTGTTGCTCTATGTATATTGGGATAAAATGGAAATGGAGAAGCAATTCATCAATTAGAAAATATATTCTCAGTGGTTTATGGAACCATTTAATTATAACCTAAAAGATTCATGATTTTTATCCAATCATTCCACCGCTCAGTCCTTTGTTGGCAAAACAAAGAAGAAAGCAAGGAGATATCTCCAGTAATGGAGACTTAAGGCTTTCACAGTTTCTTTAGTTTTTTTGATGAAACCACTATCCCCTTGATTCAAAAAAAACAAGCTAGATGGAAACCACTTTTTTGATTGGAAAAAATAGCAATTGATTCATTTCTTTTCAAAATCCTTTAATAACACCTTTGATAACTCAATGAGAAAATATTTTTTATCTGGTTGCATAGATACTCTGTGGCACTAAAAATTGTTTGTGATGAAAACAAGGTTTTCAAATCCCTCCATGCTGGGCTTCTGGGTTCTTTCAACAATTCATATGTTTTCAATTAGATGGGGATTGCCCAACAAACAGAGAATTAATTTGACAAAGATCAAAAACTTCTAGTCGATTCAGCTTATAATAGCAGGAAATATTTGTTTCTGGCTTATTGGAATTTTTTTCCAATGATCTACAAAAAGCCAATTTCAACTACCATCTTGCTCAATCATGTGTCCAGATTGAAAATGTAATAGGTGTGCTGAAAGAAAGATGGGCCAGCTCAAGGAAAATGCAAAACCAGCTTCAAAATCCCAAAGACATGATCCTAATCAACTGGATGATCAGTTGTGTAATTCTTCTCAACATTTTGGCCAACATCAATGGTGGATGGGAAAAAATATTTGAATAAAATATTCCCAATACTCCTCAAGTCATCCCTGTCTCATCTTTTCCCTCATCTTCTGTCATGAGAGAGCGGATTTAACGCCTCAAACCTGCTCACTTTGTTTTTTTTTTTTTGGACAAAAAAAAAAAACTTCCAGATCACCCTCCTCACCCCACCTAACCACTGGTCCACTCCTCCCTCCTCCTCACCAAACAAAACAAAAACTTCCAAACCACCCAACTCACCCCACCAAAACTCTGGTCCACCCCTTAGGCCTCCTTACCAACAACCTCCACCTCCACCTCCATGTCAAATTCCCCCCTTTCCTCCTTCTCCTGCTTCTGCTCCCCATTGATCAATCACTAAACCCTGTAAGTCCCCCCAATCCTCCTTCTCCTCCTCCCTTCAATTTATCAACTGAAAAATGCCTCCTCCTCCTCCTTCTCCATTGATAATGAGGCCCCCTCCTCCCCCATTAATCATTAGGCACCCTCCCCCTCATTGATGAATGGGCCCCCTCCTCCTCCATTTGCTCCAGTAAATTTGGTACTTCCTCCGCCCCCTTCCCCTCCCTCCCAATCAATTGCAAATTGATTGAGCAAGCAATTGAAAATTGATTGCTCGATCAATTTGAAATGGATTGCTCAATCAATCTGCAATGGATTGTACAATCAATTTGCAATTGATTTCTCAATCATTTTGCAATGGATTGGTCAATCAATTTGCAATGGATTGGTCAATCAATTTGCAATGAATTGCTCAATCAATTTGCAATGGATTGCTCAATCAATTTGCAATGGATTGCTCAATAAATTTGCAATGGATTGCTCAATCAATTTGCAATGGATTGCTCAATCAATTTGCAATTCATTGCTCAATCAATTTGCAATTGATTTCTCAATCATCTTGCAATGTATTGCTCAATCAATTTGCAATGCATTGCTCAATCAATTTGCAATGGATTTCTCAATCAATTTGCAATTGATTGCTCAATCAATTTGCAATTGATTGCTCAATCAATTTGCAATTGATTGCTCAATCAATTTGCAATTGATTGCTCAATTGCTCAATCAATTTGCAATTGATTGCTCAATTGCTCAATCAATTTGCAATTGATTGCTCAATTGCTCAATCAATTTGCAATTGATTGCTCAATTGCTCAATCAATTTTCAATTGATTTCTCAATCAATTTTCAATTGATTGCTCAATCAATTTGAAATTGATTTCTCAATCAATTTGCAATTGATTTCTCAATCAATTTGCAATTGATTGCTCAATCAATTTGCAATTGATTGCTCAATCAATTTGAAATTGATTTCTCAATCAATTTGCAATTGATTGCTCAATCAATTTGAAATTGATTTCTCAATCAATTTGCAATTGATTGCTCAATCAATTTGAAATTGATTTCTCAATCAATTTGCAATTGATTTCTCAATCAATTTGCAATTGATTTCTCAATTGATTTGCAATTTATTGCTTGATCCAATGAGGATCTGACACAAGGGCTGCTGAATGCAATCTGGGCTTGGCACAGAGGGGATTCCACTCTCAGTAGGGTTGGAGGGCAAGGATACTGGAGGATGCTACAAGTAGCAGAGTAGGATTGGATTGGAGTTTAAGGTGCTGAATGAAAATTGCTGGGATGGATTCCTATTAAGAAGTAGTAAAATGATTTCTTGGGTTACAATCAGGAAGAGGAAGAGAAGGGCTGCTTAAATAGACAGGAGGCTGGACTACAACAGAGGTACAGATGCCTTGGGGCTCAGACTACATATTTGATGACAAGGGAGCAGTCAAGGTAACAGAGAGGGCTGATCATGTATGCTACAACATTGGGGTTAGCCTGCTTACTACATTGGGGCTAGGCTACATTTCTGGCTGTCTAAGTTGGGAAAGTACAGTGAGAGGATGTACAGTTTGCATGGAGGTCATTGCACTATGTACTAATTATAGATAGTATGTGATACAATCTGCAAGAGGATGTACATAAGGATTGCCAAACAATACACCATAATGAAGTATGGGACAGACAGGGTAAAGAAGGTTAGAGGATATGCAGAACCTGAGAGATTAAGTTCCTGAGGTAAGTAAATTAGACAGAGCTTAGACTGAGCTTAGACTGAGTAAGGTTTCAGTATGACAGTACCCCCTGGTGAAAAGGAGGGAATCTCCTGATGACCATAAAAGGAGAGCTTGAAGAGGCCATGCAGGTATTCCATCAGCCATGTCTAACTTGAAATTTCCTTTCCCCTACCCACAACCATCACCACCATCCACCCCATTACCATCCTTATCCCCTTTTACCAGATCCCCTACACCAACCTATTCAATGGAGAAGACCAACAACTACCATCCAGTCCAACAATACTTATACACAAGCTTTGAAAGATGCATCAAGCTTGGAAGAATCTTTACCACAAGTATCAAACATAACTCTGCCAAGTGTGAAAGTTGTGGACAGTATGGAATAGTATGTGATATGGATAAGTAAGGCAGGAAGGCCATGGGGCCAACCTTATGGGTCCTGGAGAAGAGGCAACCTTTTAAGGTGAAGGAGGCTCCAGATGATGATGTCATGACTTTAGAAAATTCATCCCAATTGGATGAATCTTCAGTTAAGTGTTGCTAAATTTTTGTGTTGGAGGTGTTTTAGTGCTGATATGGGTTTGAATAGTCCCTTTGATGCAGGATAGGTTGAAGAAGATGCAAGAAAAAAGGGAGGATTTGCATCAAACGAGGCGTTTGGCAGTAGACAGTACGTTGAAGCGTCAAGAGGAAGAATGTGGACAAGCTTTAATAAGATGGGGCACCCCTCACCTAGACTTGGACAATGAAGTGGTTGAGGTGCTGTCAAAAAGAACTAGAAACAGGGATGTTGTAAAATCTGTCAAACCTGTTGAAGGAAGTTGTGAAAGCATCAAAGGTTGAAGCGTTGAACCTCCACGTTAAACCATCAAAGGTCAAAGTGTTGTAGCTTGAAGTCAAACTGTCAAAGCTGGTTGTCAAAGCCTCAAACCTGCTTGTTGAAGATTTGAACCAATCCATCAAAGCGTCAAACCAAATTGTTGAACAGTCAAAAGTGTCAAACTTCAAAGCATCAAACCCTTGCTTCAAAGCATCAAAGCAATTTGTCAAAATGTCAAAGTTCTGTGTTGAACTATTGAAGATGGGTGTCGACAAAAGGAATAAGATGAAGACACTAAGGGAAGTTTAGAGATGGAAGTAGGTGAGATGGAAGATGAAAGAGATACAACAAATAATTTAGGTAAAGGAAAATAAAGAGAGGCCACTGTCAAAGGGGGGGGGGAAGATCAGATGACTCCTTGGAGTTAGAAGATTTAAGGAATAAGATGAAGGCTTTAGAGGTGATGATGAAGGTTTTAGAAAATTGAAGAAACAGAAAAAAGGGAATTGAGAGGAGAAATGAAGCAGAAGTTTGGTTGGAATAAATAGAAAATGGAGAACAATTGTTGGAAATGATGGAAGGAAGAATATTTAGAATATATTCAGTTTTAAATGAAGATCAATTCAATCAATCTTTAGAATTTTATAGCAGGAATTCTAGGAATTTAAATTCAAGTTTTCAGGAAGGTTTGAAGAAAGTTTGGGGTAGTGAGATAAGAAAAGGAAAGTATGGATTCTTAGAGGCTAGAAAGAAAAAGATTTCAGAAATAAAGAAAAGACTAGCTGATATATTGGCTTTAGCCGGTAATACTTTTGAAGTAGGGACTACTATAAGGGGTCCTAATTCTTATCAAGTTACCAAATTGAAGTTATTAAATACTTGGATGTCTAGGGTAAAAGAGTTATAAGATTTTATGTGTGAAGCTATCTGAAAATTTGTTTATGAGAGACTATTATATAAATTAGAATTTATTTTACTTTTTAAAAGAGAGTTTTGATTATTATTATTATTATTATTATTATTATTATTATTATTATTATTATTATTATTATTATTATTATTATGATTATTATTATGATTATTATTATGATTATTATTATTATTATTATTATTATTATTATTATTATTATTATTATTATTATTATTATTATTATTATTATTATTATTATTATTATTATTATTATTATTATTATTATTATTATTATTATTATTATTATTATTATTATTATTATTATTATTATTATTATTATTATTATTATTATTATTATTATTATTATTATTATTATTATTATTATTATTATTATTATTATTATTATTATTATTATTATTATTATTATTATTATTATTATTATTATTATTATTATTATTATTATTATTATTATTATTATTATTATTATTATTATTATTATTATTATTATTATTATTATTATTATTATTATTATTATTATTATTATTATTATTATTATTATTATTATTATTATTATTATTATTATTATTATTATTATTATTATTATTATTATTATTATTATTATTATTATTATTATTATTATTATTATCATTATTATCATTATTATCATTATTATTATTATTATTATTATTATTATTATTATTATTATTATTATTATTATTATTATTATTATTATTATTATTATTATTATTATTATTATTATTATTATTATTATTATTATTATTATTATTATTATTATTATTATTATTATTATTATTATTATTATTATTATTATTATTATTATTATTATTATTATTATTATTATTATTATTATTATTATTATTATTATTATTATTATTATTATTATTATTATTATTATTATTATTATTATTATTATTATTATTATTATTATTATTATTATTATTTTTATGCGTTGTGTTATTTTATATTTTTTGTTAACTTTACTATTTACTATTATATATATATATATATTTTTGATAGTATATATATATCTTTTGTTTTAAAGAAAAAATCAATTTTCTTTTTATTTATTTTAAGGATATTTTTTTTGAAAGGATAGAGTGTATGGAAATCTTGAAGTAAAGTAGGGCAGTTGGTAAGATTAGAGTGAGGTTCCCAAGTAGTGCTTTCCTTGTCATTCTGGAAGCCTTTCAATTCAACTAAGTAAAATAATTTCCCCCTCTTAAGTTTTGAGTCAAATATCTGAGACACTTGCCATTCTTCTTCTCCATCAATTTTGACTGGTTCAGTTGGTGGTTGGTTCCTGGAGGATAGTGAGTTTTCCTGATATGGTTTGAGTAAGGAGGAGTGGAAAACAGGGTGAATAGTGGACCACTGTTGAGGAAGTTGAAGCTTTAATAAATTTTTTCCAATCTGTTCTGTAATCAAAAGAGGGCCTAACCATTGCTCTGAAACCTTATCAGTTGGACAATTAGTTTTGATATTTTTAGAAGAGAGCCAAACTTTGTTTCCAACAGCAAATGAGGCAGGAAAATTACTTCTTTTTAGGTCAGCATATCTCTTATAAGTTTTAATTGAATTTTCCAATTCAACTCCTAGTTGTTTCTGATTCTGGTGAATCTGAGTTATGTAGTGGCTAGCCCTGATTTTCTACTACATAGGGATTTCAAAGTTGGGGTGTTGCCCGTAAATGGTGAAGAATGGAGATTGCTTGGTAGAGGTATGGCTGGAATTGTTGTAGGCAAATTCATCAAGAGGAATCCAGGTATCCCAGTTGTCTTTCTGATAACTGACATACATCCTAAGAAATTGTTCTAGGATCTGATTTACCCTTTCCATTTGTCCATCTGTCTCAGGGTGATAAGCTGTGGAGAGATTTCTTTTTACCTGTAATTTTTCACATACAATTTTCCAAAAGGAACAAAAAAATAAAGATCTTCTGTCACTGACAATGTCAGTTGGGAGTCCATGCTTAGTGAACACATGTGAGATTAGTAGGTTAGCTTACTCCACAGAGGAGATATCAGTTCTGGTTTTAATAAAGAGAGAAATTTTTGAAAAAAAATCAACTACCCCAAGGATTTAGTCAAATACATTGGATAGTGGCAGCTGTGAGATGAAGTCCATAGAGAGTGAAGTCCAGGGAGAATCTGGAATTTGTAGGGGTTGAAGGATTCCAAACTTCTTGTGGTGACTGGATTTTTTTCTGCTGCAAACGTAAAAATAAGAAACATAATCTTTGATGAATGAATTCATATTTTCCAAGTGGAAATGTCTTTTTACTAGATCAATTGTTTTTTCTTGTCCAGGGTGACCAGAGAGAGGGGAGTCTTGTTGTTGTCAAAGTATTTCAAGTTGAAGTTGTTTGTCGTCCTTGGGGATTTCTATTCTATTTTGGAAAATAAGAAGTCAAGTGTCTGGGTCTATGAGGTAGCTCTTTACGTTTCATTTCTTATGTAATTTCTGAATAATATGTTGGGTTGATTTGTTGGAGATCTGGGATTGAATTATGTTGTCCAAGTGTGTATCAACCTGTTTTGTAGAGATAAAGAAAATTCTAGAAGGTTCAAAGTCAGTCTGTTTCAAGAGTTGTTTGACATTTTCTGGATTCTTTTCTGTGTAGGGAATCCCCCCTTTGGGATAAACGTTGTCTCAACATGACAGCAAATCAGGCACTATGGAGTGCTTTCCAGGTCTATAGAATATAGTGAATTCAGATTCTTATAGAAATTCAGCCCAACAAACTTGACAAAAAGTCAAGACTTTAGAGGTCATGAAATAGTTAAGGGACAAGTGATCAGTGAGAACTTCAAAAGGAGATGAAAGACTGAGGAAGTAAGCTCTCCAGATCTTGATGGCCCATACAATTTCCAGGAGTTCCTTATCATGGATTTTGTAATTCAGTTCAGAACTAACCATTTTTCTGCTGTCAAAAGCAATTGGGTGTTTGGATCCATCAGGGGAGACTTGGGTGAGGACAGCCCCTAGGGCATTGTCACTAGCATCAGTCTCCAAAAAGGTTTTTAAGGAAAGATAAAAATGTTTAAGGATAGGGGCCTTGTTAAAGGCCAATTTGATGTCCTCAAACTTCTGCAGAGCCCCTGGGGACAAAGGAAAGACAGGGTCTGAACAAGTTGGAGCAGTGAAGAGGTAGACCTTCCAGGAATAGTTAATGACAAACCTGAAATAAAAATTAGAAAAACCTAGAAACTGCTGGAAGGCCTTTTTGTTTGTTGGTGGTGGCCAGTCCAAGATCTTTTGGACCTTGGAGTTGCCCATTTCAATACCATTGCTAGAGATAAAATAACCTAATTAATCCACTGAGCAGTCATGAAATTCAAACTTAGAAGCTTTTGCATATAAGTTGTTTCTCAAAAGTATGTTTAAGACTTCACACACATGAGTTGTATGTTCTGGTAAGTTTTTGGAAAAAAATGAGAATTTCATCAAGGTATACCACCACACAGATGGTTAGAAATTCTGCAAAAATGTCATTAACAAGACATTGGAAAGAGGCAGGAGCATTTGTCAGGCCAAATGGCATTACCAAATATTCAAAACTTCAAAACTGAGTTCTGAATGCTGTAAGATGTTGATCCCCTTCTTTAATTTGAAGGAGATAATAAGCAGCCCTGAGGTCAATTTTTGAGAAAATGGTAGAACCAGAAAAGACAGCAAATAAGTGAGTCATGGGAGGAATAGGATACCAATTCTTTCAAGTAACAGCGTTAAATTTTCAATAGTCAACAAACAACCGCAAACCACCATCCTTCTTTTTCACAAAGAGGAAAGGTGCTCCAGTGCTTGAAGTGCTGGGGAAAAATGAAACATTTCTCTATATTTTCCGCTATATAGGCTTGTAGGGCTTCCTTCTCATGGTGACTGAGTGAGTAGATAGGCCCAACTGGAGGCCAAAGGCCTTCCAGTTTGATATGGTGATTGTAAGCATGGTGAGGAGGGAGTTTATCAGCTCCAACCTTGGAAAAAACATCTAAAAAGGCATGGTAAGCTTCTGGAACTCTCTCCATCACAGTTTAAATTTCATCAGTTTCCTCATCTTCATCTATTCCTTCAGCAGTAGTCTCCTTTGGGGCAGATTCAGAAGTGGAAATAATCATACAAACGAGTTGAACAGATAGATCATCCTCTATATCCTCCAAGAATTTCAGAGAATGTCCAAAGAATATCCTGTTCACCGAAGTGGTTGTTGAACTTAAGGGAAAGTCTTGTGAGTGCATAGATTCTGAAGAGGGAGCAGGAGCAGTGATCTGCAGATTCACTGGTGGAAGATCAGTAGTGTCCAAAAAGAGTTCAACAGAAGGGAAATGATCCAAAGTTGGTTGGTTCCTTGGGGCAATCAATCCAAATTGCCAGTTTACCTCTGGGTTCCAGAAATGGAGTAAGTCAATACCTAGAATAATATATTCTTTTGGGGGAGAATCAACAACCAATAAATCTCATTGTAAGTTGGGAAAGGACAGTAGGGAGAGTTTAAAGGAAACCTTATGAGTGATCTCCTGGGAAGTTGAGTCAGAATGGTTCAAGGTAAATAGAAATATAGGAGTGGTCAGAGGTTTGGGAGAAAGAGAAAACTTTGAAACCATAGATTTGGAAGTAACAGATTGAGTTGCTCCAGAGTCAACAAGTACACTATACGCCTGATTATTGAAGAGAAAAATCAAATGTGGGTCTTTGGTAGGGAGGTTAGATTCTTTCCCTTTCAAAGTTTGTACTTGGATGTTGGAGGGGTGATGGTCATGGAGTACCAAATTTCCATCACCTAGTCCTTTCCCTGTTTGGGTTTACCAGGAGTGGGCTTTTGGCCAGGTTTAAAGTCTGGACGTTTCCTGCAGAGGCTAAACTTGTGAGCAGCTTCACGGTAGTTTCAAAAACCCTCTCTTTCCCTTCTAGCCTTTTCTTCAGCCTTGAGGTGTCCATCCTCACCCACATTGGGATTGGGAACATAGGTTGGAGCAGAATTAGTAGGGGTTGCCTTTCCTTTCCCCCTGAACCTACCTTGTTTGCTGGGATGTTGAGATTTTTAAGGATTGGAGGAGCTGGGTCCAGGTCTTGAGGTCTGATGGGAGCTGAAGGAATTTTCCCGGATCCTTTTGTGGTAGCGGGTATCATACTTAAGGACTATGTCCATTAGTTCTTGCAAGGTTTCTTGAGGTCCATCATAACCAGCTAGTTGGTCCAGTAGTCTTGCTGGGAGTCCCTGTCTAAAATGAAAAAAAGCTTTATCACCCCATCCAGAGAACTTAGTCATAAGTTTCCTGAATTCAGTGATATAGTTAGTGGCATAACCGGTATCTTTCATCTTAAGGAGGGTTAGTTCCTTCTCAGCACGTTGGATTTCTAGATGATCACCAAAAAGGGTATGGAGCTGTTGAGTAAATAGAAACCAAGAGTTAAGTATGAAATCTGGCTCATTATTACCAATGTGAGCAAGATAAGGTTGGATCCATTGACTAGAATTTACTTTAAGGTAAGAGACTTTAAAGAATAATTTCTTTCTGTCATTAGAAAAAACACTCTCATCATTAGCAAAAATGAGTTCAAAAGCTGGGAGAAAGGATCTGAGCTTGGTTGGGTTTTTCGCATCAAATTTTTCTGGAGCATTGATAGATGGAGATTTAAATTTAGTAGAAGGTTCATGGTCAGCAGTTTTAGAGAGATGAGTAATTGCAGTCGTCATTTGCTGAAGAATGGCCAGCAGAGCAGGGTCAGTTGAAGGGCCCTGAGAGGTGGAAGGAAAGTTAGTGGCTTGGAAAGTTGAAGGGAATGCTGTTGCATTAGAATTTGGGCTAGGATCACCCCCTGGGGAGGGTGAATCCAAGCCACTCAAGATTCTGGAATCAAATCATGAGTTCTCATCCTCATCTTCTTCTTCATCATCTCCTGGGATTGAAACCATGCTGGAATTGTAGGCAGGAGAGTCCAAGCCATGGTAGCCTGGAATTTTGAAAAGACCTGTAACCCTGTGGAGGCTAGCATTTTCAGAAGAAGGGATAGTAGAAAGAGATACCTGGGGTATAGGCTCCAATAAGCCAGTATCTATAGGAGTGGAAGTGGTAGCCACTGGCGCTGGCAGGTTAGAAAAGGTTCTACCACGAGCCCTGGGAGTAGAAGGGTCAGTAGGTTCATTGGCACCTCTCCCTCTAGAGCTACAGGTGACAGCTGGGCTAGAGATGTGAGAAAATATAGTATGTTGTGGGGGCATTCTAATTATTGAGGATAAATAATTACCCAAAAGTTTTTCTTAACCTTAGAACAAGAATAAAATGATTAAAAAGATTTCTCCCTGATTACCTTAATTATTGGTCAAATTAACCATTGAAGTACCTTTTCTAAGTGTCAAAGTGTTGAAGCATTGAAGCCTTGAAGTTTCAAAGTGTTAAAGTGTTTAAGTGTTGAAGTGTCAAAGTGTCAAAGTGTAAAAGCATCGAAGAGGAACTTAGATTGTAAATGTGGGCCTTTTATGGAGGGTTGAAAGTAAATTAAGGGGTAAAATGAAAATGGCCACAAATCAAATAGCCAAGTTCAAGGTTGGGGAAGGAAATAAAGAAAACAAAAATTGCCACAAATCAATAGCAAGATTTGATTATGTCTGAAGGATAAGGAGTGTGGTTGGTGAGGAAGGGGCTATTGGGGAAGAAATCAGTTTAATGACACAAGGGCTGCTGAATGCAATCTGGGCTTGACACAGAGGGGACTCCACTCTCAGTAGGCTTGGGGGGCAAGGATACTGGAGGATGCTACAAGTAGCAGAGTAGGATTGGATTGGAGTTTAAGGTGCTGAATGAAAATTGCTGGGATGGATTCCTATTAAGAAGTAGTAAAATGATTTCTTGGGTTAAAATCAGGAAGAGGAAGAGAAGGGCTGCTTAAATAGACAGGAGGCTGGACTACAACAGAGGTACAGATTCCTTGGGGCTCAGACTTCATATGTGATGACAAGGGAGCAGTCAAGGTAACAGAGAGGGCTGATCAGGTATGCTACTATATTGGGGTTAGGCTGCTTACTACATTGGTGCTAGGTTACAGGTCTGGCTGTCTAAGTTGGGAATGTACAGTGAGAGGATAAACAGTGTGCATGGAGGTCATGACACTATGTACTAAGTATGGAGGGTATGTGATACAATCTGCAAGAGGATGTACATAAGGATTCCCAAAGGATAAACCATAATGAAGTATAGGATAGACAGGATGAAGAAGGTTTGAGGATATGCAGAACCTGAGAAATTAAGTTCCTGAGGTAAGTAAATTATACTGAGGTTAGACTGAGGTTAGACTGAGTTAGGTTTCAGTTTGAAAGGATCAATTGAAAATTGATAAAGCTGTCAGCTTGCTACTATTGCAGAGCAAGCTGCAAAAGTAACAAAAATAACATAAAAATAATAATAGTACAATTAACCTAAAAAAGATTAGGAAAAACTTAAAATATATTACAGAAATGGGTTCTCCATCCAAAATTAGGTAGGGTCACTCACTGACCCCACCCTTGAAATCCAACTCCTTATATTTTTAAATAATTAAGGAAAGAAAAACCAAAATACTATGCCTCCATTATTGAGCTTTTTTTCCAATTAAATATTTCACCCAAATTGTAACGTATAGGTTTCACACCTAAAATTAAGTCAGAATTGAGGTGTTGTGTATATTTTAGGAGTTACGGGGGGAAATGTGTTTTGTCACAATTCCCGCACGCAGCTGCGGCAGCCAATGCACCCGCGCGTGGCTGAGATACAGCCTTGTCACTCCGTCAAGGTCGTGTACGCAGCCCTGGGCCTCTGACAAGTACGCAGCCGCGGGACTACGGGTTGACAGAGTGACAGGCGGCCTGAGAGGCTCAGGTACCGCGTAAAAATGCTACAACATACACGGGAACTTTCTACATATGTAATAAATGTTCCCGTGGATAGTAGACAGTCTAAAAATACATAATATTATATAAAAATACATAAATAATCCTTATACGTATTTTTTATTTAATATAATGCAAAGTACCAAGAATGTCGAAAATAAGACAATGAAAACTTCTAAAAATATATTAAAATACTTTAATATCCTTTTATGAGAATTGCTAGACATCAATATTATCGTGAAATACTAAGGAAATTAATGATGTAAAAGTATTACATGAATTCAGATGACTTATGTTTTTAAGTAATTATCTTAGTAAATCAACTGGAACTTGAAAATAAAGAGTAAAATCAATATTATGACTTTTACTCCAGTTATATAATACATAATGAGAACTTACCTGACATCAAGATGTCCGTAGAAATGTCTATTAATATAATTATTCAATTACTGGGAACATTTACTAAGGATAATTAGTTAAATAATACATAAATAGGACAGATTAGTGTTATTCACACGTCCTAATGTCTATTATAAGGTGGAATGATTCCCATACCCTGAGGAATTAGATGCTACCCGTGCTATAGCACCAAGGACACATGACAGGCTACCTCTGGTTACCCCGCTAGCCTTAGTGTCCGTCCCTTTGAGCACCTAAAACCCTCAGAAGGACAATATTGGGACTCCAAAAGCTATAAATGAAGAGCTCTTTTGAGGATATTGATGGGCAGAGACCCAGTAACATCCATATCCAGACACCTTTCCAAGGTAATCAAGTACTTGTAAGAGATAAGTAAGTGATTTATGGCAATGTCTGATCAGTAATATCCATCCTCAACCTCTTTCTATCAATTAAAACTGCTGAACAACCTTATAACCCCAGTATACAGGTTTGACCCATCAGTACACGTCTCAAACAGATACCCAAAGGATTTGATAATATACCAGTAGGTCTTATCATCCTTTCTCTGTCGTGGTAGCTTGGCTACAAGTCCCTACCACTCCACAGTGTATTTTATATACATATTATCTTTGGGTAAAATATTCTTTAAACTAAAGAGCCCAAAGTAACCAGGAATACGTGTTTTCATACTGAAATCCCTGAAGAGAGGTGTTAAAGATCCCAAATATAATTTTGGCCCCTCTATAAAAATATTTAATAATCAATTTATTCATATTTATTTAAAACAATAAATAATAACCAAACCACTTAACCTTGCAATAAGCTTAATCCAAATATTTTACGTATTTTTACTGCATTTATTAAATAATATATTTATTATTTACTCTATCACCTCTGGTAGCTAAAGGATAGCAAGGGTCTTGGCATCCAGGAGGCTGACAGCCCTTGCCGCGCCCTACTCAGAGCCCCCCCCGTTGACACACACCCAGTTTTTCCTTCTCATGACGCGGCCCTCCACCAGGCCCTACTTGGAGCCCCCTGCATTGTCTGTTTCTGCCCAGTGTTCTACATGATTTCCTTCCCCCTGCGGGTTGGCCCAGGCCTTCTCTGCTCCCATAGCCCCAATGGCCCTGCTCTAGCTTCTGGGACCAACTGCCCCGCAAACCTGGTTGGGCCTGCTTCATCCTTGGGTCCATAGTGTCCAAGCGGGCTGCAGCCGGCCACATCCAATTGAGCCTGACCCACTCCTGGTATGCTTTGCCTGGCGTTGCCTACTGCTGAGCCCGCAGCCACTTCCTCTGATCCCACAGCAACCACTGCTGAGACTGCGCAACTCCAATCTAAGTGCGCTGGACCCAGCTCAGTTCCCAATGAAAGGCTATATAACAACACCACATCCCCCCAACTTGAGTTTTGTCCCCAGAGGTCTTCTCATTGCTAACTCAACCAAATTTTCCCGTTCCTTGCACCAACCAACCCCTCCCTTGCGCTCTTCATTACACACCACCAACCACTCTTCTCATCCATCACCATGATAGTGTCAGCTTGCTACTATTGCAGAGCAAGCTGCAAAAGTAACAAAAATAACATAAAAATAATAATAATAAAATTAAACTAAGAAGGAGTATTAAAACCATAAATATTATTACAGAAACGGATTTTCCACCCAAAATTAGGTAGGGTCACTCACTGACCCCACCCTTAAAATCCAACTCCTTATATTTTTAAATAATTAAGGAAAGAAAGACCAAAATACAATGGCTCCAATATTGAGTTTTTGGTCAATTAAATATTTCACACACATTGTCACCTATAGGTTTCACACCTAAAATTCAGTCAGAATTGAGGTGTTGTGTATATTTTAGGATTTACGGACAGAAATGTGTTTTGTCAAAAGTCCCACACGCAGCCGCGGCAGCCAATGCACCCGCGTGCGGTGTGGAAACCAAAGGGGGAATACCCCTGAAGTCATCCTCAAGTTCCGGAAGTTATTGATCAAAGCATTTGTAAGGAGACTGGATGCAGCCGGTCAAGAGTGAGAGAGAGAGAGGGAGAGAGAGTGATAGAGTGAGAATAAGATGAATTCCTTCCTTTGCAATCCAATCCAATCTGATCTGATCCAATGTGATCATAAGTGAAGTGATCCCCCCCTCCTACAACCCGGAGTTGAGATTGAAGTATTTAAGTCCTCCCTCTCAACCCTAACCTAAGTACAACCACAAGTAAGCAAGAATGATGAAACACAACCCCTAAGCACAGAACCCTAGCCCAATCCTACCCCTCCATCCTTTGCCCCATAACCCATGCCCCTGAATATCGACGTACACCTGGTTTGCCCGCCCGGGCGCATCCGCCTGACAACCTGTTCCAGGTATCCGGGGCGTACCCGCGTGATCCAATCTGCGCATTTTGCAATGCGCAAGCCTTCCAATCCGCGCAATCCTTGCAAGCTTTCCAATCCGCGCAATCCGTCCGGTCCGCAATCCACGCGATCCATCCGTCTCCTGTCTCTAGGTGCTGAGCCCAACCGGACCGCTGCTGGGCCTACCTGACTGCTGCTGAGCCTGCAGCGCGGCTAGCTGCGGCAAGGCCCTACCCATTGCTGAGAGTTCCGCCGCTGCTGAGCGCGCTGCCCGCAGCCCTTTCCCAACTTGCTTCCATAAAAGAGCACCACATCCCCCCCAGCTTGAGTCCTGTCCCCAGAGATCTCCCACCATCTCACCTTCCGTAGTTGCACCCCTTCCCCACTCCTTTCCACCAAGTACACTACCCCCCTTCTCCCTTGCTCTCCCCCATGGCATCCTGCACCTATTGCAGCCAGAACGGCCTTGTCTGCCGTATCATTCCTGGCCGTCCGGCATGCATACCTTGGCGCGCCGGCCACTGTTGTTGCTCTCTGAGTGATGGTATGCCGGGTGCTTGTCCACGTGCCCAACCGCGACCCCAACCGCGCAAGAGAGCCCGTCGCGACTTGTTTGTGGTTTTGAGCAACAAAGAAATTTCAAGCCACAAGTGGACCCTGGCCAACTCCCCCAACGACTCCCCCCCCGCTCCCCCTGGCCCATCCTTGCGCAAGAGCCATGACTCAAGCTCACCATACCATTGTGCTGGGCCTCTAAGATTCGCGGACTTCCCAGACTTTGCGGCGTATCAGAACGCGGCTCGAACCTGGGCGGCCCGGGGGACCCAACTCTTCTGGGAGGATGAATCGTCCATTTTGGTCCATGATGACATTGGGGTCTGCCAAAACTGGATTATTACATGCTCCTATGAGCTGGCCAAGATCTTTGAGGAGCAACAACCTCATCGGCTTGGATCCATCAGCAGGCAGCTCATTCATGATCTTAGAAATGAATTGGTCCTGGAGTCGGCAGTAGAATTCTTCCACTGCAGGTGAGAGTGGTTTCTTGATGTAGTTGTGAGTAATACTGGGGAGATTTGACAGCTCATCAACCTTTTTCCTTCAAAGGGTGGTGTGTTGGAGGACCATTTGTATTGGGGCAAAGTCCCCTGCTTTTAGGTGGGGCAAAAGGGTAGTTTCCCAGTCACTGTACTCATTTTCTAGACTGATACCCAGGAAGCTCAAGAGAGAGAGGAGATCTTGAAGGCAGTTTTGCACTGGCATTCCTGTGAGACAAACTCTACAATTGGTGGCAACCTGGGTGACCGCTTGGGAAAGCTTGGCCTTGGTATTTTGGATAGTGCTGTTTTGCAAGTGAATTGCAGTCAGTTTGGTCCAAAAAAAATACTTGGGTAGGAAAGATGGCGGAATGAAGGTTGGATTTACTGTGCCTCATCCAAAATAATCCTGAACCGTTTTCTGGAGAAGATAATGGAGCGTGGGGACTTGCGGTTGGCTTGCATTTTGTTTTATTCCACTGAAACCAGTTGATATGATGTGAGAATCACATCTGCATGTTCCAATTGACAATCCATGGTCTGATGCCGCCATTTTCCATGGTAGGTGAGAAAATTGATGGCCTTTGACTGCGTATGCTTCATGATCTCTCTTTTCTGATTCTTCAGGAGGCGTGGGGGGGTTATCACCAGTGTGGCTTGATTTGGAGGTTTTTCAGGGGGGGGGATCCAGGGGAAGGCCATAGGTCCAGGCTTGCAGAAAGGTGGTTGCAATAAGTGAAATTGATTGTATTGTTTTACCAAGACCCATGTCATTTGCCAGGATAGATCCAAGTGGGGATTCTGGAATTTCCTCACCCCTTGCAAGAGCTATGCTCTCACCAGTGATCTTGTTCTCCCATAGTGCACCACTATCAATTGAGGTCTTCTTCCACAAAGCCAAGGCAGATGCAGAATTTGGTGATTCCCTATCAAGTTGGAAAGCAAGTCCTTGAGACTGATGTGGTAGCAATGGGGTTTTGATGAAATTTGCAGGAGGAGAAAAAGGGTCCTGATCACACCCACTGGGCACCTCAAGTAGAGCAGGGTTGTAATGTAGCTCTTTGATAGCAGATGTGAGGTCTACAATTTCTGTGGAAAGGTTGGAAAGGGAAATGGAGTTGTATTTTGCGGGATTGTATTGTTGAGGGCGTTCAAGGGGAATGAATGAGGAAACAATGGAGATTGTGATGGCCATGAGATCACGTTTTCTGAAAAATATCAATAATGCCAAATTGAATGTGACAACAGGCTGGGAGGAGACATGCAGAACTGCCTCAAAAAATATCTGTGAAGCTGTCTGGTTGGGAAATTCCAAAGGGCATTTCCCAGCAGGGCCAAATGATGTTTGATTGGGGATATATGGGAGAAGGAGACGTTACAGGGGAAGTGGTAAGGAGCCCACAGGTTGATCTAGGGTTGGGATTCTGACAAAAAGTTTGCCATCTTGGCAAAGAAGGGAGACCCAATGAGTTTATGGGTTGGAAATGAGATAGGGAAGAACAGTTTCAGGAATCAAGGTGAGGGTGATTTTGAGGAGGCCAAGACATTTAGCAGTGAAGGAAGCCATGGCTAAGGTTTGATGAAGTAATGTGATGAGTAAGGGATTTAATAGACGGATGGATGGAATATGTGGGAGATTGTGAGAAGAGAAATGATTTTGAGGGGGAAAAAAGCATGTGAAGGTGAGTACTTATATCTTTGAGCTGACCTGGAGGTGGCTCTGTGGTGGGAATTTGTGTCAACACATGGCATAGTCTCGTGTGGATGATGTACACCATTTTTGATCAAACTATATACAGTTCTTGAAATGAGTGGCATATGACATCATTACATTCAGGGTTATGCAAATACTCATTGTGGAAGTATGAATAAGGGTGGGGGGGTTGACGTCTCACTTGCTTCAATTGTGGTAAATGGTCTGCCACAGATTTATTTGAGAGGGTCTGAAATTGACTAGTGTGCTGGGTGGCAAGCTTACAGCTCCATTTTTGACAGATCTAAATGGTATGAATGGAGAAGGATCCTGGTGAAGGAACCCCAAAAGGAGTTGTAGGCTGGGCAGAAAGCGTACAAATCCTGAAAGGACCATGGTGCATAGGACATAATGAGGTTGTGCAATCCCATTGCCAAGGTCCAGCTTGGCTTTTGAGTGCTACACAAGGGTGTGGGCACAAAATAACCTGTGGATCAAAACTGGCTTGTTATGCCCACACCCTCATGAAGGAACCTCAAATGGAGTTGTACGCTGGGCGCGAAGCGTAAAACTACTGAAAGGACCATGGAGCATAGGACATAATGAGGTTGTGCAAGTGGGTGGCCAAGGTCCAGCTTGGCTTTTGAGTTCTACACAAGGGTGTGGGAATAAAACAAGCTGTGGATCAAAACTGGCTTGATATGCCCACACCCTTTTGAAGGAACCCCAAATGGAGTTGTACGCTGGGCAGCAAGCATACAACTCCTGAAAGGACCATGGAGCATAGGACATAATGAGGTTGTGCAAGTGGGTGGCCAAGGTCCAGCTTGGCTTTTGAGTGCTACACAAGGGTGTGGGCAGAATGGAGTTGTACGCTGGACGGCAAGCATACAACTCCAGAAAGGACCATGGAGCATAGGGCTAATGGTTGACAAGAATTGGGGAGAGCGTATGGTAGGGGAACATTGGGTCAATATAATGGTTGGCAACTATAGGGGCAAGCTAATGGTTGACAAGAATTGGGGCAAGCTAATGGTTGGCAACCATGGGGGAAAGCTAATGGTTGGCAAGCATTGGGGCAAGCTAATGGTTTGCAACCATTGGGGCAAGCTAATGGTTGGAAATCATTGGGGCAAGCTAATGGTTGGTAACCATTGGATCAAGCTAATGGTCAGCAACCATTGGGGAAAGCTAATGGTCAGCAACCATTGGGTTGCACGCTAAGGATTGATGAGCATTGGAGAAAGCTAATGTTTGGAGACCATTGGGGAAAGCTAATGGTCAGTTACCATGTTGGCAACCATTGGGGCAAGCTAATGGTCATCAACCATTGGGTTACACGCTAATGGTTGGCAACCATTGGGTTACATGCTAATGGTTGATGACCATTGGGGCAAGCTAATGGTTTGCAACCATTGGGGCAAGCTAATGGCCAGCAACCATGAGGGGAAAGCTAATGGTCACCAACCATTGGGGAACGCTAATGGTTGGCAACCATTGGGGCATGCTAATGGTTGGCAACAATTGGGGCATTCTAATGGTTGGCAATCATTGGGGCACGCTAATGGTTGGCAACCATTGGGGCAAGCTAATGGTTGGCAACCATTGGGGAAGGATAATGGTTGGCAACCATTGGGGCAAGCTAATGGTCAGCAACAATTGGGGAAAGCTCAGCCTAAGCTTATGAACAGAAACCATGAGGCTAAGGTAATGGATGACAAACATTGAGGGAGAGTCTCCCCTCAAGGCATAAATGCATACTAGGTAGTGTATAAGGTGTGGGTGGATAGTGCACCCAATTGACAAATCAATCCCTCCCTCCATCCATCCATCCCTCCATCATTTGATCCATCCATCCATCCATCCATCCATCCATCCATCCATCCATCCATCCATCCATCCATCCATCCATCCATCCATCCATCCATCCATCCATCCATCCATCCATACCATCCATCCATCCATACCATCAGCACAAGACTTCTCCACTATGTCTACATCACCTGCACACAGCAAACCAAAACCCTCAATTCCCTCTGCCCAGCCCACTGAGCCCACTGGAGATCAACCAACTGCTGATCCAGTACACACCAAACCCCCACCCTCAATTCTGTCTGCCCAGCCCACTGAGCCCACTGGAGATCAACCAACTGCTGATTGCCCAGAAATCATCACTCCAGACCGTGAGTCTTCTTTTCACTTTGTCATGTTTGCCTCAACTACTGACCAGACCTCCCTTAGCCTCTCTTCCACCACCCCCACTATGGGTTGAAGTTTTCGGCACGGAATCATCATCAAGCCGCCACGCTGCACCCCCACCCCCAACCCCAGCCCAGACCGGTGGCTTGATGAGCAAACAGGAAGCCTTGGTTGTCTCAAAGTCTAACTTCCTTGCTAATAGCAAGCGGCAAATGGCAAAGCTCCTTAAAATGGATGATGACAAATCAATGCCACAATGAGTGCGAGACATGGCAGTCAAGGCCTGTAAGGGTCTTCAAGATGCAATGGCCTGTGAGTTGAAAGACTTGAATGCTAGTCTAATCCCTGGCTGAACCTCATTGTGTCCTTCACCAGTGGTTGAAAACAGTGATGACCTCCCTCCTGAGGAGGAGGTTTAGATTGGGTCAGGGAAACTTCTTGCCAAAAGACAGGCTGAAACTGCCTCTTCCAATCCAAAAAAGAAGAGGCATAAATTTGTGCCCTTGATGGAAAGTGATGAAAAGGAAAGTACCCCAAGCCCCGCTACTCTGCCCACACAAGCTGCTCCAAATGAAGTTCCCTACGAAGAATCCCAACATCCACTCTTTACCCCTGAAGTCCCAGAAGAGCAGGCCTCCATCAACACTCCCCTTGAACCCAATGCTACACCAATGTTAACAGACTCCCAACCCACCAAGGGGGCTACCCCCCCCTCTGCCACTGATCCTGCAAATGACCCTGGTAAGTCACTTCCATCAAATCCATCCAAATACCTTCCCTGATTGCCAATCACTTTAGCTCCCTCCATAGATTCACCTACACTGTTCAAAAAATACCCAGCTGAACTCCAGGAAGCCATTCAACCCTTTGTGATGAAATTTCATAGAATGAACTTAAGAACTAAGAACCAACAGACTAGAATCTCACGGTCAGAAACATAATAGGAAAGAGATAAGAATGAAAGAGAAGAGAGAGAACCAACAGGCAATTTGGAAGTAAGAGGCTGAGCAGTCAGGAAGAAATAGATTTGAGGCAAGAAAGAGATACAATCTGATTTGATAGAAGCATAAGTTGGTGGCTGGTCACAGGATTGAGATGCGGATCATCTTACCAGGCAAGGGATGACAACGAGTAGTTTTTTGAGGTAGATTGAGTGAGTACGGATGGTCAAGTTGGCCAGTTGACAAGTGATAGCTTGATGGTTGAGTAGATCTTGGCAGACAAGAAGAAGAGACTGAGACAAATAGAAAGACAGAAGACAAAAGAAAATATAGAAGAAAAGAAAAGAAAACAGAAGAAAAGGAATTGTCCTCCCCCCAGAGGAGAAGAGAGTTGAGAGAAGAAATTATAGAGTCTCCACAGACCCCTGTGGGATTGGTCTCCCGGGGATAGGTCTCCAGAGATTGTAGTCAAAGAGGAAGTAGTTGTCCATTGGCCACGGGGACAAATGGCATTCCTGACACTCCTTGTGTCTGGTAAGATGGAGCATTTCTTGAGATTGTGGTAAGGTGGAGTGAAAGATGGACTTTTGGAGGAGGTTTAAAGAATTGACCAATGAGGCTTTGGTGAGAGAGTCCGCCACCATGTTCTCTGTAAGGATTAGGATTACATTGTATTTGCAGCTTTGAAACTCTTCCCTCAAACCTTTTGTTTTAATGTCAATGTGACAAGACTTGGAGTGAGAGCCAAACCGTTTAATCTTATTGTCGAGTCCTTTGTTGTTGATATAGAGAGCAGGCTTAGGGCTAGGAAGATGGTAGATTTCACTTATCAAATTGGTGACCCACTTGACTTCTAGGAAGCAGTAAAGCAGGGCTTTGAGCTTGGATTTGGTGGACAAGTAGGTAATATTTCTCTGTCTTGATGAGTTCCAGACGACGGGGCTGCCATAGTGGAAGATGATGAATCCAGACTGAGAATTAAAAGAAGAGGGATCATCTCCCCATGTTGCATTGCTGTATCCAGTTATCACTTCCTCATTTGGGTTGAATTGGAGAATGAGTTTCTTGTCTTTTGTAGTATTAAGATACTTCCATACCTTGCAAGCTTCTCTCCAATGAGACATGCCAGGCTTGGAGTTGAATCTAGCTAAACTAGACACCGCAAAAGAAATTTTAGGGACAAGTGTATTGTGCAAGATGATTGAGAAGGCCGGTGACCAATCGGAAATTGATGTTCATTTGAGCGAATTGAGCATGATCTTCATCTGTAGCCGGTTCTAGATGTAAATTTTGAGTTAAAGGAGAATGAGTGTCCTTGCATTCAGTGATACCTAACTCTTCTAGTCCCTTATTTATGTGCTTTGGTTGGCTTAAGAGGATCTCATCCTCCTTCACTTCCATCAACATACCCAGGATTGTATTAGGTGGGTGACAAGACAAATTTTTGAATCTTGTCAAAAAAATTGACTCAAAGATCTTGCTCTTCTCAATGTGAATGAGGTTGTCCACGTGGAAGTAGAGTACTTCCTTCAATTTGGGGTTATAGTAAAGACAGGGGTTGCTGCTTGATTCAAGGTAGCCTTGAGACTTTATCCATCCAGTTAGCGTTTCCTACCAATTTTTGGGGGATTGTTTCAATCTGTACAAAGATTTTTTGAGTTTGAGATAGGGAGATTTTCTGTGAGATCCTTCAGGGGTTTTAATGATAACTTCTTCTTCCAAGCGTGCATGGAGAAAGGCTCCTTTCACTTTGAACTGAGTGAAATTCATTTTTTCTTTTAGACCATACAAGAGAGCAATTCTCAATGAGCCAAGTTTTCCGGTGGGTGCCCACATCTCATTTTAGTCAATGCCAAAGATTTGATCAAACCCTTGAACGCATAATCTTGCTTTATATTTTACTGGTTCCCCGTGACAGTTTTCCTTCACTTTGAAGACCCAGGTAGTGTTAAGGATATTATTTGGTTCTCCATAGTAGTCTTCCCATACCTCTTGATGTTTGATAGAACTTAATTCTTCTTCAGCTGCTTTCTCCCATTTGGGCCATTCAGGACAGTTCTGGGCTGCCTTGTATGAAGGCGGTTTTTAGTAATGGTGGAATCCATAGCACTGCCGTTTACAAGTCTCCCGTCTTGGTTTTTGATATGCTTTGCTTTTAGGAGGTTTGGGAGAAGAGATTCTTGTAGGTTCCAGTAGGGATGAGATTTGTGGAGCGGAATTGAGTGAATCTGAATTGGAATCCTGAGCTTCAGGAGAATTGGGATTGGATTCCAAATCCAAGTTGGAGTTTGGATGATTTCAAAACATAAATTGTTTGTCAATTGTGGAGAAGTCTGATTTGTTGATTTCCTGTGATTCATGTGAGAAGAGATCAATACCAGTTGATTCTAGGAGAGGAAATTTGTACAGATGTGTCTTAAGGAATTTAACATTTTTTGTTTCAATAATGGATCCCAACAAATTAAGAATGATTTATGAGTGAAAAGAGGGATTGAACCCAACTAGTAACCCTTTGTCCCCCTTCTCATCAACTTTCCTTCCTTTTTGGACGCAATTCTTGAGATATATGAGGGATGATCCTACAGTTTTGAGGTAATTAGCTGGAAGTTTTTTATTGAACATAAGTTCCCAGGGGGAACAGTGATTACCTTCCCAAGGGATTTGGTTTAGCATGAAGCAGAAACTCCTCAAGATTATGTGCCAGTAGGTTTTTGGTAGACAAGAAGACAAGAATGTTGCTTGAGCTGATTCAATTACGGTTTGATTGGCTCTTTCTGCCTGTCCATTGTGTTGGGAGTGATAAGGTTCAGATGTCATAAACTTGATATGTTTTGATCTGGCAAAGTCTTTGAGGGTTGAATTGGTGAATTCCGTGCCTTTGTTGGAGAAAATCTTGGAAGGGTAGTAGTTGAGCCTTTTAGCTTCCATATTGAGCACGTTAATTATCACTCTTGGAGTCTTGTCTTTGGAGTTGAGAGGAAAGGCGGCTAAGTAGCCGGAGTAGTTGTCTACTAGAGTCAGGAGATAAAGATGGCCCCTCTTTGACTGTGTGGAGATTGGTCTGACAAGGTCAAGGTGGATCCATTTGAGAGGTTTATTTGAAGGAGTAGAAACAGCTGAGAATGGAGATCTGACAATCTTACTCTTTGCGCAACCATCACATTGAAAACGGTCCAATTTGTTGTTAGTGAAGAGGCCTTTGAGAATGGGCTTGAGAGTAGAAATTGCAGCGTGAACTTACATCTGGTGGATGTCTTCTAGGGACAGAACTTGGTTTGGCGTCGGATTTGGAGATTGATTGATATGATGGACAGAAGTTCCTTTCCCCACCATCTTAGGCTTCTCTACAACAAACAGATTGTCTCTGATTGATCCTCTGAGTATATTTTGACCCATCCTTGTGACGTGAAATTGGTCTTGGCTTTGAGTAAGATTGCATCCTTTGCTTGATAACAGTCCTGGGCTAATGAGGTTCACAACTATATCCGGGATATGGGCGCAGTTTAATAGGGTAATGATTGAATCTTTCCATTTGAGTTTCACAGTTCCTGTGACGCGTATCTTTAGATTGGCTTTGAGCTTCCCAGTTTTCACCTCCTCCAGTTCATCTTGCACCAGTAGTAAGTAGAATCATTTCTTGGCGTTGAAGATATGAATGTTGGCGCCAGAATCAAGGAGTAAATTTGGACTTCTGTCGGCGTTAATCCAGAGAGTTAGAAGCGCGTGATAGTTGATGGTGGGTTTTTTGTTCATTTTGCTCTTCCATTCATTTTTTTGTTCAACCCACCAACTCGGAGCAATCTGGGGATGGAGGTGGAAGCATGAGGATATGGAGTGGGGTGCATTTGGATCATGGTATCCTTCTCTGCAACGCATTTTGATTCTTTTTGTCTCTTTCTTGGGTTTAGTTCTTGTCGTTACTAGAGTGAGATCAGAGTTAGATATGGTGTTTTTTGACTGGGCCTTGCACTTGTTGTTGTATTGGATCAGATGGTTAAAGACCAAGTCCACAGTTAAGTGTTTTTCCACATGCATGATCTGTTGTTTTAAGTTCTCAAGAATTGGTGGGAATTTGAATAGGACCAAGTAGGCAAGGATGTTGTTGGGTAGTTTGATGCCAACATTGGTCATTCAGGTTAGAGCCTTTCTTGTATTGGTCACAAATCCTTCAATGGCATTTTCATTGAAACTGAAAATAAGGAAGAAATTGAATACTCAAGCTTGATTGGCGGTCTCCAATGAGGCAAAACGTCAAGTAATTTCTGCCCATAGAAGCTTGGATGAGTTTATGTTGGTGGAGTTGATGACGTTGATGTGTGTTGTGTTGTCCTGTTTTGTCAGCTCTCTGATACGAGGAACCTTTCAGTCCTTCAGCTACAGAGAGTGATATAAATGCTGGAATGATAATAATAATTATTATTCCAATAATAAACGCTTAGAAGCTCAAATAAGAGCAGTTGCAAGGTTTAATTGGTTTGGTAGTAAATGTTTTTCAATAAAATATAAAAGAGGGGCCACAGTATCATACTACTGGGGATCTTTACAGACTAGCAACCTCTCTTCAAGGGGCCTCCTTAGGCAGTTTTTAAGAACCTTGGAATAAATATGGGTGCCTCAGAAAGGACTTATTCCACTGGTGGCCGGGCTTAACAGCACAAGCGGCCTAGACAGGAGGGGTAACACTCACTCTGAGCACTTTTAACACAAAAATTCTGGAATAATTGGAAGGTTTTCAGAGCAGATGGGGTAGATTGCTTGACTAAACTTCAATGGTTGATTGGTTATAAAGGTAAAATAGTACTACTGCAGACTAAGTCATAAATCACTTGCTCATCTTCATATAAGCACTTGATTAACAATGACACGGTGTCTGGTTGATAATAAATAATTCCCGGTAAACTGATTAACTGATTGGATCCAAAGAGGTCTATATAAACACCTTTTTGGGGTGATTTCGGTCTTCTCAGGGCAAGTAGAGAGGGTTGTACTCGTGGGCTGAGGCTTGCAAGCCAGTCAGGGCAGGTATAGCACGTCTACTTGTTGCTGTCAATCAGCTGTCCTTAGATCTGTTGGATTTCTGTACTATTTTAGCCACAGGATCTGTTAATCTGTTATGGCGTAAATTTGATCATTCTGTACTCATCCTTTATTTGTACTATTGATATTGCTTTGAAGCGTGCAGATGTGGATGTTTACTGATTATCCATCATTTGCTGATCATTCAGATAATTTTTAATAATTTTTATGAACACTTCTTGTAGTGTTTTGTGTTCTTCAAAGATCAAGATCCGTGGTTTTCATGGTAGTCCTTGATCTTTGATTTATTATTAAAAAATGTTTAAAACCTAATTTTCATTAATTTTATTTAAGTTTTGATCTTTTTAGATCATTAGTAATGCATATGTCCTTTTGTTACATATACTAGGCAGCCCTAACTAGGTTGTAGCTCTTCTGAGCGGTACCTGGTTGTCAGATTAGTCACGACTGATCCAGGCGCGGGGATCAGTAATACAGATGCACGCAGGGTAGGATCCGCTGCATGCGTGGCAGAATCAGCTGCGCGCGGGTCTCTAGTACGCGGGATCCTGCTGCTGCTAGTATTTAGGGTTATGTAATGATGCGGGGCTGCGCGCGGGAATTGTGACATAACACATTTCCGCATGTAACTCCTAAAATATACACAACACCTCAATTCTGAGTGAATCTTAGGTTTAAACCCTATATGTGACAATACGTGTGAAATGTTAGAATGGCCAAAAAGTGCCATACAGGTGTTGTAATTTTTAGTGCTTTTCCTTTTAATTATTTTAAAAATATAAGGACTTGGAATTCAAGGGTGGGGTCAGTGAGTGACCCTACCTAATTTTGGGTGAGGAATCCATTCCTGTCATAATATATATGTATTTCTCACTCCTTGCTTTGTTAATTGAGGTATTCTTATTTTGTGTTACTATTTGACAGTTTTGCTCTGTATATAGTAGCAAGCTGACAAGTTTAGAAAGAATAACCGCCCTAATTTCCTTATCCTGTTTTAAGGAGAGTTTTCCCAAGTTTCTTGTGATGGTGTCTTTTATGTCCTTGAGATCAAACAGAATCATCATCTTATCTTTCCAGATTGAGAATTTTTCTTTGTTGAGAGGTGGAATTTCATTGACGGCAGCTTTCAATGCGACTTGATGGAAATAGTCCGTAGCTCCTGCTGGTTCATTCATCTTGAAGGTGAGTTGGTAGGTCTGGTTTTGGCTTTAAACCGTGATGAAGTTTCATAGAATGAACTTGAGAACTAAGAACCAACAGACTAGAATCTCACGTTCAGAAACATAATAGGAAAGAGATAAGAATGAAAGAGAAGAGAGAGAACCAACAGGCAATTCGGACATAAGAGGCTGAGCGGTCAGGAAGAAATAGATTTGAGGCAAGAAAGAGATACAAGCTGATTTGATAGAACCATAAGTTGGTGGCTGGTCACAGGATTGAGATGCGGATCATCTTACCAGGCAAGGGATGACGACGAGTAGCTTTTTGAGGTAGATTGAGTGAGTACGGATGGTCGAGTTGGCCAGTTAACAAGTGATAGCTTGATGGTTGAGTAGATCTTGGTAGACAAGAAGAAGAGACTGAGACAAAAAGAAAGACAGAGGACAAAAGAAAATATAGAAAAAAAAAGAAAATATAGAAGACAAGAAAAGAAAACAGAAGAAAAGGAATTGTCCTCCCCCCAGAGGAGAAGAGAGTCAAGAGAGGAAATTATAGAGTTGCCAGAGAACCCCGGGGGATTGGTCTCCCGGGGATAGATCTCCAGAGATCGTAGTCAAAGAGGAAGTAGTTGTCCATTGGCGGCGGGGACAAATGGCATTCCTAACACTTTGCAAATGGCATCATTGACTCAAAGTGCTACAAGAGCGCTGTTGAGGCAGCAGTGAACCTCTTTGGATTACGTGCAAAAGACCACAAAGAATGGGGATCTTACCCTCAATTGCTATCTCACGCAATCTGTTTCAACACCATTGGTGCTGGTATTAAGGAATGGATCAGTCAATTGGCTACAAGTGGTAAGCTTGATTCTACTGGGATCTTTTGCCCTCACAGTAGCCAACCTCTCCTCATTCCTACAGATGCAAATCCCTTCCCACCTTGCACATCTGAGCCATATTACATGCCAGATGTATTTGCTCTGCCTCTTCTACCCGGGTCACCACCCCCACCAGTCACAACCATAGGGTCTAAGCTGCACAATCTCTGGATCCACCTTACTCACCCTCCAGAGTTTTCACAGGTTAGATGGGCACAATTATGATTCCAATCAATCCTCCTGGTCTCAAGAGAGCTCACCCAGCCACCAGCATTTATCCAACCACCAGGTACTGAAGATGAGGCAAGCCGTGATATCTCAATGATAAAGTATTTTGCCGCTTGTCTTGGCTCACATGAAGACATGGCTTGGATTGAAGGACAGCAATTTGACAGCCCTAGTCAAAAATCTGGCTTCAACTCCCTGGAAATATTGGTTGACAACATCTACCACATGCTCATTGCATTTGCTCTCCTGCGGACAAAACTTTTATTGGAGGGGTCCTCCACAGCAGTGGCACCACAGCAGGCCAAGTTCAACAGAATCATGGTCAACATCACATCCCAACCCTACTACCACATTCTTGTGGCCTACCTTTTAGCGGGAGTACATGGCCTCTTGCTGATACCATCAGACATTAGGAAATTTCCCCTGGTTTAATCCCTCCAGCTCCTGAGCCTTGTCTCCAAAGCCAAAAAGCTAGAGCCCAAGGAAATTGAGGAACAAGGATGGAAGCGGACAAATGCTTGCATAGTGCAGCTTATCCAAGACTGATTTTTAATCCCTGAATTTTGGCCAGGAACACGGGTATCCCGCATGGACTTGGAAAAATTTCTTTTCCTTGATTTCAGTGATCATTGGCTGTCCCAAAACCCTTCAACTGATAATCCTGTATTTAGTCTACCTTGAAAATCTAATGTTTCTATTTCAGCTATCCCAAATTTATCAGTATCTTAGTATACTAGCTTTTACTTCTCCATTGCTTTTAATCATCATGCTTATAAATCAATTCATGTATGCCTTATGCAACTTAATTCTTGATAAATGAGTTCATAATGTGACATTGTGGTGAGCTGAGTCCCACCAGCATCTGTGAAAGTGAGAGACTCAAAGTCCATGCACACTGTTCATTCATCTGAACCATTGGCCAGATGCATTGTGATAGCTCTATGGACGTTGACCATTGTTGTAGTCCACTGTAAGCATCTGGTAATGTGAGGCATGCAAAGTTCATTCATAGAGCTCTCACTTGCCCAATGGGCCAGATGCATTGTGATAGCTCTATGGATGGCAACCATTGTTGTAATCCAAAAAATTGGCTCAAAAACCTGTGATTAAACTTGGGCAAAAATCGATTAAACCCAAAAAAAATTGTTGCCCAGTCCAAGCATTCTTAAAAACACAATACTTGTTTCATCCAGGTATGTTTTATCCCGCATTCATAAGATTGCTTGGAATGTCTTAAACTCATGCATCACTTACAGAAACATAAACACTGAAACTTGTATATCAACTTTTATTTCATGAAGAAATATAAGAATAGAAAGGCTCTCAAGATAAAGGAAGAAAACAAAGACCACCCAAGTGTCAACTATTGTTGGTGCAATCCACTTGCCTTGGGGGTATGAGCTGGAAATATTCCAATTGTGGTAAAAGGCTTCTTCTTGATTTTTTATGATAGTAAGGTGATTGCTGCAACAATTTTTGAGTTTTCACAAGGAGCCACAAGTTTGAGGTCAATTTCTGAAAGGGCTTGCAGTGCTGCAGGGTGATTAGCATCAATTGGAAGTTTTTTTGGGCATTTGAGGAGGGTGAATTCTTTGGGTTTCACCTTGCCTGAAACACCATCAAGTAGTGAATGCAACTGCTTGATTTCTTGGTGCTTCATAGAAACTTGTAATTCTATTTCATCTATGAGTCAAGTTAGATCATTTAGTTCACAGCTTCTCCAGGGGTTTCAATGGTTGTGCAAGTGCCATCTTTATCCTCCTCCCAATCAGAAACAACATCCACAGGGTCAAATATTGCAATGACTTCTGCTGCTTCTTTGGGAAGGTATTTGCGAGCTGTGTGAAGACGCTTTTCACTTATCTGTAACGCAAAACAAAACACACAATCAGCATCCATTCTTTGAATACAAACCCCCAGGACTCATGCTCTAACCTTCTTTTTGGCTCTCTGGATGGATGCGCGTTGGGCCTTGGTAATTTTATTTTCTTTCAACTTTGACCCTAATAGTTCCGCTTGCCATATTTCTTTTCCCTGCCCCAGGACCCATCTGTCCTATAATGGGCTCATGTTCTCCATTCCATCCCACACCATACCAGGTTGTGCCTTTTTCCAGTTTGAGTAATTCTGGACTATGATGGCACCTATTGCTGAATTCCAGCCCAATGATACAAAGTACCTTGCATGCCACTCAAACTTAATACTTGAGAAACCTGCCTTTTGCACATCTCTCTCACATGTTACCTTAGCACTCCATGGGAAATTGTTGGTTTATGGCACATTGGGTGCTGGGTGGATTGTGGGGGTACAATGTTGTTTCTGAGTCTAGCCACTTCTTCATTGTATTGCAGCTGCCCATCCGCCTGATTTGCCTTTCCATTTTCTGTCCAGACAGACTCCAGATGTGCCATGACACGCTGTGCCCTCATAGGAGCCCACTTTTCCCATTTCAGTATTTCTTCAGGAGAGGGAGGT
Organism: Puccinia polysora; assembly: GCA_025617555.3. NCBI lineage: Eukaryota > Fungi > Basidiomycota > Pucciniomycetes > Pucciniales > Pucciniaceae > Puccinia > Puccinia polysora. The sequence goes on from CM062614.1 coordinate 23,703,695, forward strand.
GAGGGGAAGTTCATTACATTTTCTGGCATGCCCTTCAAAAAGCGGACCCATTGCCGTAAAGAACGTGAGATTATACTAGATAGACTGGGAAGGGGGGTTTTTGTGACCATCCGGCGCACTTGTCTCAATTTGCGGTCTAAAGTCTCCTTGTCAATTTTTTGCTTTTCAGAATGGTTGGTCAGTCCAATCCTAGATTGAGCAGTGCAATCATTCATTTCAACTAAACCCATCACAATCAGCATCTCTGTGTTAATAAAATTAGTGGACTTCCCAGTTCAATCATACTGCTCACCTGATTCTGGTATAGTATTCACATCTGGGGGAATCCCCCTGAGTAATTCATACAGGAGTACCTCATGATATTGCAAACCAGAGGACACTGTCTCTTGCACACCAGAGGATATTGTCTCTTCAGGAAGCATTGGAGTGTCTTGACCAGCCGCAGCAGGTTGGGAGGTATGGGCACTTTGGTCTGGCATGATAAATAATTAATATTCAAGGGTTGGCTAAGGGTGTAATGTAATACTCTAGCACTAGTCCATAATGCCCCAAATTTGAGGAGGAGGGCCCTATGGCTGGTGTGAGAGGCAAGGAAACATGCAGCTTATGGTTAAGTTGCAGAGCCAATGCCCGGGACTGAATTGATTTTGTAGAGGGTTGAAGTCAGGATTTTCCAAACCTTGAAAAACCAATATTGTTATAGAGACAGATGGTGAGTATGTGAAATAGTATTGTGTAACTGTGAGAGAGTATTAAAAGATAACTTGATGGTTAGACCGGGTGATTGGTATGGGGGAAAGAACAGATGGAGGATGATGATCAATGTGAGATAAGAGGATTTCTTATTTATATTCCTACCCTCCTCCTTCATCATTCCCAGATTTTAAACATTTGACAACTGAGGATTTGTCTTTCCAATTCATTGGAAACTAATACAATGCATGATGAAAATTTTAATATCCAAGATTCTGTTGTTAAAAATATTATTTCTACCAACCTCACATCTAATCTCCATTTCATCATCCCTTAGGACCTGTTCATGCCCACACAAAGTGTCATATGGTTGGTGTTTGGTGTCCACTTGTCCATGTTTCCTCAAATGATGCTTGTTGATACTTGCTAAGGTTTCAGGTCACCCATAGGCCAAACACCATGGGTAATTTCATGTTGAAATCCATCCCTGAACATTCCAAAATCAGTTTTGACCTTGTCCTTATATCAGCTAAAAGGAAAACTCACTGCTTGTGCCAGGGAAACCAAAGTAATTGTCTTGCCTGGATAACCAAATGTCCCCATAACATTTTCCCAAACAGCCACATGCCCCACTATCTCCTTTCCCGTCATCACCACAGTCTCCCTTAGATCTGTTGAGACCACTTTCACATTCAAGTTGGGGTGGGCTTTGTATGGATCTTTGGCATCTTCTGCATGTGCATCTTGAAATAACTGAATCACAAACCAAACATCCCCACCTTCTGATTGCACAAAGAGCTTGGTGATTTGACCAAATGAAAAGAGTTCATCCCGCATGATCTCCACATAGGAATTGGAGTGATTTTTACCTTGATCCAGCTGTTGCACTGTAAATCTTTTATGATGTATCAAGGTACTTTTGATTTTGTGCACATTTTAATTGAGAGACACATACTGTTGCAGACCCAATCTTCCAACCTCTTTTATTGATAAGCAATGGATTTCTGGGTCTAATGAGGTGAGGCTGAAGTGGGGATTTGAGTTTTCTTGTCCCTTGTTAATTACCTTGGACTGGATCAATAAAATTTAATATTGACTCCTTGATATAAATTTCTTTATGATTGTACCATGTATATCACCTGTAATAAATTCATTTATTGTTTGCTTTGTTTGCCCAGTAAAAAGGACGGTGTACAGCATGATTCTTAGTGAGCTCAACTGTGCAATTGTTCTTTGGTATCCTTCCCAAGATACCATTCAACCTTTCATGTGCCCAGGCTGCCATGGCCATTGCTGGACCAAACCTTTTGATCACTTCCGGGTAATGCTGAGTAATGTGCACGTTGGGTTTACTCCTTTGTTGTGGCCATCCAGTCCTTAGTTTTTGACGGTATTCCAGCATTAGTTGTTCAACCTCCATGATATCTTGGTTTGAAATATGATGCTTCATTAACATGTTGGTTATGTAAATGAGAAGCACTGTTGAGTCCTTCAAGATTTTTATAGAGCCAATGTGATCAATAACAGGTCTATGCTTACCACTCCACAAAGGAATCATAGCAATGGGATAGTAAACCATGTAGAGTGTCAGCCACTCTGCAGCATTGAGGGATCCTGCACCATGAAATCCAACATTCTTCAGTACCCTTGTCATCCATGATGGCACCTTTGTTTCCTGAATCACCTGTTGGATGCGCCTCAAATTGTGAAGCATTAATTGAGGCCCTTGGATGGATGATTTCACTTTAGCTGCTTTCCCTCTGTCATAATCTGTATTCACTGGACTGCTTCCCTCACCCCACATCAGCTTCAGAGTACTTTTGTGGCTTCCTTGACTGGCTATACTTTTTGAACTTCCCAAGCTTCCAATAATTCTACTTCTTAAAGAATACAAGTGAGTACTAGTATATTCAGAAGATGGTTGAGATTTCTTTCTTTTCTGTGAGGCTGAGAATGATTTCCCAGCATGTGAAGATCTCAATTCATATAGTCTGGATTGACTTGTTGAGCTTTCTTCCATTATTTGTGTAAGTGCTCTCAGATTGCTGGCATTAAGCCGTCTCTTGGGACTTCTCTGGTTGTGATCAACCTCCTCTGATTGATCTTCAGGAGACTTCCTTCTCTTCCCCTTTCCAATGATGCTTTCTGATCCAGTTTTCTCTCCTCTGTTCTTCTCTTGGATTTTTTCCTTCCCCAATTCTTCTCCGTCTAGAGCAATTTTAAGATAACTCATGCTATGATCCTTGAGATTTTCCAAAATCCACCCATGCATGAGCTCTATTACTGAATATTCTAGTGGGCGCCAATATGGAAGCCTGTTCAAACAGCTTGCTCTGACCCCCTTCTCCTTGGTAATTTGATCTTGCTCCCATGATGTCTGACATTCCTCCCACTTCTTGGAATTCTTCATGTGGCCAGCATTTCTCCTTGGCTGGAACTCCTTGACATTTGGATCATTGATCTTGTCCTTTTTAATTTGAAAATATGAGCAGAACATGGTTGAAGAATGACCAGAGAATCCTTCCACCTTGCGCATAGCTGGAAAATCTCCAATAAATGGGAACATTGCAACAAATATTTCCCTACCTTGAGGAAACTGGCTGGTTTCAGAAAACCATACTCCTTCCCAGAGGTCTTTGATTTTATCAACCAATGGATCTAGAATGTGGTTGATTTCTTCCACTTTGGGTTCCTTGGGCCCAGGGATAATACCAAAAAGGAAAACATTCTCTATCTTGTAACGTTTGGCTAGTGGAATGTTGAGACAGATCAAGATCACTGCTCCCACTGATATTGATTTGTGCCCAACCTTATTTCCAAATGGGTTGAACCAATCCACATAGAGACTGAAGACAAGATACCCTGGTTGTTAGGTAAATTCCCTCTTCTTGTCTGCGCCTCCAACAAAGTTGCGCCAAACTGAGCCATCCCAAACATTGCTCATCACATTTGAATTGAGGTTTTTATGATGAAGATTGCTTTCAATGAGCTTTTCAAAATCTGAAAACCATAATTTTCTACCAAGCCAGGACTTCAAGCTTTGATAATGAAATGTTTGAGCTGGTTTGATGGGTCTGTTATTTTTCCCACTGGTCTTCATCAGCAATTCTGTTTCACAGCACATGCCCTGCTCATTACCAGTTTGGCGCACAAAGATTTTGCTAGTGGAATAGAACTTGGCAGTACATTTCTTGACAATTGATGCTTGGTTGTCCAATTTGTCTGGGATTGGATACAGCTTGAAGCATTCTGGACAGCATATCCTTGTTTCCAGGTTTGGCTCAAAACCTAGCCTTTGAATTAGAGTGACTTTGCTTTGAGGTATTGCCTTCATGATGTTATTTGAATCAAAATTGAATTCCCTCCCCAGATTATTAATCTTCTCCTGCTCTATCTTCAAGAAATCTGTGATTTCTGAGTCACTAAGTTGATGAACAAGGTACATTTTTGCAGCTTGGAGAAGCACAAGCAGACTGTGCCTTGGAACTAGATGAAAAGAGTTATACTTGAGGTCTTGATAATTGAGCCAGTGCCCTCCCTGGTGAAGTGGAATCTGAATCTGCTCTTTTCTTTCATTCCTTGCTGGATTGTTGGAAACCTGAAAATCATTATAGCAGGCAAATCAGAAGATCAGAACATGAATGTACAGTGTCAACTATTTTCCCATCCCTCCTCTCCACTTACATGACTGCTCCCTTGTAATGGCAATATATCTGTTGTGACTTGAAGGGCCTGATTGAGTCTGCTTATAGCTGCCTGATGTTTCTTGAAGGCAGAGGAAGAAAAAGCCATTCCTATCTTTTTGTTTCAATCTTCATCTTCATATGTGCCCTCGCCACATTTGAATTCCAGACATTGGCATATCTTCCATTTGGCTGTCTTCATATCAATTGATGGATGGATGGATGGATGGATGGATGGATGGATGGATGGATGGATGGATGGATGGATGGATGGATGGATGGATTCATCAAATGATGGAGGTATTCTACAAATGGGTGCTGGGTGCACTACCCACCCACATCTTATAAACTACCTGGTATGCATATATGCATTGCGGAGTGACTCACTATCAATGGTCACCATCCATTACCTTAGCCTCATGGTTATTGTCCATTAGCTTAGGCTGAGCTTGCCCCAATGGTTGGTGACCATGAGCTTGCCCCAATGGTTGGTGACCACGAGCTTGCCCCAATGGTTGGTGACCATGAGCTTGCCCCAATGGTTGCCAACCATTAGCTGGCCCCAATGGTTGCAAACCATTAGCTTTCCCCAATGGTCACCAACCATTAGCTTTCCCCAATGGTCACCAACCATTAGCATTCCCCAATGGTTGCTGGCCATTAGCTTGCCACAATGGTTACCAACCATTAGCTTGCCCCAATTGTTTCCCCAATGGTTGCTGACCATGAGCCTGCTGCAATGGTGGCTGTCCATTGGCAAAATTCCACCTTTTTTAAAATTCAAGTTGTCATCCCCCTGTGCTTTGCAATTATTGAATGCTGACCATGCTCTCCTACTTTGATAATCATGCAGTGCAAAAAACAAAAAACCCATCATGGTACAGTACCTCTTGAATGGAGCCCCATCAAAAAAACCCCTACTCTTCAATCAAGCTTTTTCCAGCAGTGTTCCTGACTGCAACTCCCACTTCTCTCAATGTCTGTCATCCTACTGTAGAGTTGTGATGAATATCACCAAGTCAACGGATACTCACTGGCAAAAAATCCCCAATTCCCTGCAAAAATCCCAGGTTCAATCACTGCCATCATCTTGCATTCATCACCAGATTCACTCCACTACCTCTCTAGTCCCATCCAAGTCTTCATGTCTACTACATGGTAAATCAACCCTAGAAAGAGAGGTTTTTCTTCAAGACCTTGCACAAATCAACTTTCCCTGCTGTGGTTTCAATTGGTCTGATCCTTGGGAATTGCATTGGAACCAGTTGTTTATGGGACTCATCATTAAACATTGAAACCATGCTCATGCACATGGTGCATTTTGAAACTACCCATTAAACTCAGCGCATAACACCAAATTCAACCTTACCATTTTCCTCAAGAGGTTGTTCATGGGCAGGAGATCCAATATTAAGTCTGGAAAATATCTTTCCAAAGCCCATGCAGCAAAAAAAAATCAGACAAGAAAATCCAGATGGCGCAAACAAGTAAGCAATTACTCCCTATCATCCCATGGTATTTTTTACCCCATTTTTTTCACATGGTTTTTCCTCTCTGCCTACAGCTCTCAAATCAAAAAACAGAGATTGTGGAATTACTTGGATTACCAGAAAATCAGTCCAGTATATTCAGTGAAACAAAATGTTGCTCTGACACTGAGGTCTCCAATGAAAAGGTCTTCCAGAAGGTCCAGTGCCAATGGCAATCTCAAGGTTTCTCTGCCCTTGATCACCAAATAGATAAAACATTTGAAAAAATGAAATCTGAGAGACTTGGTAGACGGCACAAACTTGGTCATTGAATGTGGATGATGAGGAAACCTTCCAACCTCAAGAAAAACTCACAAAGGTGCCAACAAGACTCCACAGCAACTGTTATCATCCTGTTTTGATTTCTTCCCTTTCTCCAGAGGGCAAACAGCTTTTGGATATGCAGCCTCCAATTGACCTTGCCTTCATAATGTCTAAACTCATACCTTAAATTATTTTTAGATCTAAAGTCATGTTTCAATATTGATTCTTGTGATAATAGAATGTTCAACTCTCACTACTTTAATCCATAGACTCTTGCAAGGATATCCTACTTGAAATATTTTTTTCATCAGACATACCTGTGTTGTAAAATCACATAAACATCATTAAATCTTGAACATTTCCAAAGTTTTTTAATTATCTTCCCCTGCATCAAAATACACTCTACATTGTGCAATTATTATCAACATAACTGTACCAATACCATTGACATAAAAGCTCTTTCATGCAATGATTTGATGTGGTACATACCTTTGACATATAAAACTGCTTTTGGAAATCATGCACATGTATGTGTACACCACGGGCCACTTTTGGCTGTTGAGGACTTTGGAGCCAACAACAAGGGTTGATTCAACGGCGCGCGCGTCGACGGCCTGACATTTTGAGGACCGGGTTGGCCAAAGGTTGAACAACCGATAAATGATGGTTGACCAACCCATGCATCAATCCACCAGTTGCCTGGTTGGTGACGGGTGGTCAGAGTTATCACAATGTAAATTTGCCCCTGTGGTTGAATCACCAGCAGGGATGGCTGTCAGTGACTAGCTGTTGGGGTTGAGGCAACATCACCTCACCCCCGCGGCTGATTCACCATCTGGACGCACAGGGTGGATCCATGTGACGTCATGGTTTCTGACCCATTACATCGGCTGTTTACTGGTTGACTATTGATTGGCTCAGAAAATGATCATCATCATTTCTCTCACTCACTCCACCTCTCTTGATCCATCCCACCATGTTGGACTGCTACTACTACTTCCCTCTCTCTAGACCAACCAAGACCTGACCATCCTATCCCCTCCTTCCCTCCTCATCCATCCATCCATCCATCCATCCAACACCCCCCTCTCTCTCTCCTTTGAATCTTCCTCTCACAGGTACCGGTCTCTTCTTGGGTACCACTCAATCACTTGCCAACAATGGTGGCCCCCTTTGTCTCCTGATGGAATTCTTGGTCATAGGAACTGGTTGAGCAATTCATTCCCTACCTACTCCCCCTCTCTTCTTCCCTTCTCTGATCCACTGACACCACTCAATCATTGCTCAGATTACTACCACCAGTTGTTTGGAACATCATGGCCTCCCTGGGCGAAAAGAGTTGAGTACTTTTCCTCTGGCCCTCCCTCTCCCTTTGCTTGAATCCTCTGATCTCCTTCTCTCCTCTCTCTGCTACCCAGTCTCCCATTTTTCCATTGCAGGTGGTCATGTCACCCTCATCATCCATCCATAACACATGTCTGTTTTCTCCCTGCCATCATCAACAAATCAATCAATTCACACCTTCAATCTCATGCCTCTTCACACCCATTGAAAGCTGTGAAAAAACTTGATTTGATTCAACAAATTGATCGCAATCAACAGTACTGGGGAGCTTGAGGGTATCAATATTAAACAGCAATTGTTTTAAAATCCCCATCCCATGAGAAAACTTGACAAAAGTTTTTTTTTAATTTTTGTAAATTTCTTTCTATTTGATTGTTAAAATCCAACTGTAAAATTTTCCCACAAAAAACAAAAAATCATGTAATAATATTTATGACAGATTAAAACATTAGCAATTAAAATAAAATAAATATAAATGATTTATTTGATCTGGAAAGCCCCCTGTACCAACAATGGAAACCAAAAAAAAAAAGGTCAAATCATTGTTGAGAATGACAATGATTCAACCCACAAGGACCTTCTGACCCTTGAGTCAAATTGCTGTCAGATCAACCTTGACAGCAATTTGAAGAGGGCCCAACCGCGCGGAGGTGGGATTAGCATCAAGCTGTTAGCAAGCCCTCAACCACGCTTGACGTTTTGGAACACCAACGTTATTTTGACGGGCGCACTCTCACTAAGGGAGTGCTGTAGAACCAGCGTTGGCCAAGCTGGGGGCTCAACAGCGAGTTGGCGCCATGGTGTATGTTTATGGTCTGTAAAGCATGTTTGGGTGCTGAGCCAAGTTTATCCAAAATTTGCTAAAGCCCACGTGGCACTTAGCAAAGTCATCTTGGCACCTGGCAAAGCCTTCTTGGTGCCTTGCCAATTTCCACTTGGCGCCTGGCCAAATTAGTCTGGTGCCTGGCTGAGTTTATCTTGGTCCAGACCAAAGCTGGTTGCATTGACCCACCAATCACATGATCATACTTGAAAAAAAAAGATTGAAGTTGGGGGGAGGGAGGCTGGTCAATTTTGGTACAACCAGCATTGATTGGAATCAACGGGAGCTTGATTAGGTGCCAAGTTTTAATCCCTGCAAGCCCAACCTAATCAAGCTCCCTGGGAACCAATCCAAGTCCCGCTAGGCACATGCCAAGTCAAACCTTGACAGGCGCCCAGATGCGCTTTACCCACCATATGTGTATATGGCCATGGGAGAGGCCTAAAAAAACATTTGTCATAAAAAATATAAAACTTTGGGTTGCAATATACACCCCCATTTGCAAATTTATGGTGTATAAAGCCCATCTGGGTGCCTGGAAAAGTTGCAGGTTTTGTTTGTAAAGTGTTTGTGGTGCCCAAAAAAGCTAGCTTGGCACCCAGCCAAGTGATCTTGGTGCCCTTTCAAGTGCCAGTTGGCGCATCCCCAAATTGGCCTGGTGCCTTGCCAAGTTTTTTTTGGGTGTCAATCAAAGCTGGTTGCGCAACCAATTCTCAACTGAATTGTTTCTCTTTTTTTGACTCAAAAAGTTATTTTTTTTACTTTTTACTTTAAATAGCTGTGCATAAATTAATAAAATGAATTTAAACAAGGTTGAAAAAAAACTTACCTTATTGAATATGCTTTGACAAACAGTCCCATGACTTTTTTCTACCCCCTGTAATTTTCCCCCAAATCATCCAATTTGTCCCTCAAGCAGGAGAAGATAAAAAAACACAAGAAAAAAAAACAATAAAATATAAATATATATATTTCAGAGCACACCATACCAGGATGGGTTTCCCAGAAGATATCACTCATTTACTTTTCCCCCACATCATCCAATGAGTACCTCTTGCAGAAAAAGATAAAAAACCATGAGAAAAAATACAAATAAAATAAAAATAAATAATCAAAAATAAATTTGAAAGAAATATCCAAATTCTGTAATCCAATTCAACTTGTGAGCTCAATTCTCAAAGGCACAAATAATGCTTATATCTATTTGGTCATATTATGAACTAAAATGTGGTTACTGATCACTAGGATGTTATTTAAAACTATGTTCCTGCAAGAAAATTTTTATCCCTCTGATTCAACAGGCAGTAAAATGATTACTGCAACCTGGTGGTTGAAAAAGTTAATTCTTCACTCCAACAGTGTGTTGGAGTTGGTGGCTCACTCCTCAGTTCATTTTCCCAATCCAGCAATTACATAGTTATGTAATTGGAGGTAGCATTTCTTATGATTTGGAGGTTGAATGGGTTTTCCACTTGCCCCTGGAAGTTGGTGGAGAAATTTGGGTTGAACTCCACTCATGGATGCTGTCCAGGACCAGAGGAGATTGAAGGTGTAGTAGGGTAAAGATATGTGGATGTAGAGTTGAGGGTGATGTAACAACCTCTGTCAATGACAGAGGGGAGGAGGTGAGATCAACTGAAGATACAACAGAGATACTTCTTGAGATATAGCTTGGATACAGGTGAGATACAACTTGCCACCTGCATACGGGTGGCGCCCTATTTATTGTGGTGAGACTTGAATCTGGAGAACTGATCCACAATCATAAGGAAATAGCGGCTTCCACCAAAGGTGGGAGTTGTGAAGGGACCAACTATATCCATATGAAGTGTTTCAAGCATTTGGGTGACGGGTTTGAAGTGGCTATTGAAAGGAGTTGAGATCATCTTCCCTAATTGGCAGCTTTCACATTTTGACAAGTTAGGGATGTTTGCATCAGGAAAGAGAAACTTCAACTTGGAATTGCTGGCATGACCAAGTTTGTAGTGGAGATTGGAGGGAATGGTAGTCTTGAGGAGTGCTTCAGCCTTCTTCTGCTCAAATCTGATTCCGCACAGTTCTAGTAAGTTGTTGGAAGTAGACCCAATAAGCTTAAAGTTATCCAAGGTGATGGAAGACCCAGCAAATACAACTTTTTTGATTGTAACCTCCTTGGATCTAAATTGAGATAAGGAAATCAGGCATCAATTGATTTTGGGTACAAGCAGCACATCTTTCAATTTGATCCAAGCTCATTTGTGATTCAGAAGGATGGCATCTCCTATGGCAACTGCGTCAAGGGTATTTATCATTCAGTTCCAATTTTGATTGAGGTTTCTATGGGGTTGAGTATCCACCAAGGATTGTTGGCTATATGATGCAAGGCCCCAGAATAAAGCATGGGAAGTAAGGAATTGGAGAGCAAAGAATTGTTTTTCTGGTATATCTGCCCACTGAAGTACGCAGAGTGTTCCTGAGAAGATTCTTCTGGATTTGGAGAGGAAGCTGTATTGGTAAGGTGAGCTTGTCCTTGGGGATTTTTGGAGGGTCTGAGATGAGGATGCAGGAGCCACAAACAGCTTTTGGGGTTATCTGCGAGGGGATTGTGTTTGTTCTTAGCACATGGATGTTCAGGCTGCCTTCTTTTTTACTTGTCTTCCAACAATTTATACAGTGCCACCAATGTCTTGTCAGTTGAGGGACCCCTGGAAGTCCAAGTAGATTCAAGGTGGCTGACTTCTCGGGGATTATTCAAGAGTTTGGTGGGAAGTTTTAGAATTTTGTCATTTAGGAGGATGGAGTTGACTACATTGTAGTATTGAGAAGGAATTTTGGCAAGAATTGTGTAACTGAGGATGTCTGCAGGTACTTCAAGGCTGACCGTGGCCAGTTTGTTCATGAGCTTGCAACATTCTTGGATGTAAGCAGAGAGATCCCCGGTGAATTGGTAAAATATGAAGGAGAGCCATATTCTTCCTTGGTTGGTAGTAGAAAGAGAAGCATATTGTTTCAAGATGGCTTTCCAGATGGCTATAGGATCAGATTGATTAGTTGGATTGATGATAGCATCAAACACAGTGTCCCCAAGATGTTAAATTAGCATATCAGCAGCTTTGTAACACTTCTTTTTCTGAGCAGCAGTGGTTGGTACAACAGGTTCCTTGTCATCTTTGCCTTCAACATATTTGAGGAGACCTTTTTGATATAGATAGCTTCAAATACGTAGGGCCCAAGAATAATAATTTGACTTGTTAAGTGTGGGTAGGTTGCTGGGTTTGGAGGTGTCTTTGCTGTCTGACATTGTATTGATCTTTCGGTTCTTTTAATTGTAGGCCAAGAGTGAGAAATCTTGGGAATGTAAATCTGAAAATGTGACAGGCTAAAAGAACCAAAAGAGGGGTTGAGCTAGACTGTGGTAGGCAGTTAGAAACACAAGAGAGTCATGTAGGTCTTGAAGAGCACAAGGCATACAGGAAAGATGGAATTAACTGAGAGGACCTGAGAGCCCTAAGGGCAAACACAGGTTCTCATTCAAGCATTACAAATAGGAATTCATGAGCCAGATATGGAGTACGCGCACTGAGCAGATGATGACTGAGAAGTGCGCAGGCGCGGACTCCAAACTAAAAGGCAGGAAATAAAGAAAAGGAATAAAACAAAGATGAAAGTAAAAGGCTAAGATTCTGACACTTCCAAGTGATACTTGTGACTCCGGCTTGCCCCTCTGCCACGTGGCACCCCCCAGAAGGAGGACTTCCCTACCTCTGCTGTCAGCCATGAGACAGTTAGACGTGTCCAAATGTCTGGAAACTTACTGCTGGTATAGTGGCTAAGTACTAGGCTCACTTCCCAGTATCTGATACCAAGGTCACTGGTTCAAACCACAATGGAGACAATAATGAAAATGTTGAGTAGTTTTGTAATTATATATTAAATCTTAATAATATTATATAATGTTGTATAAGTATGTTTTTATGAGTATGGATTATGGAATTAAAACCTTGATAATTTATATTATCAAGAAAGAGACCCAATATATCTTTAAATTAAGTTATGGGGACTCAGATGCGTCCCAATTATTGATATAGAAGTTCCCAAAGTGTTTCCTCTCTTTGGGAAGGAGTTACAGTAATCATATTAACCCATACTCTCTATACTGTATAAATTAATTACATATTTAATATTATCCCTTTTGGGATACATTAATACCTTAATATACTAATCTGAGCCTTGAGTGCGTCCACTCAGAAGGCTCAGGGTTTAGTTGGGAGCCATGGTAATCATATTAACCCATACTCTCTACTCTGTACAATTAAATTTCATAATTTTTACCTTATCCCTCTTTGGGATGTAATTATAAGTAATACCCCCTTGGTACACTTAATACACCTTACTGAGCCTTGAGAGCGCTCACTCAGAGGCTTTAGAACTTAATTGTAAGCTATGAACCTTCTAGTAGCACTGCCAAGAGTATATACCCCTTGTAGGTATAGTATAATTATAAATTAATTACTTATTTAATACTATCCCCTTTTGGATGTAATAATGCTTTAATATACTTCACTGAGCCTTGATTGCGTCCACTCAGAGGGCTAAGAGTTCATCTGTAGGCTGTAAACCTTTTAATAAAAATTGCAAAGAGTATACATACTCTATGTGTATAGTATGAGTTAAGATACTTATAATTAAAATTAAACTATTTGCCAAGGTATTAAGCTACATTAAATAAATATAAATAATCATTATGATGGATTCTAAGGCTTCTATACCGTCCATCTGAGTGGTGTATAAGTCCTAAGACCCAGTAAGTGACCTTTTAGTGAGTAAAATGAAAACTTTACCTTGAAAATCCTTCCCAATGGGTACTAGTTCTTCATTACCCATTGGGAATGATGTAATGATGTCTTGGGCCTTTGAGGACGAAACCAAGGAGAGCCTGACACTCCCCTGGTGATTAATAGAGTCCCCTGAGGGCTCCTGTTACCTTAAAAGAGCAGGGTCTTTACCCTATAGCCCTATCATAATCCATTATATATTATTATTTGAACAAGAATACAAGCAAGAGTTAACAAGCCCATTAACCTTAATCTCAAGAAGTAGATTGACTGGGGCTATAAACTTTAGTATTAAATTCAATCAATAACCTATCTGGCAACACCAATTTCGAGTGGAAGGTCTCACTTGGATAAGTAACCCCTGTGTGTTACTCTTTAAAGGGTGTGAGCTTATTTATAAGCAAAGCTCCTTTTGGTCTTACTCCTTTAAGACTAAGGCCCCTTACCTATTACAAAGGTTTAAGGTGTGGCTATTTACTCATAATACCTTGTTATTATTCGACTCTGTAAAATTTTAAAGTTTCTGTTTGGAATATATAAGTCAAAACTAATTTAAATATTGGTTTGTCTTTATTCTTTTGCAGGTTTAACCACAGCTAGGTATAGCAATAGAGGTTAAATCCCTGGCAATTGGGGGCCTCATCTGATTTCAGTACCTTTGAGATTGTTTTTTCTGCTTAAAGTAAGCAATTTTGTGATATTTTGGGCAAAAGTTTTTGCTGATTTATAGATTTTTTGATAAAAATCAGTAAATAAAAAAAAACAGCAAATTTTCGAAAATTCTGGGATTTTTGCTTTGAGCTTTAAAGTCCTTCTGTTTTGAGTGTTTAAGCATATTTTGTGCGCATTTTTGACCAATTCTGAACAGAGATTTTTGCTAATTATTGATTTTTTTTTCCATTTCATATAGGAAAATTATAGAAAATAGAAAAAAAAAAACAAAAGGGCAAAATTTTCGAAAATTGCTTTTAAAACAGTTAGCCCTTTTTAAGGATATTATTCCACTGAGATTAAGCAATCTTAATCTAGTGTGCTTGGTTTTGACCTGGTTTTTTTTATTTGTTTTAAATATAAAAAAAAAACATTAATTTAGAAGAAACTGTCGAAAAAAAAAAAAAAAAAAAAAAGAAAAACCAAGTTTTTTTCTCACAGCATCATTAAATTATTGTTGCCTATTGTCCAAGGGTGTGTGTTTGACAATCTTGCTCTCTGTTGACTTGGAGTTTGACAAAGTCGCTTGCCGCGTAATTCCGGCTAACGGTAGCTCCGCGTAATTTCGCGCCGGGGCAGAGAACAACTGAACCATTTATCAATTAACGGTGCCGGTGACCTACCGCCGCCTGAACGAAGGATAGATTGTCGTGACCAGTACCATTATTGGTTAGAAGAGCAAGTTAGTATACATTTTTTTTTAAAAAAAAAAAAAAAACATAGTATCAATGTACCTAAGTTATCTCTTGACACGACATAGTGTCGAGACAACTCTCCATAGCTTCCTTCCTTCCATCTAACCAAGGAAGGGTTCGGAGCTTTGTATTGGAAACTAGCTCCGTCCCGCAAAGTGAAGCAAGGGGACAGAGTATCTGTAGCGTTGAACCTACGGAAAGGGCAAGATCGCGGACAACAGATATTGTGACTCACCGTGAGTCTTCCGTTGTCCTTTGACTGGCGTACAAACGTATTAAAGTAATCCATTGCTTATTGTTTCTAACCGCGTACGTTAATGGCAATGAACACCAGAAGCAAGGGGACTCAGCTTGTGCCCCCCGGCAATTTTGAACAACAAAAAAGGCGACCTACCGCCAGGATCAGCCAATCTGCTGACCTGCCACAGCCAAAACAAGATCAATTATCTGGAGGCTGTGGCAGCCAGAAACACACAGAACCAGGCAACGTTCCTGACCCAAGCCCTGGCAACGCACAGGGCCTTGATCAAGATATTAGGGAGGGAGAGGCTCATGAAAGAGACGGAGAGTTGGGACCCAACCCAGATCAAGAAGCCAGTGGCTCCAAAACCAAAAGCAAAGAAGAAACTACCAGGGGGGATAACCCCACAACCAGTAGCCTCTGGTTCCCAGGGTCCTTTGAGGAACAGAGATCTCTCTCCTCCTCAAAACAAGGGAGGAAGGATGAGGAAAAGAAGAGATCACAGGAATGCAATTTATGGGGCAATGATGAGGATGGCGAGATCTCTCCAAGGGGGATTTCAATATTTAGAGGAGGAAAGAGCCAAGAGAGCAAAGAGGGGTTAAGATTATCCCTTGAATCAGAAATTTTGTTAGATAAATTTCGTGATGTTGTATTCAATGAGACCCTTCACATTAAGAAGGCAGTAGTACACACAAACCAATATTGTGTTGAAGGCTTTGCCGCCATGGACAAGAAGTACAGTTGTATAGTATCTGATAGCATTGACCTTAAATCTATTTTAGAGAATTCTGCAAGAGATATAGAAGATTTAACTAATAAGACCATTGAACTGGACCTGATCAAGGTCCAGAATAGTGATTCAAGTAATTTGGATGACAAAGTGACAAGTATTAGTGAATCATTGAAATATTCTGCAGAAGAATCTGTAGCAGTGAGGAAGGAGGTCCATTCATTGACATCCATGGTCTTACAAATAAGTCACTCCTTGGAGCTGCTGGAACACAAGTTTGATAAAAATACGAATTCTGTCAGAGAAGAGATATTGAAATATCAGGTTGTGTCAGAACAAGGTTTAGAAAGTTTAAGTGCAAGGATTGATAAGGTACATAAACAATTAGAGCACAACCATGACAGGCTTGCCAGTAGATTGCTCTCCTTGTCCCCAAGCAACCACAGTCATGCCATAGAGACCAAAAACCATGACAGAGATCATAGGATGGATAGGAAAATAGCAGAAAAAATTGATCCAGTGCAAGATTCTAGTAAGAATGAAGTGTTCAAACAGATACTGCAGGGATTGCCCAAGATAAGTGAATGGCCTGATTTCTCCGGAGAAGGTGAATATGACCACACTGAATTCATTTCATGGATTGATAAATTGAAAGAGGACACAGGATTACCTGATACTTTGATCACTAGCAGGTTAATTATCTTGTTTAAAGGTATAGCCTCAGACTGGTATAGAGACAGAAGGAATTCAGTAGGTGTGCAAGACTGGGAATTTTGGAAAAAAGAAATAAGTTCAAAATTTGGTACAGAAAATTGGAAGAGGAAGTGTTTAAATGCTTTTAACAAAGACAGATTCCTGCCAGGTGTTACACCACCAGCAAAATGGGTGACCAGACAGAGGAAGAGGCTTAGAGCCTGCGACCCATACCTGGATCAAGATAGTATTAATTTCAAGTTACTGTCCTTGATGGATGGTGAAGTTTCATTTGCAGTAAAAACTAGTATGAAAACTACGGATGATTGCTCAAACTTGATTAATATACTGGAAGACATAGTAGAAGACACATCTCTAGGTAGGAGGAAATCATATCCTCCGAAAGAAGTTCCTATGGAGAAATCCAAAGGCAAAACTCAGCCAAAACTGAACCTGCAGGGCACAGAAGTCTCTTGTTATACATGTGGGAAGGCATGACATACTTCTAGGACTTGTCCTCAGAAGGAAAGCAAAGTAAATAACATAGAAACTAACAAAGAAGAACAAGTGGAGATTGCTTATGATTCTTTTGATGACCATAGTGAGGAGGATTATAACCACTTAATCATAGGATGCATAAATTCCATAGACTCAGCGAATGACTTTGTACAAATTTCATTCTGCGGGAAGCCTTGTAAGGTGCTTCTGGATTCAGGTGCTTGTAAGTCCATAGTAGGAAGGGGATACCTGGAGAATTTCTATCCCCAATGGAAAGAGCACTTATTAGACTCACCCAAGTTCAATTTACAAAGCTGTTCTGGTGCACTGGAACCTATTAGGAATGGTAAAGATCAGATTGTTCCTGAAAGATTTGGCTCTGGTTATCAAGTTTGTAATAATTGATAATACAATGGTTGAATACTTCATCATTGGAAGTGACTATATGAAAAAGTATTGTTTTAGTTTATTCCATGGGCAAAGTTCTTCATCCTTTACCATTGGAAACAGTGAAAGGTTTTACTTCAATAATTTTGGAATGGATATGGTGAATAATGTTTCAGAAGAAGATTTTGGCCAAGAGCTCTTTAGAGACTCAAAAATCAGGTCTTCCTTGAAAGCAGAGGAAAAGGAGGAACTATTTTCCTTGTTGTTTAGGCATCAAGCAGCTTTTGCAACAGTAGATCAGCCTTTTGGGTCAATCAGGGGTCATGAGGTCAAGATTACTTTGACAATAGACAGGCCATATCCCCCAGCTTTGAGGAAACATCCTTTCCCTGCTATCCCTAGGAGCAAGGAGGCATTGAAAGAGCATATAGATACATTATTGAGGTTGAATGTGATCAGAAAAGTAGGAGCTAATGAGGATGTGGACATCACCACACCTGTCATCATAGCTTGGCATAATGGGAAGTCAAGAATGGTTGGGGATTTTAGAGCACTGAATTCATACACAACCCCTGATAGGTATCCTATGCCAAAGGTTGTTGAGTCTTTGAGCAAATTGCACCAGGCTAAGTATATTTCTTGTATGGATGTTCTGAAAGGTTTTCATCAGAATGTTGTAGACCATGACAGCAGGAAATTCCTGAGGATAGTATGCCACCTGGGAGTGTTTGAGTATTTGAGAATGCCTTTTGGTATCAAGAATGCCCCATCCCATTTTCAGAGGATGATGGACTCAGAATTTCATGAGCAATTGATGTAAAACTTGTTGATAGTCTACATAGATGACATAATTGTATTTTCAGAAACATGGGATGAACATAAGGAGAGGATTTCCATTGTACTCAAGAAGGTGATCAGAATGAATATGAAAATATCTTTGACTAAGTGTTCATTTGGATTCAATGAATTGATGGCTTTGGGTCATGTTGTGAGTGGTCTGTCACTTGGGATAGATCAGGCAAGAGTGGCAGCTGTATTACTGAAGCCCACGCCTAGTAACATTAAAGAAATGCAGAGTTTTCTAGGTTTTGCAGGATATTACAGGCTACATATTAGGTATTTTGGAATAATAGCTTCTAGCCTGTATAATATATGCAGTCCAAATGTTTCATTTGAAATGACTACAGAAAGGTTGAAGTCCTATGAGATACTTAAGGAAAAGTTGACAAGTGCACCCTTGCTATTTCACCCAGACCCTAAGAAACCATTCAAACTGTATGTGGATGCATGTATGGAAGGTCTTGGAGCTGCATTACACCAAATACAGATTGTGAATGATAAAACAGTTGAGGGGCCAATTTGCTTCATATCCAGACAATTGAAAGATAGTGAGAAGAGATATGGTGCCTCACAATTAGAATGCTTGTGCTTGGTATGGGCCTTAGAGAAATTGTATTACTTTTTGGACGGTTGTCAGTTTGAAGTCATTACTGACTGTACAGCTTTGAAGTCTCTTCTGAACATGAAGACACCCAATAGACACATGTTGAGATGGCAGATTGCTATCCAGGAATGGAGAGGCTCTATGACTATAGTCCACAGAGAAGGCCTAATACATAAGAATGCAGATGGGTTGTCACGATGGGCACTACCTAATGACATAAATAATCCTGCTTATGACCCGGAAGATACTGTAGATACATTACCTATCATGGCCATTTCAATGAGTAGCCTAGCACAGAGTTTTGGGATTCTGTGTATGACTATTATTCAGGAGAAAAGAATACTTCACTACTAGTAGAGATTATGCAATCTAAAGTCAATAGACAAGACCTGATTGAAGGACTGGATGAACAATGGAGGAAGGAACTAATTAATTGATTCCAGGCTAGTCCTTTTAGATGGGTTATTATATAATAAGTCAGCCCACTGCTGTTCAGTAGTATTGGTGAAGGACAAGCACATACAGTTGTTGATTAATGAATGCCATGATAATATCTGTTCAGGACATTTGTCTAAGGAGAGGACAACGGATAGGATAAAAATGATAGCTTGGTAGCCTGGTTGGAGAAACACTGTCTCAGACTACTGTGATTTGTGTGAGAGATGCCAGAAAGCTAACAGATCCACAGGAAAGAAATATTGTTTGCTTCAGTCAATAGAAGAACCTAAGGATAGATGGTCCACTATTAATATGGACTTTGTATCTGGATTACCACCGGGAGGAAAGGATAACCACAATTGTGTACTGGTAATAGTTGATAGGTTCTCCAAAAGAGCTAGGTTCCTGCCATGCTATAAGGATAGCTCTGCCATGGATGTAGCATTATTGTTTTGTAATAGTATTGTGAGTGATGTAGGTTGCCCACAAAATATAATTAGTGATAGAGACCCTAAGTTTACTTCTGAATTTTGGAAGAGTTTGTTTGATTTGTTAGGAACCAAATTATCTTTCTCCACAGCCTATCACCCACAGACTGATGGATTGGCAGAAAGAATGATGCAGACTTTGGAAGACATGATAAGAAGGTATTGTGCCTATGGGATTGACTTCAAAGACAATGATGGTTATACTCATGATTGGGTATCATTGTTACCTGCCTTAGAGTTTGCCTACAACTCCAGTAAGCATTCCACCACTAACATGTCACCTTTTGAATTAGAAAGAGGTTGGATCCCGCACATGCCCAAGGATATGCTCCTCAGCAAAAGTATTGTACTGCATCCCACTGCAGATTGCTTTAGAGATATAATGGTTAAGGCCGAAAATTTTGCTAGCAAATGTGTTCAAGAAGCAGTGGAGTACAACAAGGGTAGATGGGATAGAACACACAAGGATCATGACATCAAAGTTGGAGACATAGTCTTAGTTTTGACAGTCAATTTTTCTAATATAGCAGGGCATAGAAAACTCAAAGACTCATTTGTTGGGCCATTTGTGGTAAAAGCCTTACATGGTAAGAATGCAGTAGAGGTGATTCTGAGCAAGGAGTTTGACAGGAAACATCCAACTTTCCCAATCAGTCTGGTTAAGAAGTTCATAGAACCCACTTCAAAGTTCCCACTAAGGAAGGTACCTGTGGTTGTGGTCTCACCTCTACAGGATGTTGAAGATGGATTACCTCACAAGATATTGAACCATAAGATTATTAGAAAGGACAGTAAAGATGTAAGAGTTTATCTAGTCAGGTTTAAGAATAAATTAGCTGATAGTGAGTTATGGTTGGAAGCTAAAGACATTAAAAAATCTGATATTTTATTAAGGAGATATGGAGCCTCTAAGAGAGCTAAAAATTCCTCTGAAGAGTAATTTTCTTTTGGTGGTAGGGAGTGTCAGCCATGAGACAGTTAGACGTGTCCAAATGTCTGGAAACTCATATGTCCTGCTGGTATAGTGGCTAAGTACTAGGCTCACTTCCCAGTATCTGATACCAAGGTCACTGGTTCAAACCACAATGGAGACAATAATGAAAATGTTGAGTAGTTTTGTAATTATATATTAAATCTTAATAATATTATATAATGTTGTATAAGTATGTTTTTATGAGTATGGATTATGGAATTAAAACCTTGATAATTTATATTATCAAGAAGGAGACCCAATATATCTTCAAATTAAGTTTTCGGGACTCAGATGCGTCCCAATTATTGATATAGAAGTTCCCAAAGTGTTTCCTCTCTTTGGGAAGGAGTTACAGTAATCATATTAACCCATACTCTCTATGCTGTATAAATTAATTACATATTTAATATTATCCCTTTTGGGATACATTAATACCTTAATATACTAATCTGAGCCTTGAGTGCGTCCACTCAGAAGGCTCAGGGTTTAGTTGGGAGCCATGGTAATCATATTAACCCATACTCTCTACTCTGTACAATTAAATTGCATAATTTTTACCTTATCCCTCTTTGGGATGTAATTATAAGTAATACCCCCTCTGTACACTTAATACACCTTACTGAGCCTTGAGAGCGCTCACTCAGAGGCTTTAGAACTTAATTGTAAGCTATGAACCTTCTAGTAGCACTGCCAAGAGTATATACCCCTTGTAGGTATAGTATAATTATAAACTAATTACTTATTTAATACTATCCCCTTTTGGATGTAATAATGCTTTAATATACTTCACTGAGCCTTGAGTGCGTCTACTCAGTGGGCTCAGAGCTCATCTGTAGGCTGTAAACCTTTTAATAAAAATTGCAAAGAGTATACATACTCTATGTGTATAGTATGAGTTAAGATACTTATAATTAAAATTAAACTATTTGCCAAGGTATTAAGCTACATTAAATAAATATAAATAATCATTATGATGGATTTTAAGGCTTCTATACCGTTCATCTGAGTTGTGTATAAGTCCTAAGACCCAGTAAGTAACCTTTTAGTGAGTAAAATGAAAACTTTACCTTGAAAATCCTTCCCAATGGGTACTAGTTCTTCATTACCCATTGGGAATGATGTAATGATGTCTTGGGCCTTTGAGGACGAAACCAAGGAGAGCCTGAAACTCCCCTGGTGATTACTAGAGTCCCCTGAGGGCTCCTGTTACCTTAAAAGAGCAGGGTCTTTACCCTATAGCCCTATCATAATCCATTTTATATTATTATTTGAACAAGAATACAAGCAAGAGTTAACAAGCCCATTAACCTTAATCTCAAGAAGTAGATTGACTGGGGCTATAAACTTTAGTATTAAATTCAATCAATAACCTATCTGGCAACACCAATTTCGAGTGGAAGGTCTCACTTGGATAAGTAACCCCTGTGTGTTACTCTTTAAAGGGTGTGAGCTTATTTATAAGCAAAGCTCCTTTTGGTCTTACTCCTTTAAGACTAAGGCCCCTTACCTATTACAAAGGTTTAAGGTGTGGCTATTTACTCATAATACCTTGGTATTATTCGAGTCTGTAAACTTTTAAAGTTTCTGTTTGGAATATATAAGTCAAAACTAATTTAAATATTGGTTTGTCTTTATTCTTTTGCAGGTTTAACCACAGCTAGGTATAGCAATAGAGGTTAAATCCCTGACATCTGCAGCTTACCAGGCGGATTGTGTCCAAGTAAACCAAGGCGCAAGGGACCCACACATCAAAGAGATTCTCAGACAGCGCGCGGCTCCCCCTCCAGAGCCTCTGTCAAGCCCATGGACCACTCCTGCTCTGGATCCATATTCCAACCCAAGGTATTTGTTTGACTCAGAAAAGAGGCCCGCAACCGCACAAGCAACTCCTCCACGACCACCTTCTCCAATTGTGATCCTTTTGTTTCCCCCCAAGTGTTCTTCCAGAAGTCCTTTCCTTGCCGCCAGCCTCCCCTCCTCCAAGCCTGCCCATGATGGCCCTCTTGGCTGCCAACTTCAAGAACTTTGCTGAATTGTTGATCTCAATTTTGCAGATCTTTCTTGCGGCTCCCAGCACTCAATCCTTGGAATCCAGAAGCAAGCTCCTGGCTTCATTCCAGGCCTTTTTAGCATCTTTGCAGGCGTAAATTGAGGAAATTAAGGAAATCCTGAACATGGCTTAGGCGCCTTCCCCCCTTCCTCTTTTCTTTACTCTTTTATATCCAAGCTTTTCTTAGCTCTAGAGAAATACACATTTCCTGTGCGCGCGTTCCTTCTTCAGCTAGTAGTCCTGTGAGAACAACCCCATGCCCTGAGTGGGTGAGTGATAAAACCTGAGTACCAATTTGCCCCATGTGCAATTGCACAAATGCGAGTCCTGCCAACGCACTTTGAGCCTGCGCCTCCGTAAGTAACCAAGGTGTCCAAGAGGTAACTGGACCCCCCCATACAAACTGCCACACAGTTCCCCATAAATTTCCTATAAAAATAAAAAAGACAACAAGCCGCCAGTGCGGGCAGACAACCACCAGAGAGGAAAATTAGATAAGGGAAACAAAAATTCTGGTGTGTCTAGTCATTCCAGCTGTGAAACGGCTAGAAAACCCCCTTACCAAATAAAACTTTTCACGCGCACGCTCCAAACATACCCATCAGTGCCCATTACACACATCCCTAGAAAGGAAAAATAGATAATAAAGAGAAACAGACCCAGGAGAGAGAAAGAAAGAGAAGAAGAAAAAAGATTATAAAGAACACTCTTTTTTTTTAGCTCTCCTTGTCCCCCCTTTGCCTTTGGCTCCACCTTTTGTCTTTTTCTGTGGGGCTTGTCCTTGCTTATATGAAACCAGAATTGCGCCGCTCCCGCGCTCCTGAAATATTTTAAACCAAAGCCAGTACCAATCCAAGAACCCAATCCAATCAAAGAAATAATGAGACAAATATTCCGGGTTGTCTAGTTGTTCCAGCTTTGAACTGGCTAGAAAACCCCCTTGCCAAATCAGGCTTTCCCTTCCCTCCTAAGGCCCCCCAGCTAGGCAGCTTTCCCCAGCGGTTTTCAGCTCTCTACTCTGCCGGAGCTGTGTGTAAAACGGGTTCTCCTCAGAAGCCAAAGAGTCAGAGCCCACCGGGTCTTCCATTGCTTCCAAAGCCACACCACCACCCCTAGCATCTATGTTGTCCCCAGCCCTTTCATCAAAAGAGGTGTACCCACGCGCAAAGAAGCACTTCACATGCAAAGCCATGGCCTTCCATTTAAGAGGTGTCCTGTCAAACTCCTCAAGCTGATAACTGGGGCCCATGAACTTAGAGGCCAAGTGGTATGGGCCATTCCATTGGTTAGAAAAAAGCGGCCCCCACTGAGACTCCAGAATCTGATTGTACAGCAGTACCACGTCCCCTTTTTGCAACGGTTTGTGGAGGCAGTGGGAACAGTGCTTGTCCCAGTACCATACTTATTCCATTCAGGTCTTCCCTAGCCGCTCTGCAGTCTTTTCCAATGTTTCCTCATGCCTAAGGAGCTTCTTGGCGCATTCCTTGATAAGATCCGCAGATGTCTTGACCTTCCACCAGTCAACACCCAAGAAAATTTCCAACCCAATTTCCACCTGAAGAACAGTCCACTGTGCAAAGAGCAGCTTGTAGGGTGAGTAACCCATCAATTGCTTCATGAAGATTCAATCCACAAAGAGAACCACTGGAAGCACCTCCTGCCACTTCTTTCTGTCCTCCCTGCAAATCTTCACCAGGGCATCCTTGATGGATTGATGTCCCCGCTTAATCATCCCTGCGCCATGCATCCAAACTTTGCCCCAAAAATCTGAGCCAAGTCCATCAAGAGACCTTAAAACTCTGCACCTCTGTCCGCTGTGATCAGAGGGAGCAATTCATAGAGCGCAAGCCAATCTTCCTCCAAGAACTGGGCAACCTTTTCCGCCAAAAAATTCACCAAGGGGCGTGCCTCCACCCATCCTGAAAGGTTGTCCCGCACAACAAGCAAGTGCGCAAACTTCCCCCTTTGAGGTGCACCACATCAAGAGAAACCTGTCCAAACAACGCATCTTCCCCCGTGGGGTGACAAACCTCCTTGGGAAACCTTGAACTCTGCCGCTGGCAGGCTTTGCATCACTTTACCCATTCTCAATTGCGCGCATGACCCCCAGCCACCAGAACTGTGCCTTCACCCTCCTCTGCTTCTCAATTTTGCCCTGGTGACCAAGTTTTTCATGCAAAAACCTCAGGATCAATTCCTGATCCATCCTAGAGATTGCAACCAAAAGAGGGACGGGGGCACTCCGCCACCACAAGTGCACCTCCTGGACATAGAAGTTTACCACGCGCCACCTTGCCCATTCAAAAACCGTATTTTTTTTGCCTTCAGGGAACTTGAGATCCCAAAAATAAAAACACAGGACCCTGTAACGTACTGACTGAAGCAGCACCAAGCAAACCTTGGCCTCCACCACCCCTACCCAACAAAACAGAGATTCTTTTATAATTATGGCCAGCAATTAGATTAGGCAAATGAGCAGTATTTAAAGCAAAAGAAATTCTGGAAACCTTTTTTCAATGATTGCTTGATGGGCTCTCACAAATGGGGCAACACTTTGGATAATATTGTTGATGAATTTGATTGGATCATGAATGGATAATGGAAAACAGCAGGGAGAAGAGCTCCTTAAGTACAAAGGATTGGCCTCTTGTGAGCCCATGATACAACACGCCAAAAGGCAAATTTTCCGCCCCAAAAGAGCTCTACAGGCTCTACAGGCCTTGTTACTTGGTTTGGGATACATCAGTCCAGGTTGCAACCACAAGAGGGACGGGGGCACTCTGCCACCACAAGTGCACCTCCTGGACATAGAAGTTTACCGCGCGCCACCTTGCCCATTCAATGACCGTATTTTTTTTGCCTTCAGGGAACTTGAGATCCTGAAAATAAGAACACAGGACCCCGTAACGTCCTGACTGAAGCAGCACCAAGCAAACCTTGGCCTCCACCACCCCTACCCAACAAAACAGAGATTCTTTTATGATTATGGCCAGCAATTGGCTTAGGCAAATGAGCAGTATTTAAAGCAAAAGAAATTCTGGACACCTTTTGTGAATAATTGCTTGATGGTCTCTCACAAATGGGGAAACACTTTGGATGATATTGTTGATGAATTCAATTGGATCATGAATGGATAATGGAAAACAGCAGGGAGAAGAGCTCCTTAAGTACAAAAGATTGGCCTCTTGTGAGCCCGTGATAAAACAAGCCAAAAGGCAAATTTTTTGCCCCAAATGAGCTCTACAGGCTCTACAGGCCTTGTAACTTGGTTTGGGCTACATCAGTCCACATTGCATCAGTCCCTGTAACCTTACAACCAGCCTATTCCGGTTGTTTCTGGTGTTTAAACCTCAATGGGGCTGAACCAGCCCCTGTGCTGTTCAATTGCTGGCTGGTTGTCCATTACAACCAGCCCTGTTACTTATCTTAGCACTTGTACAGCCCTGGCTCCTCATATGGGCCAGGTGGGACCCAGGACTCACCTAAGTCCAACCAAAATCTCACCTGGGGGGATGTAACCAGCGGACATGCCGCCCCCCCCCTCTTTCTCTCAAATACCTGGAGGGGGCGGTCAAATCCCCCTACCAGGGGCCCTGGGGGTTGATACCCCAAGGGACTTGCTACGGTAAGTGGGCTGGGGGGTGGTCAGGCCCCATCCAGCCCGTTGCTCCTCCCCCTTGGTAAAGGGGGGGGGGGGAGAGCGCCCCTTTGATGGTGGGGGGGTGGTCAATTCCCCCCCACCGCCGGTTGCCTCAATGCGACTGGACTGGCCACCTCTTTCAGTGGGGGGGTGATCAATTCCTCCCCACCATGATGGGTTGCCCCTTGCAACCGGTCACTGGCTGGTTACAACCAGCCAGCCCTCCCCCTCCCCCTTGCAATGGCAAGCAAGGTGAGGGGGAGGAGCTGGGACCACCAGTCCCATGGATTCCACCCAGCGGGGCAGCCCCAACAACGGCCCCACGCAGGCCGTTGGGCCCCATAGACAGGCCAAAGGCAAAAACAGCGGCCCTGAGCGGGCCGCAACACGGGCAGCCTCCCCAAGCGGGCTGCAACACGGGCAGCAGCCCCAAGCGGGCCGCAACATGGGCAGCGGGCCGCAACACGGGCAGCGGCCCCAAGCAGGCCGCAACACAGGCAGCGGCCCCAAGTGGGCAGCAAAACGGGCAGCAACGTGGGCAGCAGCCCCAACTGGGCTGGGACACAGGCAGCGGCCCCAATGGTCTGCCCCAAGCCCAAAAACTAAGTAAAACATAATTTGGCGGGCCAGCCTGTCTGGCCAAGTATGTCCAAAATGAACCTTGGGCCCAATTATGCCCATACAAACCTATTTGGCTTTACATTCCCATATTCCCCACTGGGCCCATTAGGACCCATGTACCAATAAGCCTGTTTCATGCGTTTTGAGGCCAGTTTCCCCAAATCAGTGAGATCCATACAGGCCCGTATGGTCCGTGTGAGTGTCCAATGGGCTGGAGAGGCCCATATGTGCATCCCATTTGGATTACACTTATACATAGGACATGCGTAAGTGCATACATATTTCAACACACCCCCTTAATCCAAAAGGGGTGACATCCGCATATTAGTTACAAAGCCTTCCTGCTTTTTCCTATCTAAAGCCTTAGTCAAGATAGCCACAATCATTGCTCCAGTGGGCATGTACCTCAACACAATCTCCTTGCAGTTAACTTCATCACAAATATAGTTATAGTAAACATCAAGATGTTTTGTTCTTGAATGTAACACTTGGTTTTGCGCCAACGCAATGGCACTCTGTTTATCAGAATACAACAACGCAAACCCTTGTGGTTTATGTGTATACTCTAAGGCTTTTCTCAACCATTTTTCTTCCTTTGAAGCTGCTAAGTAGGCTCTATACTCAGTCTCTGTTGATGAAAGACTTATTGCCAACACCTTCTTGGACATCCATGACACCAGATTCATACCTAAGAAGAATACAAAACCACTTGTTGATTCCCTAGTGTTACCATCTGCCCAACTTGCATTGGAATAACCAACCAAATCAAAGTTTGCTGAGTTTGTAAAAAACAGTCCCAGACTGTGCATTCCTTTAAGATACCTCAAAACTCTCTAAAATTGTGACCAATGCCTCATGCTTGGCTTCTCTAAGTTTTGCAACAAGACACCAATTTCCAAAGCAATATTGGGCCTTGTACACTGCCCCAAATAAGTAAGCAATCCAATAGCTGACCTGTAGTCGTTTTGAGATTGAAAAAACTCAAGATACTCCTCATCTGTAGAATTCTCTAAACAAATGTTTGAATGCATGGGAGTACCAAACTCCTTTTCATCCTCTAAGCCATATTGCTTAAGAAGAGCTGCCACTTAATGGCTCTGGTCTCAATTAATACCATTCTTGCTCTTACTGACTTTCATTCCTAGCACCTGTTGCACCAGACCAAGATCTTTTATCTTGAATTCCTTTTTGAGTGTCTCCATCACTCTCTCTTTACCATTTCCAATAATGATAATTTCATCAACCCATAAAAACAAAATTGCATCCATTCTTACAAAGAGACAAGGGTTGGCCTCAGACGTCTTGAAACAAATCTGTATCAGTTTCTCACTCATGGTATTATACCACAATCTAGCTGATTGCTTCAATCAATAATGGTATCTACACATCTTGAGGACATACTCCCCTTTATCTGCTGAAAGAAAACTTCTAACACAGATTTTCTTCATGGTTTCTGGTTTATTCTCTACTAACCATTCACAAAAACCATCAGGGATTGACATATAAACAGTATCCTCCTCTCCAAGTTTTGCATTAAGGTATGCTGTTACAAAATCAGCTTGTCTGATTTCTTCTCCCAACTCCACTGCCAGAGCAATGATGTACCTGAAGGTGGACAGCCTTCCAGTTGGTGAGAAAGTTTCTTGGTAATCAATACCCTCTCTCTGCTTGAAGCCCTGTGCAACGCATCTAGCTTTGAATCTTTTTAAAACTCAATTTGTGTCAAACTTCTTTTTTAACACCAATCTAGACCCCACAATGGTCTTTCCTTTTGGAACAGAATCCCGCTTAACCACTTCAAAGAAACTATTATTTTCTAGAGAATCAAATCCCTCAAAAATAGCACTCTTCCAGTTGGTTCTCTCATCAGAATTCATATCTTGGCCAAAGCTATTTGGGTTAACCCTGTTGCCCATTTCTGAACTCAACTCCAGGACTTCATTGAGCATACACTGTTCCTGAAATGTATCTTCCTCATATCCTGCTGCAGCATAATGGGACTTTCATTCCCCGTACCTATCAACTGGTACTCTAACCCTACCAATTCTTCTTACTGGAGGTGGAGGCTCATCAGGTTCCAAATTAACGGACTCCCCTGAAGCAGAAACTGGACCCTCTGGTGGCATGTCCGCCATCTCTTCATCTTCTGGAACCACATGTTCCTCAGCCTTTGCTGGTGAAATAGGTGCTAATTCTATTTCTTGCTGTGACTTATTCACAACAACATCTTCACTCCTTTTGAGTGGAAAGGTACTTTCATCAAATTTTACATCCCTAATACGGATAACCTTTCTTGTCCCTGGAAAATAGATCCTATACAATTTAATTATTAAATCATAGCCTACAAGTGCCCCTGTTCTGGCTCTAGGGTCTAATTTTCCAACCATCTCATTATGGTGGACACTTCAATACACCAAGCAACCAATTGTTCTTAGGTGTGATGTTTTGGGGTACAACTTCCAAAACTGATAATGAGGACTCTTCCCATTAACACTTAAAATGTTATGCAAAAGACAGACTGCACACATCAACCCAGCCCATAAGAACTTTGGTAGACCAGATTGACACATAATAGTTCTGACCTTGTCCAGTAAAGTCCTATTCATTCTCTCAACTATTCCATTATTTTGTGGAGTGCTTGCAGTAGTGACTATATGAATTATACCATAATCTTTCAATAACCTCTCAAACTCTTTACTCACAAATTAACCACCTCCATCAGTGATAATACTCTTGATCTCCTTCATTAGGCCATTCTGTTTCCAGACTTTGAAGATTACAGAAATCTCCTCTGTGGTCTGATCCTTAGATCAAATTGGTTTAACCCAAACATAATTAGTTTCAGTATCAACTAAATTGATGAAGTATCTTGCCCCACCAAGGGACTTGAGTGTGATTGGCCCTGCCAAATCAATGGAAAATTCCTCTCTAGCAACATCAGTGCAATCTCTACTCTTTGAGAACATTTCTAGTCTTAGCCCCTAAGGTACAACTCTCACAGTTTCTGTCCTTTACCTTATGGCCACTTCTATTGTGAGCAACAGTGCTCAAAGCTGAGATTTTGAACAAGCTTGCACACAAGAGCTTGCTCCGAACCTTTCCACTAAGAACAGTTCTCACATTCATATCAATAACAAGCTTATCTTCTTTAAGATAACAAATCTGGAAACCTTTTTTCCACAACACTTCAAGGGACAAAAAGTTATAAGGCAACTCTGGTACATAGAACACTTTCTCAAAAGAAATTTTGAAAACCAAGTGGTTTGCAAGAATAAATTTTCCAATTCCTTTAATCTGAATTGTTCTGCCTTTTGGAACAATGTTTACAATTCCTTAATAATCACTAAGATTTGAAAATAAACTTGGTTCAAAGAACATGTGATCTGTACAACCAGAATCAATCAAAACAAGAAAATCCTCCTTCAATCCTCCTAATAGGAAAGAAGCTTTATCAGTCACTGATAATTTCTCATCTTTGAGGTTAAGATTACTCACTTTGTAATCAATCAAGTCCATTTCTTGATACTCATCAATTTTGGCCTTCTTGTTGGGAACTTCTTCCCCAACAACCATTTCCATTGGACCATCAAACGCCAACATTGCAACGTTTTTTTAAGTGAGATTGACCTCTTTGTCACTCTCTTTGGACTTCTTCCTCTTCTTGGCCTCCTTGCAATCCTTAGCATAATGCCCCTTATTCTGAAAATTATAGCATAAGACCTTGGACAAATCCTTTTTTGCATTCTTGAAAGATTTTCCAGTCTTTCTAACAAGGGC
The DNA here is from genome assembly GCA_025617555.3 of Puccinia polysora. Lineage (NCBI taxonomy): Eukaryota > Fungi > Basidiomycota > Pucciniomycetes > Pucciniales > Pucciniaceae > Puccinia > Puccinia polysora. Next base: position 23,734,234 of record CM062614.1, read on the forward strand.
GGTTCCAGAACCCACCTTTATCTTGAACTGAAGATCATCCTTTTCAGCATATCCTCCTCACCAGGAAGAGGGTCCAATTGAGAAATAATTCTGACTAAAGAATCAAACTCCTTTGGTAGCTGCTGAAGGATTAAGAGTGACAAACACTCAGGATCCATGTTAAGTCCTGATGAATTAAACTTGGCTATGCTAGACCTAGCCTCTGCAACAAACTGTTTACAATTTGAATATTTTAACTTAAACATTTTATTGAAAGCTATACACTTCTGGTGAACGGAATCACCAGCATATATGGACTTAAGTAACTTCCAAAGGATGCTGCCCCTCCTTCTCTCATCTTCCCTAAGAGTATCAGCAACCCATGTCACATGGTTCTCATCAAGATGCCTAAGGATGAGATGATAAGACTTTTTCTCCACTTATGAACTGATCAAAGTGTCATCTGCATCCATTATCTCCCCACAACAGATGTTGTTGGGCTCACTATCCATAAGGACAGCCCAAGCATTATAATTCTGACTGTTCAGAACTATGTTGGTGGAGCTAAAATCAGGGATATAGGACATCTCCTTGGAAAACTTGAGATCTTTGAGGTTCTCCAGAGTAAGTTACAAGGGTCTAGATGGCTTGGAAGCAATGATGATCTTGGTACTGATAATGTGTTATAATTATGTCCAGCAATTAGCTTAGAAAAATGAGCAGTATTTAAAGCAAAAGAAATGCTGGAAACCTTGTGTCAATAATTGCTTGATGGGCTTTCACAAATGTGCCAACACGTTGGATGATATTGTTGATGAATTTGATTGGATCATGAATGGATAATGGAAAGCAGCAGGGAGAAGAGCTCCTTAAGTAAAAAAGATTGGCCTCTTGTGAGCCCATGATACAACAAGCCAAAAGTCAAATTTTCCGCCCCAAAATAGCTCTAAAGTCTCTACAGGCCTTGTTACTTGGTTTGGGCTTCATCAGCCCACATGGCATCAGTCCCTGTACCCTTACAACCAGCCTATTCTGGTTGTTTCTGGTGTTTCCACCTCAATGGGGCTGAACCAGCACCTGTGCTGTTCAATCCCTGGTTTTTTGTCCGTTAAAACCAGTCCTGTTACTTATCTTAGCACTTGTACAGCCCTGGCCCCTCATATTGTCCAGGTGGGACCAAGGACTCACCTGAGTCCAACCAAAATCTCACCTGGGGGGGGGTGTAACCGGAGGACATGCCACCCCCCCTCTTTCTCTCAAATCCCTGGAGGGGGCGGTCAAATCCCCCTACCAGGGGCCCTGGGGGTCAATACCCCCAGGGCGTTGCTACGGTAAGTAGGCTGGGGGGTGGTCAGGTCCCATCCAGCCCATTGCTCCTCCCCTTTGGTAAAGGGGGGGGGGGAAGAGAGCCCCTTTGATGGTGGGGGGGTGGTTGATTCCCCCCCAATGCCAGTCGCCTTGATGCAACCGGCCTGGCCACCTCTTTTGGTGGGGGGGTGATCAAGTCCCCTCCACCTTGACAGGTTTCCCCTTGCAACCGGTTGCTGGCTGGTTACAACCAGCCAGCCCTCCCCCTTCCCCTTGCAATGGCAAGCCAGGGGAAGGGGAGGAGCTGGGAACACCAGCCCCACTGCCGCCACCCAGGGCGGCCGCTGCAACAATGGCTTGCGCGGGCCGTTGGGCCCCATAGACTGGCCAAAGGCAAAAACAGCAGCCCCAAGCAGGCCGCAAGGCGGGCGGCAGCCCCAACCGGGCTGCAACACGGGCAGCGGCCCCAATGGGCAGACCCAAGCCTGAAAACTAAGTAAAACATACTTTGGCAGGCCAGCCCGTCTGGCCAAGTATGTCCAAAATAAACCTTGGGCCCAATTATGCCCATACAAGCCCATCTGGCCGTACTTGCCCATATCCCCCACCAGGCCCCTTAGGGCCCCTGTACCAATGAGCCTGTTTCACGCGTTTTGAGGCCAGTTTCCCCAAATCAGTGGCATCCACACAGGCCCGTATGGTCCGTGTGAGTGTGGAATGGGCCGGAGAGGCCCATATGTGCATCCCATTTGGATTACACTTATATGTAGCACATGCATAAGTGCATACGTATTTTAACAGATTCCATGTTGAAAGGCTCCGCTCCTTTGTATGGGTCCTCCAAAGGATACCATTACAGCGCATCCGGCATTGTGAACACTTTTCCTGGAACATGCGCCATGTTAAAGGAAAACAGCTGGAGGAACACCACCCACCTGGTCATTGGCAGGTTCAGCAACGTTGGCGAGTTGATCATCTGTTCCAAGGCCTCCACTTCCACCAAGAGCTCAAAATGAACACCCCACAGGAGATGCTGAACCCTTTCCATGATCTTGGTAACCCCGCACAACTACAACTTTGGCTGAGAATAGCAGCTCTCCATTGCTGTAAAGTTAACCAACTTGTGGAGCACCGGCTGTTCCCGTCTATCCTCCTCCTGCATCAGGACCCCCCCCGCACCAAGCTTGGTAGAATCAACCGTCAGATGTATCCCTCTGGTATTGTAGTTAAGGTCCGTTAGGCCAATGCCCCTCCCAACAATATCCTTGTGCTTTGTAAAATTGTTGTCACACCCAGCAGTCCATTCCCACCTTGTGCCCTTCCGTTTCAATGCCTGCAGTGGACTTGCCACCTCTGCAAACCACTCAATGAACATGCAAACGTAGCTAAAAAACCCCAGGAACTTGAGGATGTGTGCTGCCATCCGCGGGTTCAGCCACTCAAGAACCTTGTTCCGCTTTTTCTCCACAATTTGTTGTCCCTCAAAATCCACCATGTGCCCCAAGACCTGAAGAGCCAGGACGCAAACCACCAGTATCTTTCCCAATACCCTAAGCCCTGCTTGCTTGATCCAGAACAGAATCCATTCTAGCATGACCGTGTATTCCCAAATGAACCAATGGATTGTAGGAGCCCCCGCCAGAACTGTTCCTCCATAATCCGCGTTAGGGCCCTTAATACCGGTTTTTTCAATGAAGATCTGTGGGCCCTCAGGGAGATTTTTGCACATTATCCACGTCATCTGAGCTTGGTAAACCACCACCAATTTAATTGCACCTTAGCTTGGTGGCAGGGCTAAAAACTTGCTAACTTTACAAACACCAGGCTTGTCCTTCTCATGACATGGCCCTCTGCCGCACCCTACTTGGAGCGCCCCCTTTGACACACACCCAGTTTGTCCTTCTCATGACGCGGCCCTTCGCCAGGCCCTACTTGGAGCCCCCCGTGTTGTCCGTATCCTTCTGGCATGCCACATGATTTCCTGCCCCCCATGGGTTGGTCCACACTTGCGGGCGCCTGCCCTGATTGCCCCTCTCTAACTTCCAGGGCTAACCTCCCCACAAACCTGGTTTGGATGGCTTCATGCTTGGGTAAATAGTGGCCCAGTGGGCCCTGGCCTGCCACATCCAGTTGAGCCCCACCTGCGCCTGGTATGCTTATACCTGTGGCGCCCACTTCTGAGCCCGCAGCAGCCACTGCTGAGACTGCGCACCTCCCAAATGCTGAGCGCACCTGCCTTGGCACAGTTCCCAATCCAAGGCTATATAACAAACCACATCCTGCTGCATCCTCCCCAATGCAGTCTTTAACAGGGTCAGTGGACACAAACTGGGAGGAAGTTCCCACTGATTGTAGCCACCCATCACTTTGGCCAACCGGTAACATGTGCCCCTGGCCATTGAATCCAAGAATTTCTCCACCCCCGGAGGCAAGCCCATGTCAAAAATAGTGAACAAGTTAAGATGCTGCAGGTCATGAACAATCCTTAGTGAATTTTCATCTTGCTTGACAACCACAAATATTGCACAGGAGTAACTCAACATGGATTGCTTGTAGAGAGCCGTTCTGACGCGCTCTGCACAAACTCCAAAAAGGGTTCCCCAACAGTCTGTGTGTCAGCCTCCTGGATGCCAAGACCCTTTCTATCCTTTAGCTACCAGAGGTGATAGAATAAATAATAAATATGTTATTTAATAAATGCAGCAAAAATCCATAAAATATTTGGATTAAGCTTATTGCAAGGTTAATTGGTTTGGTTATAGTTTATTGTTATAAATAAATATGAATAAATTGATTATTAAATATTTTTATAGAGGGGCCACAATTATATTGGGTATCTTTAACACCTCTCTTCAGGGATTTCAGTATGAAAACATGTAGTCCTGGTTACTTTGGGCTCTTTAGTTTAAAGGATATTTTACCCAAAGATAATATGTATATAAAACACACGGTGGAGTGGCAGGGCCTTGTAAACAAGCTGCCACAACAGACAAAGGATAATAAAACTCACTGGTATATCATTAAATCCTTTGGGTATCTGTTTGAGACGTGCACTGATGGGTTAAACCTGTATGCTGGGGTTATAAGGTTGTTCAACAGTTTTAATTGATAAAAAAGAGGTTGAGGATGGATATTATTGATCAGAATTAGCCATAAATCACTTACTTATCTCTTATAAGTACTTGATTAGCTTGGAACAGTGTCTGGGTATAAATATAACTGGGTCTCTCCCCATCAATATCCTCAAAAGAGCTCTTTATTTATAGCTTTTGGAGTCCCAATACTATCCTTCTGAGGGGTACAGGGGCTCAAAGGGACAGACAATAAGGCTAGCAGGGTAACCAGTGGTAGCCTGTCCCGTGTTCTTGGTTCTATATCATAGGTAGCATCTAATTCCCCAGGGTGTGGGAATTATTCTACTTTATAATGCCCAAACCTTCTTCCCCGCAATTATCATGGAAAGTTAGGCAAGCAGAACTAATATGGACCTTGATTGGTACAGCTTGCAATCCACCTCCTCCTCCGCCACGTTCAAGCGCTGGACCTTTGTTGGGACCAGGCCTTGTTGGAACTCCCTCAATGCTTGAACCATTTCCTCAAAAACCACTGGGGATGAAGAGCTGAATGATTAAAATTCCCTGAACCAACAGACTGAAAGAACAGAGGTCAACCAGAGTTAAGAAGGCAAGGAAAGAAACAAATGACAATAGTGAAGGATTCTCACTCTGTGCTGACTGGAAGGAGTGAGAGATGCTCAAGAGTAAAAGAGAATGTAACAAATGATGAAGGATAAGAGGGAAGTGGGAGAAACAAGACAGAAGTCTGAACACATAGCAATGAGGAGATTAACAAGGGATAAGTCATTGGTTGGTTGAAGCATCAGATTGGAGGCAACCTCACATATGAACAAATAAGAAAGGAAATCGGCTTTGACGTCCAAGAGGTGAAGGTCAGAAAATTGAGCAGTTTGACATTGTTGGAGCAATATGTTTGAAGATAGGAAGTTTGGTTTTTGAAGTGATGAAAGAGGAAGGGTAGATAGCGTTATAGGAGGATCTGAAGCCGGGAAGATGGTGTTGATGGTTTGATGGGAGGATCAGGAGAAGGAGGTTGAAATGCGGTGGAAGAATGAGAAGAGTTGATGGGAGAGGTTGAGGTGCGGTGGAAGAATAAGAAGAGTTGATGGGAGGATCAGGAGAAGAAGGTTGAGGTGCAGTGGAAGAATGAGAAGAGGATGGTTGGAGGAGCAATGATTAGGAGCAGGAAAGAGTGGAAGAAAGAATTCGGAGAGAGTGAAAAAGGGTGAAGGAATTGGGAGATGTGGATGATGATCCAGAGCAGAAGTCAGATGAAAGGAAATGTTGTCAAGAGTGTAAGGTTGCGCGCGCTGAGAGATGAATCAGTGAAAGGTGAGTGACACAAGAGGTAGTCGGAGATTTCCTTTCAAAACACAGCCGTGTTCAAATGAGAGGTTGGAGGATGGCAGTTGTGAGGTTTTTGATGGAGGGCTTAATGGCTGATTTATTCAACAGGTTGGCCAACATCAATTTGGAGGAGACAAGATTGGTGATGAGTAAGTTATTGTCCTTTTGCTCTCTGAGCCATTTGATCTGAGTTTCCACGTGCTTGAGGGCGCTTTAATGGGATTCGGAATTGATAAGGTTGTTTAGGGCCTTATTGTTGATGTGCAACGTGTGAGTGAGTGAGATTGTAGGGTTTAAGTCTTTTAGCAAATTCAGGATCCAAATTTTCTCTTTAATTGCCAGGACAAGCGACTTGAGTTCTTCTTCCGTTGAGGACAGTGAGACTGTAGGTTGAAGCTTGCTGTGCCATGAAATGGCGCAGCAATAGAGTAGCACCAAGTAGCCAGTGTGGCTTCTCCGTGAGGAGGGCTCATTGCCTCCGTCTGAATCGCTCCACGTTTTGAGATCAAAATCAAAGGAGTCATTCTTCAGGCAGAGAGCTAGGTTTCTCGTGGTTTTGATGTATCTCCAGGCATGCTTTCCTTTGATCCAGTGAGGGATTCCAGGTTTTGCGTTGAAACGTGACAAGGATGATACGGCGTAAGCGAGATTGGTCCGGGTTTGGGTTGCCATGAAGTTAAGGAAGCCGGTTGATGAACAATAATTGATGTTCAGGTCAGAGAATGCGGAGGCTTCAAGGTTGGTAGCAGGTTTCAGAATAGCTCCAGGGGTCAAAGGTGTGTTGATAGGCTTGGATTCTGATAATCCGAGTTTGATCAGGGCAGTGTTGATATGATTGGGCTGATGAAGACACGGTCCTTGTGATGACTCAGTGACATAATTTCCAAGGATTTTGGTGAGTGGGCCTTTGTGTGAGATTGAGAACTTCCTTTTCAGTTGCATCCGGAGTTCTTGTGAATTACCTATGATGACCAAGTCATTGACATAGCAAAAGATGAAGATGTGAGAGGATTGGTTGATGAATAAGCAGGGGTTGGCTGAGGAAATGAAGAAGCCTTGATCAAGAATCCACCTTTTCAGTGTGTCAAACCAACTTTTTGGCGCCTGTTTGAAGCCATACAGTGCCTTGTTTAGTTTGAGATAGGGAAATGGAGAGGAATAGCCGGGAGGTGTTTTGATGAAGATGTCTTTGTCCAGTGGGGCATTTAAGAAAGCAGATTTGATGTCCATTTGCACAATTGGAAGATTGTGATGGAACGCATAGACTAGCAGTATTCAAAGAGTGGTGATTTGTCCGTTGGGTGCATATGTTTCACCATAATCAATGAATTCTACCTGCCAAAATCCTTGAACGCATAATCGTGCCTTAAAAATGACTCCGTCATTCTTGGGATTGGATTTGAGTCAGTAAACCCACACGGTTGACAGAGCCTTCTTGCCCTCAGGAAGTGAATGGCAGCTGGTCCAGACTCCCAAGGTTTCTATCCCGTCAAGCTCAGTTTTCATACCCTTGAACCAGTTCATGTGATCAGGTGAGCGTTTTGCTTCATCATAGTTTTGGGGAACGGCCCTGGAAAGAAAGCCGTAGCGTTGAGGTTGTTGGATGTTTGAGCGGTCTCTCAGGGTCATGGATGGAATAGTAAGCTGATTGATGACATTTTCGTCGTTGGAGGATTCAGTGGAAAGTTGATTGGAGTGAAGTGATTCATTTAATGGGAGGGAGTCATGCAAAGTATCTGATGGCTGAGATGGCTCAGCAGTTGTTGAATCGATGGGAGCAATAGAGGAAGGAGTGGGGACATTGCGGTTTAGGGAGGAAAGAGCATCAAGGAGATCAAGATTGGATTGAAGGAGAGGTTCAAATGGGTTTTCAGATAAGGGGAGAGAATCAGTTAGTTTGACGTTTTTGAGAATTTTAACATGCTTTGAACGGATTGTTTTGCCAAGTTCTGGGATATAGATGAGGTAGGAATTGAATTGCAGGTCATGACCTACAAGAATTCCTTCCCAAACTTTCTTTTCAAATTTTCCAAGATGGTGACGAAGGTTAAGAACAATGGCCTTCGATCCTAGGGTTCTCATTAGGCCGAGTTTTGGTTTGAAACCGTTCCTTAATTCAGAGGGACTGTATTTAGAGTGTTTGGAGGGAAGAAGATTGAGAGTTTTGCAACATCCAACCAGAATTTGGTCCCACAGTTCTATTGGGACGGACATGTCAATGATGTTGGTTCTAGCGGATTTGACGATTGTACAATTTCCACGTTCAGCAATGGGATTGTGTTGTGGGGTGTAGGGCTCAGAGGTGGTATTCACAATGCCGGAGTCTGATAGAAAGCAGGAAAGTTTTGAATTCACAAATTCTCCACCGTTGTCTGAGTGGAGAGATTTGAGTTGATACCCGAACTGATTTGAGTGGAGTTTGATGAATTTAATGATTTTGTCTGTGACTTCTGATTTCAACTTAATGGGGATGCAGGTTTTAAAGCGGGAAAATTTGTTGGTAAGTAGCAGGAAGTATTGATTGCCCAATTTTGACACAGGATTTATAGGACCACATACGTTGGCGTGGAGGAGAGTAAAAGGCTTAGAGCAGGTGGGAATGTGATTTTTAAAAGATGACCGATGAATTTTTCCCAGGACACAGGATTCACAAGAGAGTTCTTTCCATTGTATTTTGGGAAAGCCTTTAGAGAGCAGTTTTTTTTGATCAAGTTGAGGGTGACCAAACCGTTTTTGAAGAGTAGTTAGGGTGACAAAAGCATGAGAAGACTCGGATTGAGGGAGAGCAAAGTCCTTGATCATCAGGAGGTTGTCCTTGATCAAGCCGGTGAGTATGGTCTTGTTTTGAAAGTTAACAGCAAAATTTCCGTGACCGGAGAGATGGAGCAAGCAACCTTGGTTCAGAAGTTGTCCCAAAGATATGAGGTTAACCGCTATTTGAGCTACGTATAGCAAATTGCTGAGATTGATGTTGCAGTGTTCCAAAAGGATCTTTGCAACACCAACTCCTTTGGCGCTGAGAGAAGTATTTTCTTTTCCAGTCTGAATTTTGGTATGATCTTCCGAAAGGCTCTCAAAGAAGTCGAGCAAGTTGAACATCAATTGAGACGCACCGGAGTCCAAGATGATGGAGTGTTTGGTGAGAAGTTGAGAGTTTGTCATGGCAAAGTTGTAAGATGTGCAGGTGAAGTTAGCAGAAGCTGTTTTATCATTGTTGGGTTTTGGGTTACTATTACTGTTGTTTCAATTTGGTTGAAGATGAGGGTAAAGCCACCAGCAGGAGTTTTTGGGATGAGATGATTGAGGGTTGTGCCAGGTGGGTTTGCACTTAATGACTTCTTGATTGACGCTCTTATTCAACATAGCCAAAGCATAAGTTCCTCCTTCTATCTTGTTCTTGATTTGATTCAAGTGTCGAAGGACAAGATTGCCATCAATTTTGGATTTGCCTAGCGAGTGAGTAATGGTTGTCTTAAGATGTTCCAGTTGTGGTGGGAATTTGTAGAGTATTAGGTAGGCCACTATATTGTTGTCCATTTGAATGCCAATTTCAGAGATTTGAAGGAGACAGGATTTTACTTTGGTTATGAATTTATCCACGTGCTTAGTGTCAAATTGAAGATTCAGAAAGTTGAAGAAGACCCAAGAGCGATTTGCTGTCTGGGAGGAAGCATAAAATTCATTGATGGATTTCCAAAGTTCAATCCGGTTAGTGAGAAGATGATCTTTGACACAGTTGATATACGTTCTGTTGCCAAGCTTGGCAAGAATATATCCTACTAATTTGAGATGAACTTCGGGAGGGTATTTTTTGGGTTCAGAAGATAGAAGCCATTGACCTATACCTTTTAGAGCAAATATGGTGGTTAACTTTGAGTGCCACAGCAAGAAATTGGATTCAGTCAGCGTAGGAATTGAGTCCGTAAGGGTCTTGAGGAGGGATCCGTTCAGATCTGTTGGTCCAGGAGAGAGGGACATGATTCGGCTTCAGTGGTGAATACGTTGTGATTCGGCTTTTAACCGTGAAGAGCTGAATGATTAAAATTCCCTGAACCAACAGACTGAAAGAACAGAGGTCAACCAGAGTTAAGAAGGCAAGGAAAGAAAAAAATGACAATAGTGAAGGATTCTCACTCTGTGCTGACTGGAAGGAGAGAGAGATGCTCAAGAGTAAAAGAGAATTTAACAAATGATGAACAATAAGAGGGAAGCGGGAGAAACTAGAAAGAAGTCTGAACACATAGCAATGAGGAGATTAACACGGGATAAGTCATTGGTTGGTTGAAGCATCAGATTGGAGGCAACCTCACATATGAACAAATAAGAAAGGAAATCGGCTTTGACGTTCAAGAGGTGAAGGTCAGAAAATTGAGCAGTTTGAGGTTGTTAGAGCAATATGTTTGAAGATAGTAAGTTTGGTTTTTGAAGTGATGAAAGAGGAAGGGTAGATAGCATTATAGGAGGATCTGAAGCCGGGAAGATGGTGTTGATGGTTTGATGGGAGGATCAGGAGAAGGAGGTTGAAATGCGGTGGAAGAATGAGAAGAGTTGATGGGAGAGGTTGAGGTGCGGTGGAAGAATGAGAAGAGTTGATGGGAGGATCAGGAGAAGAAGGTTGAGGTGCGGTGGAAGAATGAGAAGAGGATGGTTGGAGGAGCAATGATTAGGAGCAGGAAAGAGTGGAAGAAAGAATTTGGAGAGAGTGAAAAAGGGTGAAGGAATTGGAAGATGCGGATGATGATCCAGAGCGGAAGTCGGATGAAAGGAAATGTTTTCGAGAGTGTAAGGTTGCGCGCGCTGAGAGATGAATCAGTGAAAGGTGAGTGAAACAAGAGGTAGTTGGAGATTTCCTTTCAACAGGGGACACAGCTGCTAATTCTTGCTGCGTTAGAAGTATTGGCTCCTTGTTCCCCAGAACTGTCTGCAAAATCTCCATGGATTTCTTCTTCCCTGTGGCCTTTTTTGTCTGTCCATCTCTGGCAGGCGCATGTGCTGCTGCCTTTGGAACCGGTGGTTGCTTGCTGAATTCTATGTCCATCCTTTCCACCACAATCCGCTTGTTCCCTTCCAGCGCCCTTACCTTGTCTTCTACCCTTGGCATTTCCCAGGTCTTGAGTGTGGTGAAAATTACAAGCAACATCTGAGTGGCGTCATCCCAAGGTTTCAACCCTTCCTGTATCTGCCCCATAGGGGGCAGCTGACCCGCCATTGAGTCAACCTGTTTGTCCATCCAAAATTTGTACGTGAGGCCGGACGCGCGCATCAACCCCTTGTTCATCTCTTGCCTGAGATTGGAACACAACAACTTACAATGCCCCTTCTCCCTGCAATACCCACACGTATGCACCATGAAAACTCCCAAAGGTCTGCTGGGAGGCTGGAAGCCCTCTTCCAGATGAGGTGGTATTGCGCAGGGTTGGATCAGAGCCACCAGGGATGTGGGGACGGTAGGGGCCTTGGTCCAGTTAAGAAAGATACACAGATTGCTCTGGATCTCTGTCATCTCACCCACCACTGGACCCGGATCCTTCTGAGGTTTTGAAATGCCAGAGGATGTTGATGGCCCCACAACTGGTGCTTCTGCTGGGGCCGGTACCAAAAGTGTTACCTACTTCTTTGAAACAGCCCAGTACATTTGCGCCATGTCTGCAATGAGCTCTTCTAAGTCAATCTTGCTCTCCACAGCCTGTTGGATGACCAAAAATTTCAGAAGGATTGCAATTCTCCCATCCAACAATCTCTTAACCAAGCTATGGTTGTACAGGTATTGTTTCACTTGCAAGCGGAGTGATGGCGCAAGTCCTCCCAAAATCACCCACTTCATTTCCCCTGTCTGCCCCACAACAAATTTGTTCTTTGAAAGATAGCCGTAGATTTTCTCAAACTTTGACATGTACTCCACCAAAACTTTGTGCGTCCGGACCCCTCCATTCTGGATTCCCTCTTCTGCGGCTTTCTCAAAGTTACTTTCCCCCAAAAAAAGCTTGTGCTTTCCCCATCTTGCCACAATCTTTCTATTCAACCTTCCCCAATGTTGCCTTTCATACACAACCATTTCCTCCACATTGTGGAGACTCCTTTTGGGATTGGGAAAAAAAGTAGCAAATAGCTTGCTGGAATTCACTTGAGGAGGAATTTAGTACTACAGCTATTGATATGATAGAGGAATACTAAGGGTGGTTTTGAATTTCCTGCCCCTCTGAGTACTATAGTAGTCTCACAACAATAAAAGAAAAGAGATTGGTGGCTGATTTTCAGATATAGTTGCTACTATAGTAGTCTCTATCAGACCTAGGATAAATGTATTCAAGGTTGATAATGAAGAAATGGTGGAACAGATAGTTTAATGAGGCTATAGAAGCTGATTAAGGGAAGAATATTTTATCTTGTCTTATCCCTTCATATATATCCTTTATTCTTGTTTGATTGGTTACTGATGAATACTCCTTTGATATTACAGGTGATGATTTATAAAATTGAAATTGTTGAGGCTATAATTGATAACTTATGGTGATGGTTGAAGATTATTGATGATGATGATGATGGATGAGGTAGGTGATGATGATGGTTGATGATGATTGATGATGATGATGATGGTTGGTGATGGTGGTTGAGGTAGGTGAAGATGGATGCTGATGATGATGATGGAAATGATGATGGATGGATGATGATGATGGATGATGATGATGGTTGAGGTAGGTGATGATGGATGATGATGATGATGATGATGATGATGATGATGATGATGATGATGATGATGATGATGATGATGATGATGATGATGATGGATGATGACGATGATTATGGATGGTGATGATGATGGATGGCCAAGGTATGTGGTGATGCTTGGTGATGTTCAAGTTATGGGGACATGGTGGTGATGTTCAAAGGTCTGGGGTATTGGGTAAATAATTGTGGTGGTGGATGGTCAAAAGTATGGGTTATTGGGTTGTTTCATGGTCAAAAGTATGTGTTGATGATGATGATTGATGATAATGGTGATGGTGATAGTGGTGCTGATGGTATGAGATAAGGGATTAGAGATGGTCACAGAATGGGTTATGGGATATTGGGTTGAGGATAGCCAAGTATGGGTTTAGGGTGCCTAGGAGGCATTTTGATCCCTGGATGAGAGCTTGGGGGGATCTCATTGGACCTGGATGGGGGAGAGAGGCCCTCTATTTATAGACAATCCTACCCTCAGGGCTGCCCCTGAGGGTCTCCCTAGTACAGTGAATACAGTTCATGAGGTATTTTGGCTGATCAGAGGAGGAGGCTGTGCAGGATCTACATGCATGTACACCCTTGCATGCATTTCTGTGCTGCATTTACACAGGTTCCCCCTGCATAAATTATCTTCTGTATAGTGGTAGTTGGTTATTTGTTTGGTTCATCATGCAGTTCCTTGCATATATTAATTCTGTATGGTGGTGCACAGCCTCTGGTCTACTGGTGCATGCAGGATCTTGCATATATTGCTGTGTGGTGATTTTTTTGGTGTGGTATTAATTTCTTCTGTACTGCATGTGCCTGCTTGCATATATTGCTTGTGTACAGATGAGGTGATGTGTTTGGTACTGTATTGATTTCTTCTGTATAGGCTGGTGAGAATTTTAGGTGGTGCATGGTTTTAATTCATGTGGTATGTACTTGAAGTCTTCCAGAGTATGTCCATATTTCCTTCACTGAGTTGTGACACCTGATTGGGCTGTATCTTCTAATACATGAGAGTTGGAGGGGTACTTTTCCTGAGTGACTAGGGGTTATTTTTGGTGTAGAATCCATTTTTGAAGTATTTTTGATGATTGGAACTGTCCTTATACTAGAAAAGTGAGTCTGATGGCTATAGGCTAGGTGTTGGGGCACCACAACATCCCAAAGCTTTTCTTCCTCCATGGTGAACAGAACAATTGTACAAACCTTATCTGCACCCAATGCACCTTTTGAGTCCCCAATACCCTCAAAGCTAGAGAGAAATCCCTCCACATCCGCAGTGCTGAACTGGAGGTGAAAAAAATCCCTAGGTCTTAACCACACCCAACAAGTGACTTCAGCCACCATTTCTGACAACTACCCCTCTGATGGCAGAGCAAATCTGCCCATCCTGGGAGCAGAAGCGGCCGGTGGCAGGGTCTGAGCCAGAGAATTAGGGGTTGGTTTTAAAGTAAAATTGGGTGGAATTTTTGATCCTGGTGCGTTTTTTGGAAGCATCCTGGGAACCTTTGAGAGACTTGAGACAAACAAACATTCCCAGCCAGACCCCCAGATGTGGAAAGTAAGAAAGAGAGACTCCCCTAGTTTTACCTTAGTTTCAGAAGCGATGGTCTTAGCTTCTGTAAGGATAAGGATGCCCCTTTGTAGAGAGAGAGAGAGAAAGAGTAAAAGATGATGAATTCCTTCTTTTCCTTTCCCTTCCGTGATTGTATCTGTGATCCAATGATATGATATGATATCCCCAACCTCCAAGCTTGGGTTGAGAGCGCAGACTTTATGCCTACCCTCTCAACCCTAACAAGTACAAGCATAATGACAGCCCAAAAACAAATAGAAAAAAAACCCTAAAAACCAGAACCCTAGCCTAACCCTAGCCCTTTTCCCATACCACAACCACCCTAAACCCCGCATACCGTTACACACACCAGTTTTGTCCTTCTTATGACACAGCCCTCCGCTGCACCCCACTTTGAGCCCCCCCCTTGACACACACCCAGTTTTTCCTTTGTCATGATTCGGCCCTCCACCAGGCCCTACTTGGATCCCCCCGCGTTTTCCGTATCCCCCTGGCGCACTACATGATTTCCTGCCCCCCATGGGTTGGCCTGCCCTTGCGCGCGCCCGCCCTGCTCCCATAGCCCCAATTTCCCTGCTCTAACTTCTGGGACTAAGGAGCCCCGCAAACCTGGTTGGGCCGGCTTCATTCTTGGATCCATAGTGCTCAAGCAGGCCGCGGCCTACCACATCCAATTGAGCCCAACCCGGGCTGGTATGCTTAGCCCAGCAGCCCCTACTTCTGAGCCCGCAGTGGCTGTTTCTTAGCCCGCAGCAACCACTGCTGAGATTTCATACCTCCAGAATTCTGAGCCTGACCTACCAAATGCTGAGTGCGCCAGCCGCTGTGGTTCCTAATCTGGGACACCTCTGGACCAGTACGGAAAAAGTAAAATGCTTATGAACTTTTCTATAGCCTCCATTTAGGTCCAAAAAAAAATACTTTTTGATCCAAAATGATTTCCATATCCAGTTCCCAAACTTCCAGCTCCCACTCTCCTAGTCGTCTATGATCATCTCTTGGGTGCCTAGCGCCCAGTCCTATGTTCAACTTGCCCTTGCTTTGCGCTTCTATTTACCCTTTTGGAAAACGCACGGATGAAGACCGGCTTGGCTTGTGGGCTTCTATCCGGCACCGGCACCTTCAATTGTCTTCCCTCAATCCCCTTTTTGGTCATCCCCTCCCAATTGTCCAAAAGACAACCGGGAAAACACTCACTCCCTCCAATCCTCCACTCCATCACCATCATCCATCCATTCACCCCCTCTTCCCAAAATCCACTCCTCCCCAAGGCTAGCGTTGAGATTCCCCCCCACTACCCCACACCCTCTTGTTCCTATCATCCATCCTCAACCTACCCACTGATCATCATCCTCTTCACTGACCCACGTCCTCCTCCTCATCATTGTTGTCATCATCCTCTACCTCAGACTTGTTTCCCAACTCAACAAACTCCAACCAATCCCAATCTATTGTTGCTCCTTCTTCAACTCAGCCAAGTTCCGCCAAATTCATTTGACTATCCTCTCCATCCTGAAAAACTTGGATTATGATGATAAACCGGACCAACTGAAAGCCCTTCTCCTCAAATCATCCTATCTCAGTTTACTACCCAACAACAAACTCAACCAACTCATTATCTTGCTCTTACACCAGCATTGTGAAGACCTCCAACCATCTTTGTTTGCTTGCCCTTCACGCCCACCCATCTTAGTTCTCAATTCTACCTGCTCATCCCCCAACCAAAGGATCAACATCAAGTCCAGCGGTTTCCCAGGCCCGTCAGCCTGTCTGCGCGGCCCGTCACCTTGCTGGTGTCCCTTTTCATCCCTGCTCATTCATTTACTTTTATTATTTCATTTGTTTTCAATTTTTTATTTTTTTCCCTTCTTTTTTTCAGTTTTCCTTTCATTGTTCTCCCATGATCAAATTAAATCAAATCCTGGGTAAAAAAAAAAAACTTTTTTTTGATTGTTTCTTTTTTCCATTCTATCTGTGTCATCACTTGTAAATAGCCTGGAGGGACCCATGGCCCATAAAAGGAGGGGCTCTCCCCTGCCTTTTTTAAAACATCCATGGGAGTGTGTGCATATGTCCCCCCCATTATCATTGAAATCTGATCCTCATCCTCATCCTGTTTATATCTATGATTGCCCCCTCATCCATTGATCCTTAGTCTTTGCCCCTCTGTGGCCTGATCCTTATCACCAACCAATAGCCTTGCCAGTTGAAGAGAATTCTGTCTGTTAGAATTCTTGAGTGTGTTATACCACTACTTGATCCCTTTCTCTGACCATACTGGTCTTGATCCCTCCTTGATCATCTTTCTGGAGCCAATAACAATTGATTGAAGAGGTATTATTAAGCTTAAGACCTGGAGTGTTATACCTCCCTTATTTTTTTAGAGTTGCATTCTGCAAGCCTACTCTTGAGTTCCTTGAGAATTGTTGAGGTTATCCTTCCTTCAAAGCAGTTACTGTTTGATTTTAGAGCTTCTTAAAAATAGTGCTTTGTCCTGTACAGCCACCCTCAGTTATCTGGTACCCTTCAAGTGCTTGATTGCGGAGAGTTGGGCAGGTTCATTGAGAACCTGGAGGTTGGTTTGTTTTGAGTTGATCATCCCCAATCTTCTGCTGACAACCAGAGTTATTAGATTCTGGTCAGCCTGGAGTTTCATTGGGGAAAGCTTTTTCCCACCAATGAAACAGAACCTTCTGCATGGAATCAACATTTTATTGCGTAAGCTATAATCTTGATGAACTGGAAAGGCCTCCCCTCAAGTGCAAGGCTGTTGCTTTGGAATTTAAGTGCTTATTTGCGCAGGGATCCAACTTTTTTGACTAGATGGCGGGGAAGGATGACATCCCTGTTAACAATAGAATGGTTTCAGGCTATGATGACATAGAGGACGTGGGCCCTTTTTCTTCCAACAATGCAGCGGGAAAGGTGCCACTCTTGCAGAGTAGGAGGCTGGAAAACTCTGGGGAAAGCCTCCAAGTTGGGTTGGAAAGCATGATTTGGTGAGGGGGTGCTCTAGCCAGTCTACAGCCAGAACACCTAGGCACCCCAGAATGTTTTATTCCTTATTCTTCTGATTGGATTTGTATCTTGGATTGTTTCTGGCTTTGGCTTATGGATTGCTTCAGAAAAAACAGGTGCAGTGTGGAAAGATATTGTGTGTTTGGTAAATTCCCCACAACAATATAAAGTTCTCCACAACAATCTTGCTCCAAGTTCTGGAAAGCACAATAGCCCTTGAGTCACACTCCTGTACCTCTGCAATTCTTAATCAAACTCCGCTTCTGTACCCAAGCCAGAAACCACTGAAGCTAACTTGCAATGAACTAATAGTAAATAAACAATCCAAACTCCCCAAAAAGCTCCACACTTGAACTATTTCTCTAAATATTACCTGTGCAATTCCGCTTCCGCACAAACCACTAAAGCTAACTTGCAATGAAATAATAGTAAATAAACAAGCCAGACTCCCCAACAAGCTCTGCACTTGAACTATTTCCCTAAATATGACCTCCGGGAACTCTTGCTGGTTCCTACACTCCAAAGTAACAGAAGAAAATAATCTAACTATAATTTTCCATAAAGATATACTCCAATACTCCAATATTCTTTAAGAATTTCTGATGATGGTAAAACCCTATAATCCTAAAAACTCCTATATTATAAACTCCTCTTCTCCTCCATAATCATCCCCCCCTATGATAAACTCCCCTAAAACAAAAGAAAAGCTTCCTTATATATACAAAAAAAGAATGCAAGCCGCAAATGAAAGACCCCTCTTGTCTCCGTGCATTCCACACTGACCCACCTTAGCTACTATGAAAAAGGAATGTGAAGTTTTCATGAAAGACCCCTTCTCCCACCACCTCCGTGCCTTTGCATTGATCCTCTTTACAAAAAGTCCAATCCTTACCCAATCCAACAAATTGAAGTAGATTTGATGATCCTGTTTCCAATTCCCCATAACAGTTGAGTTGCGCAAATGCATAACTAACAACAGATCCATGGAAATCTTCCTTAGCAGATCACTCCCAATCCTGCATGCGGCATCACTAAAAATCCCCAACAATCCGCATGCCCCCTCCTCAACTTTAGCGTTCGTTGCCACAAAGTGCTCCACAATCTCAGTGCATATCCCATAATCGGCCTAATCCATGCCACTTACATGCAATCACTTGCTTCTGCATTTGTAAACCCACTGCCGCGGAGGTAAAGTTATTTTTGACCATGCAATTTCTGCAAAAGGCCAAATTCCAGCCCATTCTTGTCATTTTGCCTGCAAAAGCGCGCGCCGCACCAATGCCATGCCCTCAGCTAATTTACCCTGGAATAGAAAGTCCGCCAACGCACTTCTCCAAGCCTATTGTACTGCGGACTTCCAACCACAGCTGAGCTGCTCCAATTCAAATGTCCAGTGGTGAGCCTACTTGCCTCTGTGTCTATAAATAACTGCCACAGCGGAGAAATTCTGGGTCCTTATGTGCAAGGACAAGCCCCATGAGCAGAAAGAGGGACCAAGAGCAGTGCAACAAATCAAAACTTGATGTATAGATAAGCATGTGGTTTCTCAAAAAAAGAAAAAAAAACTCTCCTATATTTCTGTCTTTTCTCTTGTGTAGAAATATAGGCACAGGATGGTTTGTTGTGGTGTAGTGTGGGCTAGGGTTAAGCTTGATTTGTTGAGGGGTTTTTCTAGCCAGTCTAAACATCAAGGAAAAACTCTCCTATATTTCTGTCTTTTCTCTTGTGTACAAATATAGGCATGGGATGGTTCTTTGTGGTGTAGTGCGCGCTAGGGTTAAGCTTGATTTGGTGAGGGGGTTTTCTAGCCAGTCTAAACATCAAGGAAAACTAGAGAACCCATAATCATTGTCTCCTTATGTTTTATCTCACTCTCTTGTGTGGTCTGCCCGCTGGTGGTCCAGTTTTTGCTTTTTTATAGAGGGGGTATGGGGAATTTTGAGGCTGTTCTTCTGGGGGGGAACAGGTACCTCTCCAGGAACCCAGGATGACAAAAAGGAAGGAGGCACAGAACTCATGGAGGCACAGACAGGGAACTTGTACAGCTTGGTGACTCAATGGCAGACACACAGTTCTTGTTTTGCAATGCAGATTTTGATCCCCCTTCCTCTCACTTCTCTCTCAGTTTATTTCTCAGGCCCAAGGCTGCTCTCACAGGGAAAAATTTTTCAAACTTAGTTGCAAGCAAAATTCTGTATTCCTTTTGGGGTACAAAGAGCGCATGTAGGATGATAGGAAAGGAAGGGAGAAAGAACAGGAAGAGAGAAGGAAGAAGTGGGGCAAGGTGCTAAGATGTTATCCATGATCTCCACCATTTCCTCCTGTGTTGCCTCAAGTAAGTCCAAAAACACCACCATTAGTTTGTTCTGGGGGCCGGTTCTGTGCGCGTGCAGGGCCTAGAGGAAGGCCTGCAGGAGCTTGGTCAATTGGTGGGAGAATTTTTGAAAGTGTGCTTCTGGGAGAGCTAGTCCAGTTGGTATTTCTAGGATCTTGGTTGAAGCCCTTGGGGGAGCAGGTTTGGCCGGTGGCAACAAAAAAATTATCACCTTCTTGGGAGATGGTGGTCCAGGATTTTCTGCCAGTGGGGATGACACACATTCCCCTGGTTCCAATGAAAACCTTGGTGAAGGCAAGGTTTATGGAGGAGCAGGAGCTGGGGCCAAAGCCAGTCCAGGGGCTGGTCCAGGCAGAGTTGGAAGGGGAGGAGGAGAATTCCAACATCCAAAGAGCTCCTCAGCACAGGGGTCTTTTGCGCACACATTCAAGTGGATGCAATTGTCCTGGTATCAAAGGGCCATGTGCCATTCCTTGGTGTTCAAGAAACCCTCCTTGTGCGGTTTACCAGCCCAACAGATTGGCAATGCTGAGTTTCTACTCTTGCATGGAGGAGGAGGTGGTTGAGTGCGTGGATGGCTGGGGGAGGCGGATCTGCAAGGGGTCCAGATTCCTTGGGGATTGACTCATTCTTTGAAAACAGAAAAAAGTAATGGAAATTGCTCTTGTGGGGGCAAGGATGGGGTTGGTTGCAAGGTATTCCCTTGCCAAGCAAACAATGTCAATGGCTGGCACAGCAACCAGGAAGCAAGGTGCAAACCAGTTAGTGGCAAAGGCAGAAGGGGCAGGAAGGGGCCATTGCAAGTGGGCTGCTTTTAATAGGAGGACAAGGGAATGGAAGGTGTGGAAGTAGGATGGGAATATGGGGTGTGGAATTAGCATGGGAAGGTGTGTTGTTATGGTTTTGGGGAAAGACCTCTGGGGACAGAACTCAAGATGGGGGGGATGTGATGGCATTATATAGATAGAAATGGTGAAATAACTCTCACCAGTTACAAAATTCAATTTTGTTTAAAGAGCTTTGAGCAAAGATTCAATCAAGGGTTCTGGGAAGTTGATGGAAGGTATTGTTAATTATTTTTTGAGGTGAAGTCATGTAAAAGAATAAAGAGAGCTGCAGCTCTGATTAAGTAAAAGTTGAATGAGAAAAGAATGAAAGGAGCTTATAACGCCAAGCGTAACGGCCCTGAGATCAGCAGGAAAAGGACACTCTGGTTGATTTGGTTTGCTGAACAGATGATGAATTCAACTTGAGAGCACCATGGTTTATATAGAATAAATACATGATTGGCCAACAAGTGGTTGAGTGCAAAATGAATAAGGAAAAATTAACATAAGCAGTTTAAGTGACATGGTAAGTGAAATGTTATGCTTGGACAGTCTGACAATCACTACTAAGAACACAGCCTAGTTATATTTTAACCATTATTTTAATACTTCAATAACAACAATAATATAAATCAAATCAATCCAATCAATGATACTTCAAACTCCAGTGAAAGTCACATAGATATAAACTCAAATTCTAACAAGTCAGAATAAAAGGGAATCACAGGAAGAAAAGACAAAAGACTCAAGACTAAGAAACAATTGAGACAAAGAATCCCAGGCTCTGGAACAAGTAAGGCAAGGGATGATGAGCAATATAAGAGGAGAGAATCACTCTGATTAGGTAAGCACCGCACCTAGTTGATTGCTTTTGTTCATCAATCAAGTTTGTGGTAAACCCACCCTCATTCAATAGATTCCCAGCATTTTTCTGATCTTCAAGCACCTAACACAGAAGCTTATCTTCTCCTTACAACTTGCAGGGTCCTTTACTTTATTTTTTAAACTTAGGGCCTGCTTACCAACATCCCCAGATTCCTGGGCCACTCCTGTTAAAAATCAAACTCCCAAAAAAACAGCTTGCTTCTTAGGCTTCTTGGGTAAGAAATATTCAAAGAATTAGTTGGACAAGACTTTACCTTAAATATCATTTCACCTATGTTAGCAAAGTTCTTCCTTGAAATAGCATGCTTTGATTTTATCAGTTGTGGCAGCTTTTCTGGAAAGCAGAATGTTTTAGTGGGTAACTTGATTCAGTACAGGAGAAGCCTAGGTGGCTTGATGTTTACCTTTTCTTTTTATGATGGTAATTTTTCTGACAATTCAAGGTTTTTCTTTCTTGCGCAAGCTTCCTTGTGAACTGCTTTTTGGGGTGGTTGATATTATTGTGCTGTTCACCGGCTCTCTTAACCAAACAATCTGCCAGATGATCTCTCCTGTTTCAAAGCATCCATTATAGAGAATTTACTTTTATGCCATCAATATTGCAAAGTAAGTGTCTGCTTTCTGATACCAGGAACCTTGCAGTCCTTTAGCTACAGAGAGGGATAAAAATTCTGGAATAATAATATTCCAAAATAAAAATTTAAAGAGCTCACATAATATATATTTTAAGAGCTGGTGCAAGTTTTAATTGGTTTGGTTAAAAGGTTTCTCAATTTGTTATAAAAAGAGGGGCCACGGTATTAAACTACTGGGGATCTTTACAGACAGAAAAGCTCTCTTCAACGGGCCTCCTGAGGCGGTTTAAGAACCTTGGAATGATAATGGGTGCCTTACAAGGACTTATCCACTGATATGGCTGGGCAAAACAGCACAATGGCCAAGGAAGGAAGGGAAACACTCACTCTGAATCAATAATCCACAGAAAAGCCTGCAAAGATACAGGTAAAGGGTTTCAGGGCAGATGGGGTTAATTGCCAGACTAAACTTTAGTGAATCAGGTTGATTGGTTTTTTGGGAAATAATAATAATACTACAGACTAGGTTTTAAGTCACTTGCTTATCTCCTTTTAAGTACTTGAAGAACAATGACACAGTTTCTGATGATAATATTAAATTCCTGGTAAAACTGATGGGGAATAATGGATCCAAAGAGGTCTGTATAAATACCTTCTGGGGTGATGATGAGCTTCTCAGGGCCCATAGAGAGGGTTCTGCTCATGGACTGAGGCTGGAAGGCCAGTCAGGGCAAGTTTAGCATGTCCACTTAGTGCTGTCAATCAGCTGTCCTCAGATCTGCTGGATTTCTGCACTATTTTAGCCACAGGATCTGTTAATCTGTTAATGTCATAATTCTGATCATTCTGCACTTATCCTTCTTTTGCAGTATTAGCATTGGTTTAAAGGAGATAGATGTGGATACTTATTGATTTTTCATCATCTGCTGAGCACGTAGGCAATGTTTAATATTTTTTATGGCCACTCCTTGTAGTGTTTTGTGGTCTTTAAAGATTGGGATCTGTTTGTTTTGTGGTAACCTTCAATATTTGATTTATTATTTAAAATACTTTAAAATTAATTATATAATATTTTTATTTAGGTTTTAAGGTTTTTAGACCATTTTTAATGCATATTTCACATTATTACATATGCTTGGTAAACCCTACTAGGTTGTAGCTCTTGTGAGCAGTACCTGTTGTCAGATTTGTCACAACGGATCCTGATGCGGGGATCAGTCCAGACTAATGCGTGCGGGGTAGGATCTGCTGCGTGCGTGGCAGGATTAGCTGCGTGCGGGACTTCTGTATGCGGGAAATATGGTTCTGAGCTGTGCATGCGGGCTCCTTCACTACTGCTGGCAAGTATTGCAGAAGTGCGGAAGTATGCATATGGTTGTGCTGGTATTCAAGCGCTTTTCAGCGGGAATTTGCGCGCTTCTGAGCAGGAATTTGCGGGAATTTTCGCGCGGTTTCTGCGGGAATTTGCGCGCGGTTTTGCGCTTCTGAGCCGGAATTTGCGCGCGGTTTTTGCGGGAATTTGCGCGCATTTTCTGCGGAAATTTGCTCGGGGCTTGTGCAGAAGAATCTGTTTCTGTAATAATATTTTTAGTTTGCTACTCCTTCTAAGTTATATTGATATTTTGTTATTTTATTCATTTGTCTACTTTGACAGGTTGCTCTGCGTAAGTAGCAAGCTGACAGTAAGTATGACTCTTCCTTCCCTGTACCCGAATGGTTCGTGATGCTCTTGTAGCAACGAGAATTTAAGAATACAGAGTCTATCAGATGTCTGAGAGTTGTATTTCAACCCCGAGTTTATTCCAGTTTGCCCCCCTCTCGATGATTTCGTAAGGCGGGTCAAAAAATTCAGACTTTTCGTGTGGAGGACTTCTTTTGACTGGAGGCTAAGCATGAAAAGCGTGGAGGCATCACGCCTTGTGGCTACTTGGGGAAGAGTTTCGGTAACATCATTACCAAAAAGGTTTGAAACGCTTACCCGGTCCCGTTGTTACATCTAATGAAGCATTGCAACCAGATTGCACCTGCTCCCTTGATCTTCAAGAGGAGCAGGCAGCGGTTTGATGCGGCAGAAAATCAAGACAGTGCAGGTGATAAAAGGAGCCTGGCTCATTGCCCATGATAGCCTTGTAGACATCTCACTCCTTTACAATACCTCATCATATTAATCATTGTCTCTAACTTGATAAAAATTCAACATGCCTCTTGGTCGCATTATAATCTTCTTTATCTTCTGGTTCACTGGCTTTTCAATCTCACGTCCCGTGCTTCAAGTTGCTTCACGGATCCCGTCGGAGCATCCCCCTGAATTGGGAACAAGTGCAGAATTTGATTCGCTAGATTATTTGGACGATTTCAAATTAGGGCCGACGAAGCCTAAGCGTCTATCCGAAGAGCACGCCGACTATTCTGCCATATATAGCCCCGATCTCACGCTTTCACCATCAAATGAACAACCTAATTCTCTCTTCTTGGAATCTCGACTTGGTGAGTAAACGTGAATATTTTCTAATTCTTTCTTAGCTAACTAAACTAAATGCTTGGTTGAAACAGACTTTTGGTCAAACCGCTGGTCTGACCGACAGTCTTGGTCTAGAGAAACCCCCGATAGACAACAAAGTCAATCAACAGTATCGGTATCCGGTCCCCATTCCAGCGTTGGAAGCCGATCAAACGAACACGCAGCTGAGGAAGAAGGTAAGTACCTATCTTCAACGCTGATCTCAACTTTCAGACCTTCTTTGACAGCGGACTCGTTCATGGAAAACATTCTTTCTGCACTCAAATCACCTTGCCAGAAATTAATAGTCACACGGCCCAAAAGCTCGCCCGACCCCCTCTCAACCCCGGCGTTGGACCTCGACCAGAGTAGCAATCACCCAAGGATGGAGGTAGGTACCTGCTCTAAGGGCTGATCTTAGCTTTTCAGACCCTCTTGCACTGCGAAATTATTTACGGGAGACACCTCCACACTCAACCCATCTTACCGGAAGTTGATAGTCATCCGGACCCAAAGCCAGCGGAGGTCCATGATGCTCGGTTTGCAAACAAACAACATCCGAGAACCGACGGAGATAATGAAACTGAGGAACAGGCGCTTCATATTAGCGATGAAGAAAACAAGTCCACAAAAGACCGCGAATGCAGGACGTTAACGAAATCGGCGAGAAAAACATGGGGCCTGTAACGGAAGCAATTTCACAAAGCTTGAAGCAGATAAAGTATAATTTTATCACACCGAAAAAAAGATGAAATGCTGTTGAATCAACACACGTAATTTTCTCATTTTCTCTTTATCCTAGCTACCCGGGTGGAATTTCAAGGTTTATGGGAATCCTGTTTGACACTAATTCTTTTGGGAATTCTCGTTAACACTTTTAATGGGAATTCTCTTCAACACTGCTATAAAAAGGCTCGATCAGCCCATAAGTTACAAGTTTTCCATGTCATGAGCAGTCGAGAAGTATTTTATTTTGTCAATCAACTATGAGGATCGTTTGGAATAAAATAGGAAATTTGAGGCCTACAACACTTCAGAATTTATTTGAGATCAGGAAAGAAAAGCAAAAAATCTTATCGATGCAAATATCATTTGTGAGAGACAAAAAACGAACATGCATCTGTTAATTGGTTGAGATATTATTTGTCGCAGCCTTATGAATAAAAGCAACTCTTGTAAAAATAAGATAACTTCGGAGTACAAAGTGACGCGAGAGATATATGAGGAATCAACCTTGAGACGACTCAGTGGTGATTGAGAGTGATAAAAGAGACTGGTCGATTACCTGAGGCTCAACAAGTTAACCCTGACTGTCAAGTAAAGATTCCTCGAGGTCGAGCTCGACACCCACTGCGGATGCGTAGACCATGCGCTAACACCGAGCGCGTGCAGTGTTCTCCCAGTCCAGCGCAACCCATCGGACGCACCTCAGGAAGAAGGCGAGGACCGCGCGTACTCTGGTCCGAGATCCTCTCCGCACTCCAGTTTCCCTTCACTCCAGTTTCCCTTCTCTCCATCGTAGCTCTTCTTCAACCCTTAGCTCCGCACGTCCAACCATCCCCACCGAACCTCAAGATTTGGCCTCAACCCCTCATAGTTGATCGCAACCACCAGGAGGAGCTAGGACTAATCTCACAGGAGGTAGGATTGGAAATCGGATCTTCTCTGTCCTCTTCTTTCCCTCTACATCTTTCTCCTTCATTACCACGTTCATCTTCATCCACTCTTGAGTACCGGTTGGGTTAATTGTCCGTTACCTCTTACAGACTGACTGGTTAGTTTCGCACATACTCCTGACTGTGATCCTCGACTGAGCCCACTAGCCAACTGTCTGCCGTAGGTAAATGATCCAAGCCAAAGTTATACCTGTCATCTCTCATTCCGACAGCTGTATTTACTCTGATGTTGTATTTAGCGTATACTACTACAAGGGTTACACTAACTGCTGAAATAAAGAGTCTCGTGAATTATTCTCATGGTAGCGAGAGACAACTCTTAGCAGTTACAACCCTTGAGTAGATACCACCCAGCATATATAGGTTCGAGGAAATGGCAAACTCCGGAGGTTACCCAATAAATATTCCAACCTCTGAAGAATCCGATAACGACGACTACTCCACAAAAACCAAGATTGTCAAGCTCAACCGCAATAACTGGCACGATTGGAAAAGCGCGTTTGAAGACGTCATCGTAGGTAAAGGCCACGAGGAAATCCTGAGCAAAGATTGGATAAAAGAAAATCTAGCAACGAAAACTTACCGCCGCAAAAATGCCCTTGCATTAAGCCTACTCAGGACGTCGGTCGATAAGGATCTCCAATCGTGCATCAAAGCGAGCAAGTCAAACTTCTCGAGAGCCTATCAAGCCTTGGCACTCAAATGCGGTGAGAAGTCGTTGATCGTCGTGGGTGATGCTTTAATTCGACTAGTCAACATAACCTACGAACCA
This sequence comes from Puccinia polysora, assembly GCA_025617555.3. Taxonomy (NCBI): domain Eukaryota; kingdom Fungi; phylum Basidiomycota; class Pucciniomycetes; order Pucciniales; family Pucciniaceae; genus Puccinia; species Puccinia polysora. The sequence continues at coordinate 23,760,823 of CM062614.1, forward strand.
GGCAGAAGCCTTCGCGAACATACATCAGCGTTCAAGGACGCCTATGTCAATCTCACGGAGATGATTGAAGGTCAACCCCCGGAGGACAGAATCATGAACGTGTCGTCAGGACTGGCAGCCGTCTTGTTCATCAAAAGCCTACGTCTTGACGAAGTCATGTCAAGCCTGATCTCAACACTTTACGACCTTCGACCCTTCAGCCTGGAGACGGTAACTAACCGAGTCCTTCTGGAAGACTCAAGAAGGGTGTCCAACTCGACCGAATCGTCATACTTCGCCTCCAAACCTCGCCAAGCCCCCCAACATCTTCCCAACAAGAAATCTCATCAAGACAACGGCAAGCGCCCATTTAAGCCAAGGTTGGCTATTCCCACCAAGAAAATTCCTCAAACCCAAGACCAGAAGCTGCTTGCCGCGCAAATAGAGCACTTGGACTGAGAGCTGAAGCAACTGAAGACTGCCCATTCCATAAATGCAGTAGACAATGACGGCCAGGAGAGCAACCCAGAAGAGCGGGAGGAACATGCCAACCTAGTCTCCAATGGGGATGAAGATCCAGAGAACTGCGGCTTCCTCGTTCAGGACAACTGCCTATACAACGTCAACAACCGCAATGAACAGCTGCAAGAATTAGTCTACAACTTGGGGGCCTCCAGATCAACGGTATGCAACCTCTCCCTCCTGCAAGACCCCCGACCCATACACAAGCATCTCAACACCTATGGCAGGAGCATTAAAATTACTCACGTGGGCAAGCTTGAAATAGGAGGGACCATCATCTACCCAGTATTCTACGCGCCTGAAGGTCCCAGAAACCTGATATTGGCCTCCCATCTTGAAGACCACGGATTAAAGGTGATTCACAAACATTGCATGGTCCTGGTCAAGCTTGCAAACAGCATAGTCTATTGGTTCCCTCGGATAGGAAACCTCTACATATCCTACCACAACCCGGCAAACAAGATCAACATGGCTGGGGTCACAGACGCCAATAAAGACTGGCACGTTATCCTAGGCCATCCCTCTGACGTCTATCTGAAAAAATTCCTATCTCTTCACAACCTTCAATCCAGACCGCTCCCCTTGTCCTCCTCCTGCAAGATATGCGTCAAATGCAAGATGAAGCAAAGGTCTCACTCTAACCCCCTCCCAACATTGACTAAGCCTTTCCACAGACTCCACCTTGACGTGCTCCAGATAACCCCCCGTGTAAGCAGTCCGCCTCCTACATACTAGCAATAATAGACGATTTCTCAAGATTCAATTGGATATATGTGGTGAAACACAAATCAGATGTCCCCGAGAAGATAATTGGTTACATTCATGAGATCAAGAACCAACTCAACACCACCCCTGCTTTTCTCCACTGTGATTGCGGAGGTGAGTTCGTATTGTCCAAGCTGTGCGGCTTCCTTAGCTTGCAAGGCATCGCACTGGAACAGGGTCCTGCACACTCTCCACAATCAAACGGGCTGGCGGAACGGTTCAATCAAACGATCCTAACCAAAATGTGCTGCATACTGGCACAGTCAGCGGTACCCATCAGCTATTGGTACGAGGCAGCAAGATATTCATCAATGCCGATTAATATACTGCCGTCCTTGGCACTATTTTGGAAATCTCCGGTTAGCACTCTGCTCAACGCAAACTCAACAATAGAACCTGTACGGGACCTGCTGAAGTTGATCCCATTTGGTCTGAAGGTACATGTGCACTCCCCAAACTGGTCCAAGCTTGAAGCGCGATCAAAGCCTCTACTGTCTCTGGGGTATGAACCATACTTGGACGCAGGCAGATTCATTGACCCATCCAAGCGCCAAGTGACGGTAAGCAGGGATTTCACGCCAACAAGGCTGTTCTTCCACTACGACTCCGCGCTATCGCTAAAAAAGCCCCCCTCTGCGCTTCCTCAGAGCCTACCTGCCCCCAACACCAACTCGACTGGACCCTTGTTGACGGTAGTATTGATTCCCATGCTCTCGGGCAATCACGACAAACACCCCCGATCCAACAATCCCCCGGAGCCTAATAACTCTGGTCAATCCGGCTCAAACAACACTACGTCGTGCCCGATCCCCTCGTTGGCTGATGATGAGTTGCTTGCGCATGAGAATCAAACCGTTCCACCAACAGTTGAAGTCGGCAACCGCCCATTGGGTCGTGCAAAGAAGGGCTATGCCTACGTACCCTACTACGAGAAGGCACCCAAAGATATCTTGTCTGATGTTGACCCCAGCGCGGTATTACCTGATTTGGCCTCTCGCCGTGGTCATCCAGACCCCGACACCAATGATGAAGAGGCTATGATCAATGAGGTGGTGTTGGTCGAGCAGGCCATGTCGGACAAGCAGGAGAGGCCTCTGTGGATCAAATCAATGACAGAGGAGAAAAACTCCCATCTGCTAAGGGAAACTGGGACGCTCGTACCTCAACCAGCCGACAACAAAGTTATTGGTGGGATGTGGCGCCTGGTCCGCAAGAAAAACAAATTTGGGGAAGTCACCTGACGCAAGTCGCGCTGGGTCTGCTTTGGGAACCACCAGGGATATCCCAGGCACTACCTGGACACGTATTTGTTGGTGGGGCGGAGTGAGTTGCTGAAGGTCTTATTGGCTGATGCAGTTCAGAAAAATCATCACGTTTTCCAGTTTGACGTTGAGACGGCGTTCTTGTACGGAGATATTGATGCGGTGGTCCATGTGTTGCAGGTGGCAGGATTCGAGGTGCCCGGGAAGGAAGATTGGGTGTGGCGTCTGAACAAGTCTCTCTACAGGACAAAACAGGCCCCTTGGTGCTGGCGGGCAAATCTTGTGTCAACTCTGGCAAAACTTGGGTTGGAACCGTTGCCCAGTGACGAGTCGATCTTCACCAATGCCTCAAAGTCACTGCGTCTGCACATTCACGTGGATGACGGACTCATTGTGGGACGCAATCGCGGAGAAATCAAACGGTTCCTGAACTTGCTGGGGGGAACTTACAAGATCAAAGTTCAAGAATGTCCAACCCAGCACCTTGGATACACACTTCAATGGAACAGGGACGGGTCCGTAAATCTTCACCAACGGGACTTCACCAAAAAACACTCAGGGAGTTTGGTCTTGACAACATCAACGCGGTCAAAGCCCCGGCGCCCATGAACATCCACGATGTCATAAGCCAAGAATCACCGGATTTTGACGTCAAAACCATGCAAAAGGCACTGGGTCACCTGATCCACTTGGCAACCCATACTTGACCTGACATACAGTTCACCGTCAACCTACTGTCCCAATTTGCTAATAGGCCGTCTCAAGCACACTGGAAAATGGTAAAACACCTATTTCAATATCTCAAGGGAACCAAGTCCGTCGGCCTACTATTCACCAAGTCAACGGACAAAGACAATCAGCTGTGCGGATGGGCCAATGCCAACTACGGCAGGACCACAATCACCCAGAAATCCACCACAGGTTACGTAGTGACCTTGTATGGCAACCCGATAAGCTGGACAAGCAAGAAGCAAACAGTGGTCGCCCAGTCAACCACAGAAGCTGAGTTCATAGCCATGAACCTCTGCCCAAAACAAGTAAGGTGGTTGTCTACCCTCATCCTAAGCATTGGAATTCAAATCAACAAGCCAAAAATCAAAACTGACAATCAAGGCGCAAACTTCATCAGCAAAGAAGCGCAGTTGAATCCCAATTCCAGGCACATCAAAATACAATTCCAATATATACGTGACCTAGTGCAAAAGTTGTTGATCTCAATCAAACACACTCCAACGGACGAGATGCTTGCAGACATCCTTACCAAACCCCTGGGATTTGTGAAGGTAGTGCAGGCTAGGCTACAGCTCCACCTGACCCCATTGGAATCTAGGAGGAGTGTCAAGTAAAGATTCCTCAAGGTCAAGCTCAACACCCACTGCGGATGCGTAGACCATGCGCTAACACCAAGCGCGTGCAGTGTTCTCCCAGTCCAGCGCAACCCATCGGACGCACCTCAGGAAGAAGGCAAGGACTGCGCGTACTCTGGTCCAAGATCCTCTCCGCACTCCAGTTTCCCTTCTCTCCATTGTAGCTCTTCTTCAACCCTTAGCTCCGCACGTCCAAGCATCCCCACCAAACCTCAAGATTTGGCCTCAACCCCTCATAGTTGATCGCAACCACCAGGAGGAGCTAGGACTAATCCCACAGGAGGTAGGATTGGAAATTGGATCTTCTCTGTCCTCTTCTTTCCCTCTACATCTTTCTTCTTCATTACCACGTTCATCTTCATCCACTCTTGAGTACCGGTTGGGTTAATTTTCCGTTACCTCTTACAGACTGACTGGTTAGTTTTGCACATACTCCTGACTGTGATCCTTGACTGAGCCCACTAGCCAACTGTCTGCCGTAGGTAAATGATCCAAGCCAAAGTTATACCTGTCATCTCTCATTCCGACAGCTGTACTTACTCTGATGTTGTATTTAGCGTATACTACTACAAGGGTTACACTAACTGCTGAAATAAAGAGTCTCATGAATTATTCTCACTGACTACAAGATTTGACGGGAAGGATTTTCATTTGGATATAGATAACAAGCCCTTTGGAGAGACAGGCAATAAGAAAGATTTAAGTTGATGGGAAATTAACAGATGACAGGAAAAGAACCAATAAAGAAACTCGGATGGTTACCTCTCCTGAAGCTATTCAACAAAGAAACTCGGATGGTTACCTTTCCTGAAGCTATTCCTAGCTCCTGCTCAGTACATTGTACCAGCGCCGGAGTGGTTAGTTGAGCCTTGGGAAATCAAATCAAATGGCCTTGCGTTGAGGTTAGTGTCAGGAATATTTATTTACGAAGTAATGTATATTACAAATTTAGGTTGTTTCCATAGAGAATCAATGCGCAAGGAAATTGACAACAGGTTTGTATGGGATTACTGAAGCGGATGAAACCACAAGTCGGCCAAGGAAGTTAGGGAATGAGAAGAAAGGAAACAACGGAAATGGGAAGTTAAGACACAGCAGGTTTATTTTGTATGAGAATCTCAAGGAAGATGGAAATCACGGAATAACTGTATTAGTGTAGTGCTGGAAGGAAACCCATAATAAGGATTCCCAACATTATGGCCCCCCTTCACTCCCGGTCCGAGCGCAAAAGGGATTAAGCAGATTGGTGTGAAAGACCGGGTGGAGCTTGTTCCAAGGAGGACACAGTTCGAGCGAGGGGCGTGAGTACCTACCAGCTCCACAATCTTGAAAGGGCCGATTGACTTGGCGTCCAGTTTGTCCAAGGCTTGCCTAGTGGTGATGTTCTTGCTGGAGAGTCAGACGTACTGGCCTACAACAAATTGTTTCAGTTCCCCGGAGTGTCTGTTATAATTCATGGAGTGAAGATTTTTAGCGTCGCGGATGGCCTCGCAGGCCACCCTCTGAGTAGCAAGCAGGTCAGAAACAAACTGATCACCCTTTTTAACTGAGGAGGGGCCCGCAAGGGATCCGGTTCTAGGATGATAACCTTTCTCCAGAAAAAAGGGGGAGAAACCCGTGGTGGACAAAGGGGAATTGGCCCAAGAAATTTCTGCGCAGGCGGTCCAGAGGGACCAGTCATTCTGTCGTGCATTACAAAAATGTTGTAAATAGGACTCTATTACCTGGTTGACGCGCTCGGTCTGACTGTTAGTCTGCGGGTGGAAGACTGTGGAGAAGGAAGGTGAAACCTGTAGTTTATCCAAAACCAGCTTCCAGAAATTACAGACAAAGGCGGCCCCTCTATCGGAGATGATCCAATCCGGGGGATTGTGGTAACAAACAAATTGGTCTATAAAACAAAAAGCAAGATCTTTGGCGGACCAGCTCTCTTTGGCTGGGATGAAGTGGGCACTCTTTGTGAAATGGTCTACAATGACCAAGATAGAGTCAAAGCCGAAGCTCTTTGGAAGCTTAACTACAAAATCCATCCCTATGGTGGACCAAGGAGAGTGCGGGACTTGGATGGGGAGGAGGGGATTCTGCTTATCTGAAGCTTGGCGTTTCCGTTAACAGGATGCGCATGACTGGATGAATTGTGAGAGGTCGGAGCGGAGGTTTGGCCAGGTGAAAGAGCGGTGGATATTGTCGAGGGTCTTCATAACGCCCCAATGACCCTGGAAAGGGTTAATGTGATAGTAGGAAAGGATGGAAGGGCAAAGAGATTTAGGAACGTACAGTCAGTCTTTATGCCAAACCAACCCATCCTCCAGGAGGAAGTGCTTAGTACCCGCGGTTTCTTCCAACGACTCGCTAGCTTTCTTGCGCAGGAGATCCAAGGTGGCAATGTTGGGAGAGCAAAAATGGTTAAACGAGTGATTCTCAGAGGAAATAGGGCATAGCCCTTCAAAGGGAAAGTCCAGAACCGAGTCATCCAAAGGCGCGGTGACCGATTGAAGGATGGGTAACAAAATTTTCTTGCCTTGAAATGTTGGGGTGGGGCGGCTCAGTGGGTCAGCAGGATTATGTTCCCCCTTCACGTGGCAAATTTCCAAATTAAAATTTGACAAAAGGGAGTCCCACCTTGCCTGACAAGGGGTAAGGAAAGTGGATGACATCAAGTACTTCAGGTTTTGATGCTCAGTAAATATTTTTACCGGAGTCGGGGTTTCTACCAACCACGGCCTCCATTCTTCCAAGGCGGCAATGATGTCCCCCAACTCAAGGTCATGGATTTTCCAGTGCCTCTGAGCCTTGCTCAATGTGCGGGAGTAGAAACTGCCTGGGCGCAAACAGCCACGGTCATCATGTTGGCAAAGGATTGCCGAGATGGCAACGGAGGAGGCATCAGTGAAGATCACGCGTTCCTTCTCCAAGTAGAAATGTTGGAGGAGGAATTCTGATGAGAAAGCGTTCTTCAAGGCGGAAAAGGAATTGATTGTGGAAGGGTCCCAAAGGACAAGGTCAATCCTAGCTTCTTTTATTGTAACCTTGTACAGAGGGAGGGCCAAAGAAGCAAACTTATGGATGAAACAATGGTAGCAGTTTGAGAATCCTAGGAACTGTTGGACCCCCCCCAATGAGGGCATTTTCCAGTCGGTGATAAGCCATACCTTGGAGGGGTCCATCCTAATACCATCTCAATCCACAATAAACCCTAAGAATGGGACACGGTCAACAAGGAAAAGGCACTTTTCAGGTGAGGCATAGAGCAGGTTCTTACTGAGCTTGTCACGGATGCACAAGAGGCGGGAAATATGGTCATTGTAAGTCTTAGAGAAGACCAGAATATCATTGATGTAGACAAAGCAAAACATGTCCAGGTGTTCCCAGAGAATCATCTGGATGAAAAGCTGAAATGCTGCTGGGGCATTGGCCAGCCCAAAGGGCATCACTAAGTACTCAAAAAGACCAAATTCTGTGCGGAACGCGGTCTTCCACTCGTCCCCTTCCTTAATACGCAAGAGGTTAAAGGCGGACTTTGGGCCAATTTTGGAAAAATAGCGGCAGCCCTTCAGTTTACTGAGAAGGCTGGAAAAAAGCGGCAGAGGATAGGAATCTTGGATGGTGATTTGGTTTAATTCCCTATAGTCAACGCACGGCTGGTTCTTTTTACCAGGTTGTTTTAAAAAAATATAGGAGCCCCCACAGGGGAAGAAGTGAAGAGATGGACCAGCAAGTCTGAGTCGGGGGAGGCTCAAATAGTGGGACGAAGGAGATTAGGAGACGGTACCTGAAGAGATGGACCAGCGAGTCTGAGTTGAGGGAGGCTCAAATAGTGGGACGAAGGAGATGGGGAGGAGAGGGTACCTGAACAAGGTACAAAATAGAAGAGAAGCGACATGAATGTGGATTTCAGAGAGGCAAGCAGAAAAAGGAGACAAAAACACAGTAGAAGTGAGAAGAAGACAAAGGTAGGCAAACCTGAAGAGATGGACCAGTGAGTCTGAGTAGAGGGAGGCTCAAATAGTGGGACGAAGGAGATGAGGAGGAGACGGTACCTGAACAAGGTACAAAATAGAAAAGAAGCGACATGAATGTGGAAAGAAGAGTAGAGCGGAATGAGGTGAAATAGTAACTAGATACACGCCCATAGACCTAATCAAATGATAAACAAGGTTGAGATTACATAAGTTAGGTTAATACCACAAATGACAGTTGCCACTACGTCTACATGATGTCCTCCAGGTATCCCATACTGAGTGGCTGGTTGCTGGGTTGAGTCCAAATTCCTTCACCCCCCCCATGCTTGCTAATCCATCCTGAGAGGTAAGATGTTTGTGTTCTTCAGGAAGTTGGAGTGAACTTGAGGCAATAAAATCTTAGTCATTCCATCCGCAAGATTGTCAGCTGTTGGGACATAGACCAGGGAGAAGTCCTTATTGGCAATGTGGTGCCTAATCCAGTGCAGTCAAACATTGATGTGCCAGGTTTGGTGCTGATAGACAGGGTTCTCTAGAAGGGCTATGGCCCCCTAATTGTCGCAGAATAGGGTAGATGGAAGAAGAGGACACTTGAAAACGGTGGAAAGTAGAGAGAGAAGTTGGGAGGCCCACAGAAGATCTTGACCGGATTCGGAGCATGCTTGATGTTCAGCTTCTGTAGTAGAGAGAGCAATCACTGATTGTTTCAAGCAATGCCAAATGACGGGGCCATTGAGGAAGATAGACCTGCCCGTGAAGGAGCAACGGTTGCTGCTACAAGCATGGTCAGCTTCACAGTACGCTTTGAGGCTGAAAGCGGTGTGGTGTCAATATATAGCCTCGGATCGGGAACTGCGTCGCGGCCTGCGCACTCAGCATCTGGTAGGTTGGGCTCAGCAGTTGGGGTGCGCTTGTTCTCAGCAGTGGCCGCTGCGGGCTCAGCAGAAGGCGCAGCAGGGCAAAGCACGCAGCTGCGGGACGGGTCTGACTAGGGGAGGCGGGCCGCGACCCGCTTGGGTGTCCAACCCAGTGATGGAGCCGGGCCGATCAGGTTCTCGGGAGGTTAGTTAGGGAAGGAAAGGGCGGAGCAATCGCGGGGCTATACCCGTGGACGGCCGCGCACAAGCGCGGGCCGGCTACGGGACTAGGAAATTCACGACGACGCGTCGGGCGGATACGGGCAATCGCGGTGAACTTCGAGAAGCGCGCGGCGGAGGGCCGCGCCGCGGGGGACGAACCGGATGCGTGTAATGGCAGGCAAGCAAGCGGAATAGGATACGGACAGGGTACAGGTTAGGATATGGGATAGGGTTTTGGGCCTAGGGTTTCCTTCTTCATTGTTGTCAGGTTGTTCATGTGCTTGTACTTAGGTTAGGGTTGAGGGGGAGGGCTCAAATACCTTTCCCCTCAACTCTGGGTTGTAGGGGGGGCATCTATCCATGGTATCATCAGGAGGCGGGGAGCGGAAAAGGGAGCGGACTTAGGAAAACAGAATCCCTCCCCTCTTCTCTCCTTTTCTCCTCTTCAGGCTCTCAAAAAACTTCTCTTTACGCTCAGTATCTAATCCTTACAGACGCTTAGACCCAAGAACTCCTGAACCTGCGGCAACTTTGTGAGGGATAACCTCTAAAGTTTCCACATCTGGGGGTCTGGCCGGGAATCTCTTTTTTCAATGTCTCTCAAAGGTACTCAGATGCTATTTGCCTCTCCTCTTTCCTCCTCCTCCTCTCGCCAGCTCCTCATCAACCCAAGGGACTATTTGCACATCCGCTTCAACGTCGGGGGTGTGGAGCGGTTGATTTCACATTACAACCTGATCACAGACTCCAAAGGCGCATCTGATTCCAAGAAGGCACGCTATATTGTCTTGTTCATTGAAGGTGCGGAAGAACGTCGGGACGTGGAGGAGATGAGCGGCTATCTGAACCGGAATTGGACAACATTGAAGGGGAACATGCTGGCTAGATGGGGGGGGCTTGACTCTCATTTCCGGGGAAGCGACTTCAGGCCACCCGCAGAACCGGGCTATGGAGCAGACACGCGCGATGGGGACTGGTGGCGAATGGAACCGGGCTACGCGGAGCTGTATTACAGGGCAGCGCGCGTCCCGGCCTTGCCGCTGGTAGCCACCCCTTGGGCTGACGAACTTGCAGAGGTGGCGGAGGGCCTTGAGGCCTATCTGAAGAGTATCCAGCGTCCTAGCATGTCTGCCCCCCGGGCACGCGCGCGTGGAAGCAACGGTGATGGTGGGCGGACAAGACACAAGAGTCGGACGGCAAACCCAATTGATCCGAGGCCGGAAGAGGCGGGGTGCGTGTTGGGGAAGCGGGTATCGGCGGGACCGGTTCAGTCTAACGGCGGGAAGCAAGCGAGGACAAAGTGAGAAGAGGATACTCCGCGTGGTTCAGGATTTGGCAAACGGCGGATAAATCTGATGGGAGGTGGGGGACAAGCGGTGGTGGGAGCAGGTCATGTGTCGGGCGATTGTAACCGAGGCAAGACCCTTTTGACGGCGGACAAGACGGACGCCGAACAGGAAAGGGAAGCGCGCCGGGACCGAGAATTGGACGGATCAGGCACTGACGGCATGGTTTGGAGGAATGCAGGGAGATCAGGCGACGGACGGGACCCTCATGGCATTGGCTGAAGCCACCAGCTGGGGACAGCAGCTAAGTTTGGGGGGGGAACTAGAGGATAGGGCGCGGGCGCGGCAATGGGATATAAAAAAAAAAAAATAAAAAAATAAAAATCTTTCACCTTTTCTATCATTTCTCACTTGTCACTTTTTTTCTTATTTTCTCATTTTTTTTATCATTTCTCGGGCGCGGACGCGGTTCTCAACCTCGCGTCTTAGTTCTCACTCAGGCGCGGACCCGGCTCTCATTCTTGCCCTCACGATGCGCGCAGCGCGGATTTTTCTTGGTAAAACAAATTCGCGTTTGAGGCGTGTATTTCTCTCAATGAATAGGGAAAGGCGGTAAAACAAAAAGCGGATAAAAGAAGGAAGGGAAAAAGAAAAGGGGAAGAGGGGACGAGGCCGAGGCGCTTAAGCCATCTTCATCATTTCCTCCATTTCCGCCCTTGATGACGCCAGTAGAGCCCGGAATGACGCCAAGAGTTCGCGCCGGGATTCCAAGGATTGGGCTCCGGGAGTCGCAAGGTATTGGCGGAGCATCGTAGTCAACCTTTCCGCAAAAACTTTGAAGCCGGCCGCCGGGAGCGCCATCACAACCGGAATCTCCGGGATCTCGGGAGAGTCGGCGGAGGAGGGGCTGGTGCGGACGGGCGCTCAGGGGATCCAACGGGAGGGTCCGGTCCAATAGGAGGCGATGACAAGATGACCACCGGCGACGCGGGCGGAGGAGTAGGGCCTTGTGGAGCTGGAGGAGTCGGAGTAGCGGGCGGAGGAGGAGGAGCCGGTACGGGAGTCGGGGCAGGAGGAGCCGGAGCAGGGGGCAGAGGAGGAGCTGGGGCCGGAGCAGCGCGTCGCCTAAGGATTTTGTCGATTTGCGGGTCCCTCGCGCCTTGCGTAACCCGGACGCGATCCGCCCAAAATTGCAAAGCCCTCCAATAAGCCGCGAAGTCCGGATAGTCTTCCTTACGCGGTGGTCCCGCGCGGCGAAGCGGAGAAGAGGAGTCGCGGTCCGAGTTCAGACGAGGACGGCGGGGAGGTGATCCGGGTGGAGTCCACAAGTCCTCCAAGATAGCGTCTTCATCCAAAACCACAAACGGGTCCGGACAAGCCCTCTTGCGCGGCCGAGGACGAGAGCCGGATTGGTTGGGGGCACGGGTCATACCCTTGCTAAGCAAGCAGCGGCGGTGTCCGCGGCGGCACGCGGAGCAGGCGCGGCGGCCGGACACAATAGAGCATTCAAGCCCGTTTTGGGCGCAGAAGTCGCAGCGGACCATGATGACAATGGAGTGGAGGGATAGGGATGCAGAGCCGAGTTTAGAGTTGGTAGAGGGGGTAGGGCGCAAAGGACGGCCGAGGTGATAATGGGGAGGACCTCTGGGGACAGAACTCAAGTTGGGGGGGGGATGTGGTGTCAATATATAGCCTCGGATCAGGAACTGCGTCGCGGCCTGCGCGCTCAGCATCTGGTAGGTCGGGCTCAGCAGTTGGGGTGCGCTCGTTCTCAGCAGTGGCCGCTGCCGGCTCAGCAGAAGGCGCAGCAGGGCGAAGCACACAGCTGCGGGCCGGGTCTGACTAGGGGAGGCGGGCCGCGACCCGCTTGGGTGTCCAACCCAGTGATGGAGCCGGGCCGATCAGGTTCTCGGGCGGTGTGGTGTCATTATATAGCCTCGGGTCAAGGACTGCGTTGCGGCCTGCGCGCTCAGCATCTGGTAGGTTAGGCTCAGCAGTGGGGGTGCGCCGGTTCTCAGCAGTGGGCACGGCGGCATTGAGCACGCAACTGTGGGCCGGGCCTGACTAAGGGAGGCGGGCCGCGACCCGCTTGGATGTCCGACTCACAGATGGAGCTGGGCCAACCAGGTTCTCGGACGGCTAGTTGGGGGAGGAAAAGGCGGGGCGACAGCGGGGCTATATGCGTGGGCAGCCGCGCGCAAGCGCGGGCAGGCCACGGGATGGGAAATCCACAACGGTGCGTCGGGCAGATGCGTGCAAGCGCAGCAAACTTTGGGTATCGCGCGGTGGAGGGCCACGCCACGAAAAGACGAACCGGATGCGCGTAATGGCAGGCAAGCTGGCGTGGATAGGGTATGGGTATGGGTTGGGGGATGGGTTAGGGTTCCTTCTTCGTGGTTGCCAGTCTGTCTTTGTGCTTGTACTTAGGTTAGGGCTGAGGAGAGGGGGATATAATACCCCTCCCCCCTGTATGGGAAGAAGGGGGGCACACTCTCTCTCTCTCTCTCTGGCACTCTCTCTCGGGGGGAAAAAGAAAAGGAAGCATTCTCAGTCTTACAGACGCTAGAACCATCAATCCCGTAACTAGGGACAACTTTGTGAGGGAAAACCTCTAAATTTTCCACAGCGGTTAGTTAGGGAAGGAAAGGGCGGAGCGATCGCGGGGCTATACCCGTGGACGGCCGCGCGCAAGGGCGGGCCGGCTACAGGACTAGGAAATTCACAACGGCGCGTCGGGCGGATACGGGCAATCGCGGTGAACTTCGAGAAGCGCGCGGCGGAGGGCCGCGCCGCAGGGGACAAACCAGATGCGTGTAATGGCAGGCGAGCAAGCAGAATAGGATACGGACAGGGTACAGGTTAGGATATGGGATAGGGTTTTGGGCCTAGGGTTTCCTTCTTCATTGTTGTTGGGTTGTTCATGTGCTTGTACTTAGGTTAGGGTTGAGGGGGAGGGCTCAAATACCTTTCCCCTCAACTCCGGGTTGTAGGGGGGGCATCTATCCATGGTATCATCAGGAGGCAGGGAGCGGAAAAGGGAGCGGACTTAGGAAAACAGAATCCCTCCCCTCTTCTCTCCTTTTCTCCTCTTCAGGCTCTCAAAAAACTTCTCTTTACGCTTGTTATCTAATCCTTACAGACGCTTAGACCCAAAAACTCCTGAACCTGCGGCAACTTCGTGAGGGATAACCTCTAAAGTTTCCACAGCGGTAGAGGGATTTCTGCCAAGGGTGATTCCCAGGTTTTTAGTGCAATTGAGGTATCAAAGTAGGTGTAGGAATTGGTGTTGATGGGTGATTGAGGGATTGTTGAGGAACTGGGAGAGATAACTCCAGGAGAAAGCAAGATTCAGCCTTGTGCACTGCACAAGATAGTTCAGGAGACCAATACCTCAACGGTAATTGAAGGAGGAGTCAATGGGGGCATTGGCCACTGGAACTTTGGAGGGTTGTTGAGGGAGAGGAGTAGAAGCTGGTTTGCAGTTTGTCATTTCAAACTTGGAAAGAAAGTTCTCAATGTATTTGTCTTGATTTAGTTGAATTGTTTGGTTCTTGCAATCCCTAGTTACTCTCATCCCCAGAACCCATTTACACTCGCCAAGATCTTCCATTTCAAATTTTGATTTCATGTTTTCCTTGAAGTCCAGAACCTCTTCCTTTCTTCCACCAATAATGAGATTGTCTACATGGACGTAAACAAGACAAAGTTTATTGGTATCAGAGTGGATGAAAAGACAGAGGTCCACTTCAGAGGATTTGAAATTAAGTGAGGAGAAGAAAGAAGTCAGAGTGGTGTACCAACACCAAGGGCTTTGTTTTAATCCGTAAAGGGATTTTTTGAGTCAGATTCCAAATCCTGGCGGCACTTGGATGTCAAGTTCTTTGGGGTTTTTGATGAAGATTTCTTCCTCTGGTTCACCATTGAGGAAGGCGCATTGGACATCCATCTGATGAAGTTCAAGATTGTGAGATGCCACAAGGCTGAGAAGAATGCAAAGAGAAGAAAGGCGACCAGTGGGAGCAAAGGTTTCATTGTAATCAATTCCCTCCATTTTTTGGAAAACTCTGGCGCAGAGACAAGCTTTCCTTTTTGAGAAACACCCATCGGCATCAAACTTAGTTCTAAGAACCCAAGTGGTATCAAGTTCTTTGACATTGGCTGGTTTAGGGACCACTTCCCAAACCTGATGTCTAACGCAGTTATCTTTTTCAGTTCCAATGGCTGCTTTCCATTGGGGCCAATCTGGAGATCTTTTGGCTTGGGAAATGGTCTTAGGGTCAACATGGGAGGGAGGCTCAGTGAGAATGTTTTTTGCATGATGACGTTGTCTAGTTGGCAGGATTCAATTGAACAAGATGTCAGAGCCAACCTCTTTGGGAGGTTTCTTGTACCAGGGAACGTACTTGTGATGTTTGGATGGAGCGGGTGGCGAAGAAGAGGATTGATTGGAAGGAATTTTGTCAGTCAATTGATTGGAAGGATCAGGGATAATGGAATTGGTAGAAATAGGAGGGGGTGAATGAGTGAATCCAGGGTCAACAGGCACAGTAGCGGAGGAGTCAGAAGTCGGAGTCAGAGGGGTAGTCACATCAATAGGAATGATGAGGTGATCAGGTTGAGAGGTGCGATTTGGAATGCTCTTGAAGGGGAATTTGTTGTGGACTAATTTAACGTGATGGGACCAATGGATCTTGTCAGAGAAAGGGACCCAGATCTTGAAAAAAACATGATGAGGATTGAAGCCAATCAAGATACCTTCCTCTCCAGATGGGGAAAATTTGGAGTTTCTCCATTTCTTTTCAAGAAGCATAATTGCTTTACACCCAAAAGGCGCTAGATGTCTGAGGGAATGGGAATTACCGGTCCACCTTTCATAGGGAGTGATGAGACCTAGAGATGAGTGAGGAGTCCAATTTTCCAAGAATACAGAAGTGGTTATGGCATTGCCCCAAAGGTTCAAGGGAACTCCACTAGTGAGGAGTAGAGTTTGGGTCTTTTCTATGGTAGTGCCATTTCCACGTTCTGAGAAAGGATTTTGTTGGGGCGTGTATGGAGAGGTGGTGAGGTGCCTGATACCCTTATTGTTGTATAAGTCTTTGAATTTTTCATTGACAAATTAGCCTCCATTGTCCAAAACTATGATTTGGGCTTTGCATCTGGAGAAGCATTCAGTTTTGTTCAGGAAGGTAAGGAAGCGGTTGTAGGAGTCTGACTTACTTCCAATGGGATAGATGAAGGCAAATAGGCTGTGAACATCAACAATTTTCAAGAAGTAGTGACTACCGCCTTTGGATATGGGGGTGATTGAACCGCAGAGATCCATGTGGATGCATTCTAAGCAAGAGGATGGAGTTGGAAAGTGACCAGAGAAGGGCACCTTGGTCATTTTGGCAGTGAGACATTTGGAGCAATCAATGGGAGAGTTGGAGAGGTGAGGAAAAAGTCTTTGGAGATACTTGTTGTTTGGATGTCCTAGAAACCTGTGAAGGTCCAGGGGTGAGAGGGTTGTAAGCGCTTGCGGTTGAGAGAGATTTAAGGCTAATATGTTGTTGGAGAAACGTCCAGTCATCAACTTGTGATCATTTTTGACACACTCAAACCCGTTGGTGATAGGGTTAATTTAATAGCCAGCTTGCAAGTAGGGAGTCATCAATATTAAGGATTTTGATAGATCTGGTACCAGCTGAGCGTGAGGTATGTCGAGTGTGCCAGTAGCTAAGGGAATAATGGCTCTACTGTGACCAACAATTTTGAGGGGAGTACCCTTGGCAGTGTATAGGATTGAATTGGAGGGATGGAAAGTTGTGAAGTATTCTCAATGTTTGAGGTAGTGGCCTGAAGCACCACTGTCTAGTATGATAAGGTCTGGATGGGTTCCGCCGTGGCTTAGATTGGCTTTCCCCGGATTGATTTTGCTGTGGATTTGATTAAGGGCAGCTTGATGATAGGCTATAGCCAATTCAGGATGCAGCTGATGACAATGTTCAGGAGAATGAGAGGTGTTTGGATTATGGGTACCGTTTTCACAGAAGTGTCTGCGTTTTTGATTTTTGTTTTGAGTGGAGTTGGGAGGATGAAAGCGTGACACGGTGAGTGCAGTGGCTTGTGAGGTTTTGATAGAGTTGGATTTTTGCTGAATTTTGAGTTCTAAGTCCAATAGGAAGGTATCCATTGGAATTTTTGCTTGTTTTCCTTTGTATTGAGCAAACTGGAGTGAACGCATGACTGCAAAGGAAGAAGGTAAGCGTTTGAGGATGATGATAGCCCAAAGAGTTTCAATGGTGGAGGTATCAAGATTGTTGTATGAGACTTCCATCAGGAGACGAAAAGTTTTGCAATATTTGTTGATTGAGTCTTGGAGATCACCTTGGAAAAGGGTATGTTGTAAAGGCAATCCATCAAGTTGACTACGTTTTCAAGCGATTTAGTAGCATAATGGTTGCAAATGGAATCCCAGAGTTCTTTTGGCTTGTATTTGGTGGGATCTTTGACAAACCTGGTGAAGTTTTGATGATCCAGATTTAAGCAAATAAAAGTGGTTGCTTGCTTCTTTTTGAGGCGGATATTGAGGCTCATATCCTCAATGGGTTTGAGAACAACAACATCCAGGTCCTTGTAGCCAAGCGCCGTGAGGATACTGCTTTGCCAACTGGAGAAATTTCCAGGACCAGAAATTTTTTTGCACAAGAGTCCTTGGGTATTGGAGGATTTGGCCATGGAGAGAGAGGGAGAAGGTGAGAGTTGAGAGGGAGAATGTCCCACAAGGTAATCTCTGATGGTTTCTCCAGAGGAGGAATTGGATCCGCACGGAGATCGAAAATTGTCACTGGAGGAAGTGGACGGGGGTGGTGAAAACGGAGTGATAGTGGGATTGGCCACTTCTCAGGATTTGGTGTCCTCCACTTGCTCCTTGTCCCATTGGCCGCTCAGCTGGTATTTATCTGTGCTCATAACCTGAAGAGATGGACCAGCAAGTCTGAGTCAAGGGAGGCTCAAATAGTGGGACAAAGGAGATGAGGAGGAGACGGTACCTGAAGAGATGGACCAGCAAGTCTGAGTTGAGGGAGGCTCAAATAGTGGGACAAAGGAGATGAGGAGGAGACGGTACCTGAAAAAGGTACAAAATAGAAGAGAAGCAACATGAATGTGGATTTCAGAGAGGCAAGCAGAAAAAGGAGACAAAAACACAGTAGAAGTGAGAAGAAGAGAAAGGTAGGCAAACCTGAAGAGATGGAACAGCAAGTCTGAGTTGAGGGAGGCTCAAATAGTGGGACAAAGGAGATGAGGAGGAGAAGGTACCTGAACAAGTTACAAAATAGAAGAGAAGCAACATGAATGTGGAAAGAAGAGTAGAGCAGAATGAGGTGAAATAGTAACTAGATACACGCTCATAGACCTAATTGGATGATAAACAAGGTTGAGATTACATAAGTTAGGTTAATACCACAAGTGACAGTTGCCTCTACGTCTACATGATGTTCTCCAGGTATCCCATACTGATTTGCTGGTTGCTGGGTTGAGTCCAAATTCCTTCAAGAAGAAGGGCAAATGAACCCCCTAGCCAGGAGGTCATCCAAATAGGCGCGGAGGTCCTAGCTTTCCAAAGGGGACTAAGTGTAGATCCAACCAAAGGGGGGAGTGCATCCCTTCTTGAGGTTGATGAAGAGATCAGAGTCCCTATGAGGAGGAAGAAATTTTGAAGGCTGGGGGTGGAAGATATGGGAAAATTTGGAAAGCAGCGGGAGTAAGGAGTTGCCTATTGAAGAAACCCAAGAGGGGGAAAAAGAGTTTGTACTGGTCTTAGATGTTTTCCTTATGGTGAGTGTCATCTCCTTGTTCTTGTTGAAGGAGATGTGTGCTCCTTGGTCTTTCATCCAGGAGGTTCCCATTATGAAATTGTAGCCTAACAGGTTAGTTACGTAAAGATGAACTGCACAGGAGTTTTTTGGGGTGCTGTTGATGGTGCTGAGGGATCCATGCCACTCTTCAGTGATGCCAGAGGTGGAACCATTGAAGCCAATGCAAATGATTGGTCGAGGGAAAGGAGCGGTGGGCAATCCTAGGGCCTTTACCAACAACAAGCTGATAAAGCTATCCATGGGACCTGTATCAATCAGTGCGGAGCCAATGTGAAGGCCTCCAGGGTGGGGGATTCTGACCTGAATAAGAAAACAACGGGAGCTAAAGGAATTGACTATTGGGTGATGCTGGGAGGTGACGGCGGGAACAGCAGAAGCTGAAGTAACCTTTGGGATATATTCTACTGAATCAATGGTGGCTAGTTCCTGCTTACGTTGGGCCATGAAAGTCCAAAACCAGTTCATTTTGACGTTTACCGGCTTAGTTTGGCAATACCAACCCCCTTTTTTGTGGGTACCTGGGAATAGCTTGAGACAGCTGTAACACAAACCTTCCTCCCTGCAGGCCTGCCAAAACAGGCTGGTGGGGAAGGGGGGACGCTTGGAGACAATTGCATCAATCTCCATGGCGTCTGGGTGAGCGGGGGAAGGGGAAGACATGGTGTAGTGGGAGTGCTGGGGGGCCCGTCCTGTGAAAGAATTCACCTGGTCCACCTTTTTTGCAGCAAGGGTGGCAATGGCCATTATCACACAAAGGGTATCAGCCATATCAAACTCTGGAAGGATGATTGCCATCAATGAGATGGTGTGATTCAAACTATTCAGGTATTTCTTGATCTTGGAGGACTTGGAATGGTCCACTGCCAAAGCCAACACGGCAAAGTGTGTGTTGACTTCAGAGATAGACTTACTGCCTTGTTTAAAGGAGTCATATTCCCATTCCAGTTTCTCCTTGGATCCCTTGTTGCCAAAGGTGGCAAACAAGGCCTGGAAGAATCAATCAAATGAACAGAGTTTTTAGATGGTGTAAGGGAGGTCTTGCAGATTCCAGTCAGTTGCGCTGGAACCATTTGATGCGGCATTTTTCTGAAATAAGGAGGTGAAGCAAAGATTGGAGGACAAAGGTTTGTTGCCATTGACAAAATGCAAAGCTAAAAAGTTGATTTTTGAGGCGGAGTTGGGAAAAAAATGGTTGTGCTGTTGGATCAGGGTGGAGATATTGTCAAGGAACTTGGCTACCTGATTGGTTTTCCCCAAGAACCGCAGATGAGACATGGGTGGGGATTGGGGGGCCAAGGATGTCAGAACTGCATCATTCTGGCAGTCCAATTGGGCCAGCAAGGCCTCTGAGGCTTGCTGATGCCGCAGATTATTATGGTGCAACAAATCAAGGTGCTGATCCCAAAGGAGAGACCAATCCTTCTTGTGATTTGATTCAAGGAGGGAGTGGTCCTGTTCTAGACAAGACAAGGTAGCTCCCATGGAGGCTAAATTGGAATTGAGGGAGTTGATAACCCCCTTCTGTTGGCGGAAGGACTTGAGTAAAAGTTCAACGTCAGGTTTGAACAGGGCATCAAAGTCTACACCCTGGAGACCATTGCCCAAGTCAATGGTGTCCATGTTGTCTGGGTGTCTGGAAGCGGGCATGAGATAAAAAAGAAGAAATGAAGGAAAAGGAGATTGGGGACCTGCTATTAATGCATCTCAAAAAGACTCTAATCCCCCTTCAAAGAGGTGATAGCACAAATTAACAATATGATTTATTTCTCAGGTGTTGGAATGACAACCCCTTTTTGACTTGTAGATCTTGAGCCTGTCAAACCTCTGTTAAGGGGGATATCTTCAAGATCTTTTTTCCAGTGCAATGGTGGTTCTAAATTTTGGTTCTTTGGTTTTTGTAGTTGGTTCTAAGGAGGGTACCTTATTTCTGGTTTCTTGTTTTATTGCAATGGAAACAAAATGTCAGGAATATTTATTTGCAAAGTAATGTATATTATAAATGTATATTTTTTCCATGAAGAATCAATGAGTAAGGAAATTCACAACAGGTTTATATAGGATTATTGAAGTAGACAAAACCACAAGTTGGCCAAGGAATTTGGGGAATGAGAAGAGAGGAAACAATTGAAATGGGAAGTTAAGATACAGCAGGTGTATTCTGTATCAGAATCTTGAGGACAATGGAAATCACAGAATAACTGAATTAGTGTAGTACTGGAAGGAAACCCATAATAAGAATTCCCAATAGTTAGTTGGATTTTGTGGCTCTTGAGTAAGGGTGGCAACACAACAACTGTGGTGCACCAAACAATGTCTCAAAGCCCCCCAAGGCACGCCAAATCTGTCTGCACAAAAGTTTAAGGGGTTTTACTAAGGATAAATGGGAAAAATTTCTTAACTATTAGCTTAATTAATACATTCTCAGAATATTGTCACGTTATTAGTAATATAATTCATCCTCAGCCACCTTTCTTTCCATGATCATACAAGGTTTACTATTTTTCTTTCTGCTTTATTACCCATAAAAGGGTCATTTCCATTTACACTCCTCTTCCTTACCAACCCTGTTTGGTTCACGGCCAACTTGTGGTTTTGTAACTCAAACCCATCTTTCAGGTTCACTTAAATTACTCCCCAGAATATTGATTTTATGTTCTTTTTCATTGAAACAATCTTTTGTTGATGCCTATATTAATAATGATAAAACCATACCTTTGAGATTTGTGACACAAAAGATTTGATTGAGGTTTAAAAAAAAGGGTGGCAGTATTCCAAATTAAACTGGAAAATATTCACAGGATCAATTATTTGGATAAGTAAGCTAGGCAAATCAAGAGTTTGCCTGAATTGCCTGGGTGTGATGCTCAGGTGGGGAAGAAATCTCAACTGTTGCATGGAGTTGTAGATTGAGGATTCAAAATGGGTCAGCAAAGTAACAATGGGACAAACAAGGACACCAGTAACCAACAGTTTTCCCAAAAGCTTCACCACCATCCAGCTGATCACACCTCCCAATCCACCACCACAAGATGGGCCAAACCCTCCAGAGGTCATAGCACTTGCTGGTTGTCTTTTTTCATGTCTCAACCTCAAGCCCCTTGGATTGTAGTTTTCCTGCCATTTTTCTAGATTAAAACCACAAACAAAATTTACAAAAGGACCATTCAATGGACCATAATTCCATAGGGGAGAAATTTTTCCCTTGAAAAAAAAAGGTGTGCCACTGTTGCCACCTGCAAATTGCATGCAAGGGATTGAGGATGATGGCTCCATCTGGCACACCTTTCTGCCAATTTTGTCACCACCAACCTTACTCTGGATAGAAACAATCTCTCCTCTCTCTTACAGGACTGGGTAGCAGAAAACCAATGTGTGATCATGTGACTGCACCCATGGTCTGCTGCAAGTATCTGACTGGCAGGCACCTAATGCCAGCTAAAACCCCCACTTGATTTGGATGGAGTCATGTGTAAAAGATTTCTTGCTTTAATGGCCTTTACATCACCCAGAGGTGTGGTGAGAAAATTGGATACCATCTCTTCCAATGAACAGTATTGACTTTGGAGAATGGACTTGGCTACTAAGTTTCAAAAATATTGGAATCAAAAGTCAATGTGCCTAAAATTTGGATTTAGCTGAGCATCCTTGCTAATGAAGTTGGCCCCCCTGTCCTCATTCATGAATACTGTTATTGTGATTGAAATTCCCAGCCCTAGCAGTAGATTCAAGATCCATTGTACTTACTTTGTAAATTAATTCATTGCCACAAATTCAGCCTTGGTTGCTGATTGTGCCACAATTGGCTTTTTTCTTGCTAACCAACTAATTGGATTTCCATAAAGAAGGATGAAATAACCAGATGGTGACTTCCTAGTAATATAAAAAGGCCAAATTCAGCATCTGCCCATCCAAGCAGTCCTTTATTCTGATCCAAGGATTTCATGAAATTTATTCCCATGGATACAAGAACATTGAGATACTGCAGCAGATGCTTCAAAACTGACCAGTCAGCATTATTTGTAGTTAGAAAAATTCTACAGGATGTTGACCCCAAATGTAATATCAGGGCAAGCGTTGATCAAGAGATGAATTAGAATACCAACCAACCATTTCATCAGCTTCCCATGAAATGGAGGGGACTTGGACAAAAAAAGTTGATTTGGATTAAGAGAGGCCCATTATTTCACTGTGTTTAAATCCTCCATAGTCAACTCAGACACTGTTTTCAGACAGAAGTGCCATTGAATAACTAAAAATCCATCATTCTTACCCTCAAGCATGTATCCAGAGTTTTGAGATGGTCTTTACTTCTGGTGGATGGTGTAATTCTTCCAAAGCTCATAAAGGAACTTCAAAAAAATGTTTTGATCTGGACCAACCAGTACCAATTGTACATGTGGATGTGCAGCGTAATGGATTTGTCATTCAGGGAGGACAGTGTTGAGCAGAATTTTCTTCTCAAGAATCAAGGAGCCCGTTTAGTTCCATTAAGATATTTTTTGAGTTTCCACACCCAAATTTCATTAACAGTTACTTAAAAACCTGCTACCTTTTCTAGGTAGATGGTGGTGTTGATGTTGCCATATAGAAATGAAGTTTTGACTTAAAACTGAAAGGCATGCAGTTGGAATTGAACCACAATCAAGATCAGATACTTGAAATATTTTGTCCAACCCATAGAAGAATAAGTATCTAAATAGTGCTGAGGATTCTCTTGATGATTTCCAAAAAACGCCCATCAAGAACTTATATGTATTACATGGGCAAATTCATTTTTATTTTGAACAAAGTGCCACATGCCACCAATCAAAATTTCATCATTTAGACAAGGTACCAGGGTGCCAGTGTTCCTTGAGATTAGAGAATAATTATCAGCTGACATTGATTCAATCCAAAGAGGATGTTCTGATAATTTGGAAAAGGCTTTCTTGACAGAAATGAGCTTGGAGATAAAAGGATAGCTGTTTTTGTCATTTTTGTTGAGTTCCACTTAATTGAGGTGAAGCAACTGATTCCATGCTGCAGATGGTGTCCTGGCAGCAATGATTTTGGAAGAATCAATGTTTCTTCTTATATCCTTGGGTTCTTTGGTGGATTACAGATATGCATGATAAATTGAAAACTTTGTTGGAGGGCTTAGAATGTGGACAGCAGATTAATTTAAAAAGAATCTTTTGGTGGTTAGAAACCATTTTTTTGGGAGCCAAAGCTAGAGCTTCAAGGGCCATAAATGAGATAATTAATGAAGACAAAAATTTCAACTTGATTAGATTTTGGGCAAGAAAATGTGTGATGAGGATAACCAAATGGTTTTGATAATATTCAGGAATGGAGAAGAGAGGATGTGGAGGACAGGAAGGTAGAAATGATGGATATTTCTTCAATGCAAGAGGAGTTCCAGAGTAAAAGGTTGGAATAGTGTTCAAGAAGTTGCACCTAATGTTGATGTTCTTGTTCAAAGGATTCAGTAATCAACCAGAATTAAATTAAGGATCATAGCCAATAAAAATCAGTGTTTTGGATGGAGGATGTAATTTGGATGAGTTAATATGAGAGAAATTAACCTTAAGCCCAAAGGTTATAAGCTTAGTAACTTCTATGATGGACTCATGGCATAACCACAAATTGAATTTCAATACACAGTCTCCTCAGCCATTCTAAACCTCATTTCAATCAACCTTCTACCCCTGGATCTACCAGCTGCACCTCCTGAATTATATTCCTGCATTACCTGCAGGTCCCAGGCAATCTCCCAGGCTCTCCCTCTCTATCTATTGATTGCTTCCTCCTCCATCTCTCCTTCTGGTATGAGAAGTACATACATATTATGTGGACACTCTTCAAGACCTTATGGATTTTCACTTAGACTACAACACCCAGTACCAAAAAAATGAAGTAGAAGTCTTCCCATTCCAACCACTCTCAGAAAAAAGGTACCCCAAAATCTCAAATCAACTCAAACCAGTCTGAAAAGGGCAGATTAAACGCCAAGAATCAATGAAAATCTGAAAAGAAGCAGTCTTCCTCCAGAAAACCTACCTTGAACCTAGTTCCTGATGGCAAGCTCAAGACTGATGGCAAGGCAAGAAGAGAAAATGAGGTTTTATGTATGTATTGTGGTGTGGAGAACAAGAAATAAAACTGTAAAAAGGAGCCTGTAAACAATTTTCCTTGTGGATCCAACTCCTCAAATACTTTCAAAAAGCCAAAATAAAATTAGGTGGTAATTTGGTTCTAATCCAGGGCTATTTCCTTATAATTTAAGGGTGAAAAAGATCAAAAAAATTCCTCTGGCCAACTTTCTAAAGCCTTAAGTTTCATTTTTCTTCATCAGGAATTGAGTTATACTATTTTGATTGATTCTGGTTTTACTCAATCTGTAATGGCTAATAACATTTTTCTGAATTTTTCAATGCAGCCAACTCCTTTGAGCAGAACTATTCCTCTCTTTAATTTCAGTACTAACAAGTCACCCTCCCAACTAATGAACCAAAAGGTAAAATTGGTGGTCTCACCTTCTTCTTTTCCTAGCTTCAAATGGGAAATCCTTCTATTCTATGCACCATTCTCTGAATAAATTATTCTGGGAAGTGACTTTCTTCCTCACTGGAATACAGAATTGAACTGGAAGATGGGACTGATCACTCAAAGATGGCTTCCAACCAAAGATATTTCCTCCAACTTTGTTGATCTCAAAATGGCCCACCTAAATTCAACTGATTTCTCTTCAGCCATGGCTTTGGCACTGCAGCCCAATGCATTCCCTCCAACTTTAGAAACTTTTGATCCTCCACACAGAATTCAATTCACTTTGAGTGCAAAAATAGACCACCTTGCTTGGGTATTCACTTATCCCTCAAATATTTCTTTGGAGGAAGAATCTAGGGATTCATCATTGCACATGATACAACTGGTTAATTCTTATAAAATTTCTGTTACTCCTCATAAAGAAATTTCAGCTGAAATAGATGATCTTTACATTTAGAAAGACCCTGAAAAAT
Source organism: Puccinia polysora (assembly GCA_025617555.3). Classification (NCBI taxonomy): domain Eukaryota; kingdom Fungi; phylum Basidiomycota; class Pucciniomycetes; order Pucciniales; family Pucciniaceae; genus Puccinia; species Puccinia polysora. Next base: position 23,785,905 of record CM062614.1, read on the forward strand.
TAGAAACTGTATTGGAGAAAGTTCCTGCTTATTACCATACTTTCCTAGATATTTCCTCCAAATCAAAAGAAAATCAAATCCCTTCTCACCATGCTTAAAATGACCAAATCAAAATGGAAGGTATTTTACCTCCAGTTGGTCCAATATATTTGCTATCTCAAAGTGAAAACTTAACCCTACAAGCCTACATAGCAGAGAATTTAGAGAAAGGTTTCATCCATTCCAGAAATTCAAGCACTGGGGCACCTTTTATTTTTTTCAAGAACAGGGATGGGAGTTTGTGACTACGTGTTGATTATTACAAGCTTGAAACTGCTACCAGGAAGACCCAATATCCCCTTCCTCCAATGAATTTCTTACTGAATGTCTTTTCAGGCCTTTTATCTTGACCAAAAAAACCTCAGAGGTGCCTACAAACCTTTCTGCATAAAATATAGAGATGAAAAAATCACAGCATTCATATCTCAGTTTGGAATTTATGAATAGTTGGTTATGCCTTTTGGCCTGAATGATTCCCCAGCTACCTTTCAAAACATTAACAATGGTATCCTTTCTGATCTCCTCACAATCTATGTGGTGGTTTACCTTTACAATATACTTATTTTCTCTAAGAATTTACTGAAACACATTTTGGATGTGTGTGAATACTAACCATACTCAGGGGAAACAAACTCTATGCAAAGGCCTCAAAATTCACCTTCCATGCACCTTCTATGGATTACCTTTGATACTTGATCTCAGTGTATGGCATCTTCATTTAAAATTGAATATTTCAAACCATTGTTTCCTGGCCTGTTCCTCAAAACAGAAGAGCCCTGAAGTCTTTTCTTGGTTTTTCTAACTTCTATTGCAGTTGTATCCAGAACTACTCCAAAGAGGTCTCTAATCTGAATTTAATCACTGGAAACAGGTCCTATTTCTCATTCAACCCAGAAGCTTTGCAACAATTTGAAAAAATCAAGAAATCCTTCACCCAGGCTCTGGTCCTTGTTCATTTTGCTCAACTCCTGAGAAAATATGTTAAAACTGATGCCAGTGATTTTGCCTTAGTTTCTGTAATTTGCTAGGTAAATTCTGCTAAAAAAAACACCCTATTGCCTTTGAAAGCAGAAAAATTCCTAGTGCTGAACTCAAGTATCAAATTTGTGATAAATAACTCTTTGCAATTTTATTTGAGCTTCAACAATGGAGTACTTCCTTTTTAGGATTACATACCCTTTTGAAGCTCTAACTGACCATTTTTCTTTCAAATACTTCATTTCTTCCAAGGTTCTCACTAGGAGACAAGCTTTATGGACAAAATATCTCTCTGAATTTAAATTTGTGATCAATTACAGGCCAAGCAAATTTTAAACTGTGCCTGATATCCTTTCAAATTTGGAAAACATGTATCCAGTGGGGCAAAACTGTATTCTGAAGGGAGTCCTAGATATTTTCAACAGCTTCTGAAAAAATGGATTTTAAGCTCCTAAACTCTTTTTCTTTCTGATAAAATCCTTGATGATCAACTTAGTGAATTGAATTCTAGTCAACAAGCTAGCAAGTTAATTTTATCATCAAAAGACTGAATAAGAATAAGAATTAACTGAATATTCCTTAAAAACCTAAAGTGGATTCCTCCTTTTTCAGGGTAAAGTGGTCATAAATAAACAAGCCACCCATTTCAAGTTCAAGATCATTCAAAAACACCATTATTCCGCTCCTTCAGGTCATCCTGGTGACCATAAGACTCTAAAACTTATCAAAAGAGTGTTCTCCCAGAAAGCAATGTGAAAAGATGTGAAGAACTATGTTTAAGCCTGCTTTCTTTAAAACAGGAATAGAAAAAAGCATGAAAAGAAACTAGTTCTACTCAAAACTATTCAAATACCTGATGGCCCTGGGATCTCAATCTCAATGGAGTACCTTTTTCAACTTTCTCTTTCCAATTGATTTTATTCCATCCTTTTTTTGTTGAATGTTTTTCTCATATGGATCTCTTCATCAAAAAACTGGTAAACTAACTGCTGTCGAGCTGGCTAAAATTTTTCTCAACCAGCACACATTATAAGTGACCAAGCTGGCTCCTTGTTTGTATCTTCCTTCTGGAAAACACTTTTTGAAAAGGTAAAGACAAAAAGGAATCTCTCCAGAGATTACCATCCTGAAACAGATGGTCAAACTGAACAATTCAATCAATTCCTAGAACAATTCCTTTTAATATAAATCATTTACCAGCAGGATAGATTGGATGATTGGCTCCCCTTGGCAGGGTACTCCTACAACAACAGTTTCTCCTCTTCTACTCACAAATTACCCTTCTTGATGTTCTATGGAAGGCATTCTAGGATAGATTTACTGTATGATTTGGAAAACCAGCCTGCTAGTCCCTACTTGGATTATATTCAGAAGAACCAGTTTCACATAAAGAAAAAATTGCAAGAGTCTATGAATAAGTATAAAAACTATGCCAAACTTAAAATAAAAGACATTCCAAAAGTTATTTTTCCTGTGAATAAAGTTTGGTTATCTGAAAAGAATATAAATACTAGCAGACCTTCCAAGAGGCTTTCTGAGAATTGATTGGGTCCTTTTCTCATGATTGAAAAAATAGGATCTCATGCTTTCAAACTCCAACTCCCTGATCAATGGTCCTCCATCCACCCAGTCTTCTATGTTTCATTTCTCAAACCCTACTCCAACAAACCAAACTCTCCTAGCCACCAACCACCTCCGGAACCGGTGGAAATTGATGGAAAGCAGAATTGAAAGTGTTTTAGATCCGGGAATTCAAGATTTGGTTTGGAAATCAATCTACTTAGTAAAATTGAAAGGCTTTTTAGAATATTAAGATAGAAACCCATTGAACCCAGTCACCAAAATTACAAACTGTTCAGCCATTCTAAAAACTTCCAATCACCTCCACCTTTTAAAATACTCAGGCACTTACTTGTGTGCCATGTATGATTGTAATCCAAATGGGATGCATATATGATCCTCTAAATCCCATTTTAAAATCACACATACCATGTTTGCCTGTGTGAATGTCACTGATTTGGGGAAACTGGCCTCAAAAAATGTGAAATAATTAATTTGGAAAATGGGCCCTCATGGGCCTTTTGGGTGTTGGAATAATTGATATCACAGCTCCAGCTCCCAGCTTTGAAAAAATATTCCAGTTCAGCCAATCCAAATCTGAAATCACCACTTCCATTCCTCTGCATCCACCACTCTCCTATTCTGTTCTTCCATCCTCCAACCCATTCTACCACACTCCTCTCCCTTCATCCAAAAAATCATCTCTCCTCCCTTTTGGCTCTGTAACCTCAATATCACCCAAACCTCAATGTCATCTCAACCTCACGCTTTGACCCCATCTGCTTGCCCCTCCTCAATAATTTTTCAAAATAATCTAAAACAATCACCTCCACCATCTAGCCAAATCAACTATCCTTTCATAATGCCTATCTGTGAGACCATCAATCCATATCAATCATTAATTTTTATCTAACTCCATTTCACTTTCTTTCTTCTCTTATTGTTCACCATAAATTCTTCCACCTCTCATCTGTTTCATCACCTCTTCACTTCCTCATATTCTCACTCAAGGGTGTCTTAGCTATTCTAGTTGTTTCTCCAGTTAGGACCTCCACGTCTTTTCCTTCATTTATCCCTTGTTGTGACCTTATTTCACATTTATTCTGCTGGTCTTTCTGGCAATTTAGTTTGATAAACTCTTCATTGGAGTGGGTGGGCCACTCTGGAAAAATGGGATTGACCATTCATTTTTGATCCTCCTGTGTATTTAGGACATACTTGGCCAGACAGGCTTGCCCTCCAAAGTTGTCATATCTCAACTTGGGGCTAGGATAGCCTTCTGGGGCTGATGTTTATCATCTTTGGCAAATTTTGAGGGTCCAAACTCCCACTCAGGACCGTTGTGCACCCTGGATGGTGCTTTCAGAGGGCTGGTTGACTAAAACCAGTCCAACCAACCTCAAGGGAATGTTACACCTGGCTGCAAAGGGCAGCCATGCAGGGAATGAACAGCCAAGGGGCTGCTTAGGCCCCTTGCAGGTGGATAACTGCCAGCTGGACTGGAAGTGCCCATTCAGTATGGCCACAAGCAAATGCCAAGTCTGCTGTTTGAGGCCAAGAAATTAAAAAGGTTTTTAGAGCCAGCAGAGATCTTTTGGGGGGTATATTTTGCCTTTTCTTGTGTTTTATTATGGCCCACAAGAGGCCAAGCTTTTTTTCTTAAGGAGGTGTCCTCCCTGCTTTTTTCCCATAATCCATTCAAATTCATCCAATCAATTATTCAATACATTTCACCAGTATGAGATCCAATCATTAGCCTTATTATAGAAAAGAGGTTTCCAGCATTTCTTTTTCTTTAATCAATGCTCCTGCTGGCGCTAAGTCTTATCTTTGGCCATGATTTTAACATATCATTCCAAACCCAAAACCACTTAATCTTCAAATATTCCATTAATTCTCAATATTCATCCTCTCCCTCCTTATATCTACTCTAGTTACTTCATAAATTCACTAAATTCAAGTTTGTTTCCCTCTATTGTCAATTCAAAATAAAAATAATAAAATTTAAAAGAATTTATATATACAACTCTTCCAGAATCTTAGTCACAAGCTCAGAAATCTAAGTAAACCAAACACTAGCTAGCTTTATCTTAATTCTCACATATAGAAATAAACTCTTGAAGCTCTCCCACCACTTCCTTCCTTGCATCCTCTCTTTTCCATTTCTTCTCCACTTCTTCAAAGTTATCCAACCCCCATCCAAAAAAAGTTTTGTTCCTTCAATCTTCAGAAAACTTCCCAAGATTTTCTTCAATCTTCTTCAAGCACTCAGCTGGACCATATTCACCAGCACCAATAGAACCAACTTCACTTCTTTCTGAGCATGCAAATAAGCCAAAATCTTCATTTTTTCTTCTCATCCTTCTGTAATCACCTCCAACTACATCCTTTGCCAACATACTCCCAATCAGATCCCCAACAGACGTTGGCCCTGAAATCCTTTCCCCCATTGGACTCTCCCTTCTTTTTTCTTATCCTCTGTTTCCACTTCATCAATTTTATCTGCTTCCACCACCACCACCACCACCACCACTGCTTCTTCTTTTTCTTCTTCTTCTTCTCTTTTTTCTTCTATTCCCTCCTGCTCATCTTCATCCAGATCCCCAGAAGCATTCTTGTCCTTGTCTTCTACTTTGACTTCTACTTCAATGCGGGAAGGGGATGCATTGAAAGTTGCAAATTCTTTTATGGATGTTGCTTTGAAAAAAAAACAGATTCAAAATTTGAGCTTTGACTTCATTTCAACACTTCAAAACTTCTTCAAACCCTTCTCTACTGCTTTTACCATGCTGGAAACAAACCAAAACCGCTATGACTGTCCCTCAAAAAGGTTTTACTGGTTTGACTTCATGATGTAAAACTTCAATTGGTTTTACCCTTGACCCTCAAACTTTTACCAATTTGATCCATCCCCTTTGAAATTTTGATTGGCTCAACCAAGCTTTGATGGAATTAAACCAGTTTTAGAGAATTTTAAAGGAACATTGATGGGGTTTTTTAGGCGCTGCTACATTCTTGGACTGTTTTATCAAACTTGTTGAAGAGGAATAAAGTATCCCCTAGCAAATATCCAAAGCTTTTGAAATTTCAGGTTGCTTTTTGACATCCCTTTAAATTCCAACTGGCCCAGCTTCCTCAAATAATTTCTTAAAACCTCCATCTGATTTATTTAATCCTGTAAAGCATCAACTGGGAAAAGATCAAAAAGGTAAACTATGTTAGAAGAAAGCCCTTCAGAATTTGAAAGGAAAGGGAAACCTCTCACCATCTAGGGGCCTACCCTGCTGGAGACCCCCAATGATACACTAGAGTCTTCAGGGGATTCCTTCACTTCAAAATGTGGTCCAAAATAGTCCTTAACCTATAAAATTGGTGCCAGAACCTTCTTTTCAGATTCAGAAACTCCTGAACAAGGCATTTTGGAAATCCTATTGTGCTCACAATTTCCAGATTTGTGGGTGATACTGGTGGTGCCAATCTTTTCAGTCTCAACCTCCTTGGAAAAAAGAGCAAAGTATTGGTTCACAGAATATTAGCCATTGGTCTTATCCATGGTGAATGATTGGGTGGGTGATCTCTTGTAGGATGAAAGGGATGGACAGCTGAAAGAAGGTTATGGTGATGGATATGGTGAGGGCAAAGGCAAATCAGGCATGGTGATGAACTCAAATTACTTCTCACCTCTCTTAAGGGTATGAGGACTTACCCCCTCCTCTTCTGGGGGAGTAATTTCATAACTAAAAATTGACTCTCCATACTCAGTATCCTCAGCCATTCTCAACCTCATTTCAACCAACCTTCTATCACTGTATCTACCAGATGCACCTACTGAAGTTCCCCTGAATTCCCTGAAGGTCCCAGGAAATATCCCAGGTTCTCCCTCTCTCTGTCTATGGCTTGGTTCATCCTCCATCTCTCCTCTTGGTATTAGAAGTACATATAGATTGCATAAAATATATCCTTAGCACATAATCCTGCCTGGAAAACACAAAATTCCATTTTAGTAGATACCACAGATTTCTGGAAAGGCCCATCACTCAATCTGTCAAGCCATTGCCTCCAGCCCACCAGTTCAACATTTAATGGCATGGTAAATCTCATCCCCACCACAAGTCACTCCCTCATCAAGGCCTCCTCTCAGTTTTCACATATACTGGCCTCCCTCTTCTTCCTTGACTAATTCCCTCCAAGGAATGAGTGTAGTACTTCTTATTGGTTAGTCCCTTCCAAATGGTTTCATGTCAGCGCAATAAAGCAAAACAGCCTACCTTACTAATCTCACCTTTCCCTGTTGTGTTACTATTTTAGGATTCAGTCAACCAGCCTCCTTCAGAGCCTACTCTTGAATTCATCTCACCTATTCCTTCATCAAAATTTTCCCTAATTCATCCCTCATCCTTGCAAAAAAATTCTCTCTATCATGGGTTCTGTGAGCATTAGTGCCTGTGCCCTCCACCACTTGCGCATCAGAGGAAGTTGTGACAGAGCAATGGTGATATTCAAGGCAGTAATTACACTAACTGGTGAGCTCCACTTGAGGAACTTGGTTGGTAATAGATTTATCAAAATGGATGAGTATCTTGCAGATTTTTCCCGGTAGGAGATTATAAAAAGGGATTGAAAAAGGAGGCAATAAACCTTTCACATAAGGGTCTGATTGAAACTCTTGGCCAAGAAGTTTTTCTGGGGGAGTTTGAAGGGCCTTGTCCAAGCACAACCATGCTAATCCATAAAAGAAAGAAGCTTGGATGAGCCAAATTCATCCCCTCTGTTTCAGTGAAGTATGGCTGGAGTAATTTTTAAATTTTTCTGAAGCTTTTGAATGCAAGAAATGATTTGATTTTAAGAGTTAGATTTTATATGTATATATAATTTAGATTAAATTGAAGCAAGAAAATGTTTCTACCATTCCCAGGACATATTGAAATCCCTGCATTGAGTGGGGTTTGATTTTCAGGAAATCCAGATGAACAAAATGAAAGGATAAAGTGGGGGGCAGAAGAGGATTAAATTGCAATGACCATTAAATTTTGCATGTTTTTCAGAATTCACAGTTGGAAGATGATTGAGTCGTATTTTGATTGATAATGGGATGGAGTTGAAGGAACTTCCATAGTTAGTTTTTGGAGGGCTTTTGCAGTGTGATTTTCACATGGTGGTATGTGACACCATAAAACCTGCAAAGGGACTGGTCTTTCAGCCAGTCTTATACTCTTTTAGTAAGGACTTGTCTCTCAATTTTTTGCAGGACCCATATTTATGAAAGTAATATTACAAGGGCTGCTGGTGTGCAAGAAGGGCTTGGCACAAGGGTAATCTATTCACAGCAGGTTTAAGGGAAGATTGACTGATAGTTTCTGCAGGGAGCATGGCAATTCATAGAGTAAGGTTAAGAGTGCTTTCATGACACTTTCTGGGATTTATTTTCTAGTAAGAAGTAGTAAACTGATTTCTTGGGGAACAATAGGAGCAAGGAAGAGGAGGCCAGTGTATATAGACAATTATCTGGGTCTAGCTAGAGGTAAAACAGGCCAAGGAGTCAGAATAAGTATTGAATGACCATATCAGTCAAGAAAACAGAGAGAAGCTTGCCAGGTAATACTACTACATTGGGGTTGGCTGCCTACTCAATTGGGGAAAGATCACAAGCCTGGCTTTAAAATTTGGGAATTTAAAGTTGAAGGAGGTACAGTGTACATGGGAGTGATGACACTATGTACTAGGGTATGTAGATTATGAGATACAATCTGCAAGAGGATATACATAAGGATTCACAATTGATAAGCCATGATTGAATAGAGGATAGACAGAGTGATGAGGTAAGGGGATATGCAATCATGGGAGATTAAATATATTTACCCAGGAAGATTAAGTATACGCAAGACTATGGGGCCTATCTGTATATTATGTGGGTTTAGAATATATGTAGATATTCAGTGCATGTATATCCTGAGTGTATTTAGTTTCTGAGGATAACCTGAGGTAAGTCCTTTTAGGACCTTAAGCTGAAGTTCCTTTGAAGTTAGATTGTACTGAGTTAGGTGTCATTATGAAAGTAATTTTCCAGTAATTTTTCTGATTTTTGAAGTTCAGGGAGTAGGAATATCAAGATTGGGAAGATCCAGAGTGTTATATTTAGAGATTCCCAACTTGGAGAAATCAAACACAATTTTACTATTTTCACTAGAATTTTTCTATGTTGATGAAATATCTTCATACCATGGTCCCAAAGTTGCATAGCAGAGAGAAAGCTCCTTGGAGTAAAATAGAGAAGATACATAAGAGTAATAATGATTTCCAGCATGCCTACATGAGTGATTTCTACTTTTCCAAAATAATTGTTAAGAAGCTTGTTTAGATCCAAATCTGCCCAAGCTTCCCGCGGGGTAAGGATGCTCCAACCAAAGCACACTCCAAATTTAGACAAGCTTAGCCTGAATTTTTTCCCTTCTTGGGATGTGGATCTCTCTCTCTTCTCATTTTCTTTTTCTTCTGTTTCTTTTGATCCTCTTTTCTTCTTCTTTTGATTATTTCTTTCTTATTGTCGTTCTATTCTTATTCTCTCTATTACTCTAAACATCAAACTCTGTTGACTCTTTCAATACTCATCTTTCAATAACTCCACCAACTCTGTCAACCCGGCCAAAGGCCATCCCTTGATTCTAACTCATCTCTTGATTCTTTCCCAGTAAGATGAATTTCCATTTTTGATCCAATTTCTTGGAATAACCTGACACCTGATCACTTCTACCTAATTTCAGTCCTAAAACTCCTCATCTTTCACTGCCTATCTAACCTCACCTTTTCATTCCATTTCCGCTAGTTTCTGGTATCCTTTTTACTTCCTTCCTTCTCATCTCCTTGAGTTTCAATTTGGTTCCTAACTTTGATCCTCAGTCTGTTGGTTTTAGTCCTCTACTTCAAAATTGAAATCTTATCATGGTTAAAAGCCAAAAGCCTCACCAAAAACTCAGAATCTCAATATGAAAAAACCAACAGGAACTACAGACTATTTTCACCAAGTTGTCTTGAAAGCCACTTTAGATGCCATTCCCCTGCTCAAAAATGAAAACTAATCTATATGGAAAGACAAGATGCTAATTCTCTTGGAACTCAAAGATATCAAAGATGCCATTACAAGGAAATCAGGAAAATTATACGTCAAACAGGACCAAGAAATCAGAGTGGTCCTGCTCTCAAAGTTGAACAGCACAACACATGCCAACGTAGTCAGTTCAACAAACTTTAATTCATTGAAGCTTCTCTGGGCCAAGATAACCCTGAGTTTTTCCTCATCCAAGACTTCCAACAGGGCTAGAATATTCAACCATTTCCTTCACATCATCTTCCACAAAAATGCCATAGAAAGTTTTGTAACAGATATCCAGAAAGCCCTCACCAGAATGAACAATGTGGGTTTAGAACTGCCAAACAACATCCTTGCTTATCTAGTTCTCTTCAAACTCCCACCAGTCCTCTAGAATCTCAAGCAACAAATCATGCATGCGGAGAAGATCATAAAAATAGATGTAGTCTTCAACCACCTAGTTCAATACAATAAAAAACGCAAAGCTCAACAGAAGGTGTCCAAAATTGCTTCCAAAGCCTTTTTAGTAACAACAAAGACACAGGCAACAAAAGATGATAAGAAGGTGAAGATGTGATGTAAAGAAGGTTACCATGACCCCAATGCTCCGCACTCAGAACCCTTGTGCTTTCATCTACACCCTCAAATGGCCCCTAGCTGGTGGATTGAACAACAAAATGAATGGGAAAACAGAAATAAGAAACAACAACCTACTATCAACTATCATGCTCTCCTGACCCTCTTGACCAACGCAGACAACACTCTCAACCTCATTCTGGATTCTGTTGCAAACGTGCAATTTTTCAATGACCTAAAATACTTATCAAACATAATGATGCAATAGGAACATGAATTAGTCAAGACAGGCAAGCTCAAGGCTAACTTCAAAATCCACGGAACCAGCATGGTACAACTCAAATGGAAAGATTTGGTCATAACGCTAGAAGACTGTGTCTTTATCCCAAATACTTTAGTAAAACTCATCAGTCCCAGTATCCTGGATAAGAGAGGATGCTGATTAACTCAAGAACAAGACGGATTCTTAGTCACCAAGGACGGGGAAACTGTCCTCAATGGATTGATACAAAAAAACCTATTTGTAATCAAGAATCCTTGGGCAATAGGATTGGAAAATGTATTCAATCACATCAATCAGTCTCCCCATGATCCTTCTGACAAAACACAATCCCTTTTAGACATTCAAAAAATTTACAGCCATGCTTCAATCTCCACCCTCCAACCCATTCTAAAGGATCTTTTTTCAAAAGAAAAACTAACACACTTTCAATGCAAAGCTTGTGCCCAAAGAAAAATCAACCATTCCTCCTTCCAAGCCGTATCTACTCCCGCCAGTCAGCCTCTCAAAAAAATAAACCTGGACCTGGTTGGACCCATTACAACACAATCAAAAGCCGGCCACCGTTATATGTTGACTCTGGTCAACAATTACTCTGGCTATCTTGCAGACTTTCACCTAAACTCCAAAGATGAAACCTTGGAGACAATCATCAACATACTCAAAGTCAAATTCAAGAGGCTCAACTACTATCACTTGGAGATCTATTTGGACAAAGGCACAGAGTTCACCAATTTCAGGCTAAAAGAGTTTGTCAAGAAAAAACAAATCAGAATTTGAAACTCTGAAACTTATCACTCTTGACATAACTGCCACCCTCAAAGAGAAAATCAAACCATTGTGGAATCATCCCATGCCACCTTTTCTTCCTACAAACTACCAAAGAATTATTGGCATGTTGTCATGAGAAGTTGTTGCTTCATGCTCAACCAAATCCCTAGAGAAGGTAATTGCCTTTCTCCTTGTTAACTCATGTTTGGTAAGAAACTCCCCACCAACTATGTCAGCTTGCTAATATTGCAGAGCAAGCTGCAAAAGAAACAGAGATAACATAAAAATAATAATAATAAAATTAAACTAAGAAGGAGTAGGAAAACCATAAATATTATTGCAAAAATGGATTTTCCACCCAAAATTGGGTAGGGTCACTCACTGACCCCACCCTTGAAATCCAACTCCTTATATTTTGAAATAATTAAGGAAAGAAAGACCAAAATACCACAGCACCACTATTGAACTTTTTGGCCAATTAAATATTTCACATGTATTGTCACGTATAGGTTTCACACCTAAAATTGAGTCAGAATCAAGGTGTTGTGTATATTTTAGGAGTTACAGATGGAAGTGTGTTCTGTGAAAATTCCGGCATGCAGCCACGGCAGCCAATACACCCACGCGCGGCTGAGCTACAGCACTTTTACCCTGTCAAAGCCGTGTACGCAGCCCCGGGCCTCTGACAAGTATGCAGCCGCGGGACTACGGGTTGACAAAGTGACGGCGGCATGAGAAACCTAGGTACTGTGTAAACATGCTACAACCTACACGGGAACATTCTACATAAGTCATGAATGTTCCGGTGGATAGCAGATAGTCTAAAAATACATAAATTTATATAAAAATACCTAAATAACCTTTATACCTATTTTTTATGAAATATAATTCAAAGTACCAAAAATGTCGAAAATAAGATAATGACTACCTCTAAAAATATATTAAAATACTTCAATATACTATTATGAGAATTTCTATACATCAATATTTTTGTGACATACTAAGAGAACTAATGATGTAAGAATATTACATGAATACCCATGAACTATATTTTTAAGTAATTATTTTAGGAAATCAACTGAAATTTGAAAATAAGGAGTAAAATCAATATCATGACTTTTACTCAAATTATTTAATACATAATGAGAACTAACCTGACATCAGAATATCTGTAGGAATTTCTATTAAAAAAATTATTGACTTACTGGGAAATTTTACTAAGGATAATTAATTAAATAATAAATAAAAATGACAGATTGGTGTTATTCACACGTCCAAACATCAATCATAAAGTAGAATAATTCCCATACCCTATGGAATTAGATGCTACCCGTGCTACAGCACCCAGAACATGTGACAGGCTGCCTAGAATAGCTCTTGAGGAACATATCAAAGAACTGATAGCCTTACAAGTATTAAGGAAAGTAGGGCACAATGAGCAGGTAGATGTGACCACACTTGTAATCATAGCTTGGCATAATGAAAAGTCAAGAATGGTAGGAGACTTCAGAATACTCAATAATTATACTCAGGCAGAATATTATCATATAACCTGGATTGATCATGCTCTACATAAATTTTTCAAGGCCAAATATATCACTACTATGGATATGATTAGGTTTCCACCAGATAACTATAAGCCCTGAAAGAAGAAAGTTTATGAGAATAATATATCATTTGGGAATATATGAATATCTTAGGGTACCCTTTGGTATAAAGAATGCCCAATCAAACTTCCAGAGAACAATGGATACAATTCTAGGTGCTTAAATAAGACAAGGATGGATGATGGTATATATAGATGATGCTATCATATATTCTGATTATTGGGATACTCATATCAACAAAATAAGATTAGTACTCCAAACTATCTCCAAAGCAGGATTAAAAGTATCAATGAAGAAATGCAACTTTGGATATGGAGAATTGAAAACTCTAGGGCATATAGTCTCTGGTCTAACTCTAGCTGCTGATCAAAATAAGATAGCTGCTGTCATGAACCAACCCATGCCTCAAAATAAAACAGAGTTACTGTCTTTCATTATTTTTTGCAGTTACTACAGACAATACATACCAAAGTTTGCAATGCAAACTAAAATTCTGTATGAAATATGAAACAATAACACTCTCTTTGAAATGACACATGAGAGATTGGAAAACTATGAGTAACTAAAAATAGCTATGACCTCAACTCCTTTACTCATTCAACCAGATTACTCAAAAACCCTTTAAACTGTAAATTGATGCCTTTATGGAAGGGATAGGAGCTTCTTTACATCAAGAAAGAATAGAAGAAGACAAACCAGAGGAGAAACCAGTACTCTTCATATCTAGACAGATCAAAGATACAGAAAAGAGATATGGAGCCAGTCAGATGGAATGCTTGGCTCTAGTATGGGCTTTAGAAAAGCTACACTACTACTTAGAAGGCACCAATTTCCAAGTGATCACAGACTTTAATGCTGTAAGAACTCTCATGAAAATGAAGACCCCCAGCAGATATATGCTCAGGTGGAAAATTTCTATACAAAAATATAGAGGTCAGATGACTATAGTGCATAAAGCTGGAGCTAAACACCAGAATGCTGATAGTCTAAGTAGGAATGCTTTGCCTAATGACTATAGCAATCCAGCATATGACCCTGAAGATCAAGATATGTTTCCTATCTTGAACATCAATCTTTTTGAACTAGATGCTCCAATCATGGGGATCCACTTATGTGAATTAGATACTTCTTTCTTCAATCTAGTGAGGGACAACTACTCCCCTCATATCAAGCTGCTGATTAACATTAAGGAATGTGAATCCCCAGAAGAAGCTCTGATAAATATTTTACCTGCTTCTTTACTTAAAACCTATAAAGCTGGAAAGTTTCCCTTTTGGGATGGTCTACTTTACTAAAGACACCAACATTCCAGTGTATTAGTACTAAGAAACAAAGAAAATCTAAAACACATACTCCAGGGATGCCATGACAACTCTTCATCAGGGCATCTATCCACTGAAAGAACCTTGGAGAAAGTAAAACACACTGCTTGGTGGATAGACTGGAAAGAAATCACTATTAAGTATGTTACTAGCTGTGAGACTTTCCAAAACTCTAATAAAACTACTGGAAAAAGATTTGGAGTCCTACAGAAGACCTCTGAACCCAAAAAAAGATTGGAAATCATTAATATGGATTTTGTCACCAGCCTCCCCCTTGAGGTACTCATTCATATAACTCTGTCCTGGTTATAGTTGACAGATACTCTAGGAAGGCAAAATTCTTACCTAACCACAAAAAAGATAGTGCTATGTATGTAGCTGTACTATTTTGGAATAGGATCATAGCTGATGTTGGTATCCCAAAGATTATAATCAGTGAAAGAGACCCCAAATTCACCTCTGAGTTTTATAGGAATCCAAATGATATACTGGGTACTACTCTAGCATTTTCTACAGCATACCATCTCCAAACTGATGGATTAGCTGAAAGAATGATACAGACCCTAGAAGATATGTTAAGGAGGTTCTGTAGCTTTGTTCTAGAATACAAAAACTCAGATGGTTATAGCCATGATTGGGTAAGCCTACTCCCAGCCCTAGAAATGGCTTATGACAGCAGTAAACATTCTACTACCAAAGAAGCTCCTTAAATACTAGAAAGAGGATGGATTCCAAAACTCCCTAGGAATAACTTAAACTATAACATAGCCACTATTCATCCAAAATATCTTGACTTTAAGAAAATGATAGATCTGGAAAATAATCATGCTCAAAAATGTGTAAAAGAAGCAGTAAAATACAAAAAACAAAGATGGGGCAAATCACATAGAGAACCTGACTTTAAAATAGGAGATCAGATCTTGATATCCACTGCCAACTTCAACAATTTAGCAGGTAACAGAAAGCTGAAACCAGCTTTTTTGGATGATTTTTTATCAAAAAGATGCATGGCAAAAATGCTGTAGAAGTAATTGTGAGTGAAGAATTATCAAGAAAACACCCAGTATTTCCTGCAAGCCTAGTAAAAAACTTTCAACCAAGAGAAGGTAGCAACCTCCCTCCAGCAATGATCCCAATAGAACCTGAACCTGTGAAACAAAAAGGGAAAGTCAGCAGGATATTGAGGAAAAAGAAATAGAGAGTGCAAGGAAAACATGTTAGACTAAAATTAGTAAGATACAAAGGAGAATCTCCAGACAAAGATGAATGGTTATTAGATAATAATATACCTGATGGACCAATACATCTTAGAAACTACAGAGCCAGAAAAAGGAACTGAAACACATATGGAAATAATTTTTTCCCAAAATGCTCCAGATTTTTTTTCAGATATGGCCATATCTTGGAGGAGGGGAATGTCAGCTTGCTACTATTGCAGAGCAAGCTGCAAAAGTAACAGAAATAAAATAAAAATAATAATAATAAAATTAAACTAAGAAGGAGTAGGAAAACCATAAATATTATTGCAAAAATGGATTTTTCACCCAAAATGAGGTAGGGTCACTCACTGACCCCACCCTTGAAATCCAACTCCTTATATTTTTAAATAATTAAGGAAAGAAAGACCAAAATACCACAGCACCAATATTGAACTTTTTGGAAAATTAAATATTTCACATGTACTGTCACGTATAGGTTTCACACCGAAAATTCAGTCAGAATTGAGGTGTTGTGTATATTTTAGGAGTTACAGAGGGAATTGTGTTCTGTGAAAATTCCCGCATGCAGCCGTGGCAGCCAATACACCCACGCGCGGCTGAGCTACAGCACTTTTACCCTGTCAAAGTCATGTACGCAGCCCCGGGCCTCTGACAAGTATGCAGCCGCGCGACTATGGTTTGACAAAGTGAAGGAGGCATGAGAAACCTAGGTACTGTGTAAACATGCTACAACCTACATGGAAACATTCTATATAAGTCATAAATGTTCCGGTGGATAGTAGATAGTCTAAAAATACATAAATGTATATAAAAATACCTAAATAACCTTTATACCTATTTTTTATGAAATATAATTCAAAGTACCAAAAATGTCGAAAATAAGATAATGAATACTTCTAAAAATATATAAAAATACTTTAATATACTATTATGAGAATTTCTAGACATCACTATTTTTTTTGACATACTAAGAGAAATAATGATGTAAGAATATTACAGGAGTACCCCTGACTTATATCTTTAAGCAATTATTTTATTAAATCAACTGAAATTTGAAAATAAGGACTAAAATCAATATCATGACTTTTACTCCAATTATTTAATACATAATGAGAACTCACCTGACATCAGAATATCCTTAGGTATTTATATTAAAATAATTGTTGAATTACTGGGAACATTTACTAAGGATAATTAATCAAATAATAAATAAAAAGTACAAATTAGTGTTATTCACACGTCCAAAAATCAAACATAAAGTAGTATAATTCACATACCCTGTGGAATTTGATGCTGACCATGCTACAGCACCAAGAACACATGCCAGGCTGCCACCGGTTACCCTGCTAGCCTCAGTGTCCATCCCTTTGAGGCCCTGTACCCCTCAGAAGGAAAATATTGGGACTCAAAAAGCTATAAATAAAGAGCTCTTTTTAGGATATTGAGACCAAGAGACCCAGTTATATTTACATCCAGACACCGTGCCAAGGTAATCAAATACTTATAAGAGATAAGTAAGTGATTTATGGCTTTATTCAGATTAATAATATCCATCCCCAACCCTTTTTATCAATTTAAACTGCTGAAAAACCTCATAACCCCAGTAAACAGGTTTAACCCATCAGTGCACATCCCAAACAGGTACCCAAAGGATTTAAGAATATACCAGTGAGTATGATTAACCTTTCTTTGTTGTGGAAGCTTGGTTACAAATCCCTGTCACTCCACCATGTATTTTATATACATATTATCTTTGGGCAAAATATCCTTTAAGAATATAAATTGAAGGTTCCAAAGTAACCAGTCCTACGTGTTTTCATACTGAATTACCTGAAGAGAGGTTTTAAAGATCCCCAATATAATTGTTCCCCCCTATAAAAAAATTTAATAATCAATTTATTTATATTTATTTATAACAATAAACCATATCCAAACCAATTAACCTTGAAATAAGCTTTATCCAAATATTTTACGGATTTTGCTGCATTTATTGAATAATATATTTTTTATTTATTCTATAAACTCTGGTAACTAAAGGATAGAAAGGATCTTGGCATCCAGGAGGCCAACAAACTATCTGAGAACTGTTGGAACTCCTTTGGTCTACCTGGAAAACAACCTCCAAAAAGGACGCAAGTTTGATGAAAAGGGATATGAGGGAATATTATTTGGGTTCAATTCCACCTTTCATTCTTACTTAGTCCTTAGCTCACTTGGTTTTATTCTCAAAACAAAGCACATCACCTTCCTCAAGACTCATACCGCCAATTTCCCCATTCTGGAATCCCCTAAAATGGACATCTTCTCACCAACTCATCAATATAGCAACAAATATGACTTCTCCTTGACCAACAAGCAATTTGTGGCCAGGGACAACAACAGCAACTCACCAGAATCCAACTCTAATTGCAACAATTCTGCTTCTCTCAATTCAGAGTCTTCAGACTCTCCCCAACCACAACCTACTAGGATCCCTTCTCCAATACCAACTACTCAGGGAGCTTACCAACAACCTAAACAAGAAACTAGAAAACCTCAACACTACAGCTTCCATCACTATTACAAGCCTCCGTACTATAAGGACGCACAAAATTCCCCAGAGTGGCCCAAATGTAAGAAGGCTTCCAAAGAATAGCTAGAGTCTATCAAATTGCAAGAAGCATGGGAGAAGTACTACGGAACGCCCATAAATATCCTAAACACAACATGGGTATTCAAAGTGAAAGAAAACTTCCATTTGATAACTGGTGAAGTACAAGGCTAGGCTATGCATTCAAGGGTTTAATCAAGTTTTTGGGGTCAACTATGACAAAACATGGGCACCTACCGGCAAAATTGGCTCCCTACGCATTGCTCTCCTATACAGTTTAAAAGGAAAAATGACCTTCACGCAATTTGATGTCAAGGGTGCATTCCTCCATGCCCCTCTTAATGAAACTGTTACCCTCAAGACTCCTGAAGGCTTGCACAGAAGTTCTCCATACCTCAAATTGAAGAAATCCTTATAAGGTCTCAAAAAATCACAAAAAAACTGGTACAAAACACTTACTATCTGGATCAAATCTCAAGGATTTCAAGAATCCACCAGCAACCCCTTTCTATACATCAACCCTAACTCAAAGGAATTCCTCTATTTCCATGTGGACAACCTTATCCATGTTGGAAGAGACAAGACCTTCAAATCAAATTTTCTAAACATGTTTCAAAATTCCTCCTGTCACTCCCCAAACACCATCCTTGGCATGCTGATGGAGGTGAAAGACAATCAAATTATTCTCAGTCAATCTAACCATATCAATTGCAGCTTGGATGAACTTGGTCTCTCAGATTGTAGTGACACACACTCACCTCTCACAAAGAATCTTCACCTTGAAAAAACCACTGATAAAGACCATGCAGAGTTTGCACAACTTAACATTAACTTACGATCCATCACCAGATTGCTCAATCACCATGCTCAATATACTTGCCGAGAAATTACTTTTGCCATCTTGAATCTGGAAAGGTTCAATGTCAAGCCTGGTATGAGCCACTGGAGAGAAGCAGGAAAGGTCTGGAAGTACCTCAACACTACCAGAGATCACAAACTCACTCTTAGGTATAATCCAGGGTTTGAAATCATTTCTGGATATAGAAACGCCATGTGGGGCAACAACCCAGTCTCTAGGAGATCTCAGACCGGCTTCATTGTATTCCACCATGGCAGTCCCATTTTCTGGAAATCCTCTAGGCAGCAAAATGTCACCTACTCTTCTACTGAATCAGAGCTCAATGCTCTTCTTGAATGCTCCCTTGAACTCAAATGGATCGCTTACTTGGTGAGCAAAATTTATCAATCACCCAAGGCCAAGCCAGTCATATTAATCAACAAAAAGTGGCTGGAAAACAACCTCAAAAACTTTGGTTCTCATTCTAAGTCCCAAAAAAATTGAAATAAATACCAAGGGCTTACAAGAGGACTACAGAAATTCTGAATTCAACCTAAATCTGATCTCCACATACTTAATGATTGCGGACTCTCTGAATAAGGCTTCTAGCCACAACTCTCTACTTCTTCTTCAAAAATCCATCTTTTTTCCCTTTGAAATACAACCAGACTCTTCTCGCCGTCTAACCAGTCACAAGGGGTGTTGAGATACCACTCCGCCCAAGCTTCCTGCAGGAGTGAGGATGCTCCAACCAAAGCACAGTCTAAATCTAGACAAGCTTAGACTGAATGTTTTCCCTTCTTGGGATTTGAATCTTTCTCTCTTCTCATCTTTTTTTTCTTCTGTTTCTTTTGATACTCTTTTCTTCTTCTTTTTATTATTTCTTTCTTATTGTCTTTCTATTCTTATTCTCTGTATTACTCTAAAAATCCAACTTGTTTGACTCTTCCAATACTCATCTTTTGATTAATCCATCAACTCCATCAACCCCGCCAAAGTCCATCCCTTGATTCTCACTCATCTCTTGATTCTTGCCGGGTAAGACAACTTGCAGTTCTTGATCACATTTCCTGGCATAACCTGACACCAGATAACTTCTGCTACCTACTCTCAGTCCTAAAACTCCTCATCTTGCACTCCCTATCTAACCTCACCTGTTCAGTCCATTTCCACTAGTTGTTGGTATTCTTTTTTCTTCCTTCCTTCTCATCTCCTTGAGTCTCAACATTGTTCCTAACTTTGATCCTCAGTCTGTTGGTTTTAGTCCTGTACTTCAAACTTGAAATCTTTTCAAAGCTTCTTCAGAGGACTTGGTCCAGTACTATTGAAATATCACAAAAAGAGGAATGGGATACTCCTGAGTTGTAGATCAAGTCCTTGTTTTAGTTATGGGAACTAGTGGTCCTAATGGGTGATTATTCTTGGATGAAAAAACCACTGAAATTGGGACTGGATTATTTTTTACTTACCATTTCAGAAACTTTTTCCTCACCAGACTCATCCTGCTCCACTGCTTTCAAAGAGAGCTGTGACTGCATTTTCTTCATTTCTTTGGAAAGCTGATTTATTATTGATTGAAGATACTTTTTTGGTGGTTTATGAATTCTTCTCATTGGATCAAAAAGTTTTAATGTCAGATCTCTGATACCAGGAACCTTGCAGTCCTTTAGCTACAGAGAGTTGTAAAAATACTGGAATGATAATAATAATAATCCAAAGATAAAAACTGAAAAAGCTCAAATAATAAATATGTTAAGCGCTGGTGAAAGATATAATTGGTTTGTTTAAAAGGTTCTTCAAATTTCAATACAAATAGTGTCAGCTTGCTACTATATACAGAGCAAAACTGTCAAATATTAACACAAAATATGAACAATATGAATACCTCAATTAAAAAAGTAAGGAGTGAGAAACCCATAAATATTATTACAGGAATGGATTCCTCACCCAAAATTAGGTAGGGTCACTCACTGACCCCACCCTTGAATTCCAAGTCCTTATATTTTTAAAATAATTAAAAGGAAAAGTACTAAAAAGTACGACACCTGTATGGCACTTTTTTGCCATTCTAACATTTCACATGTATTGTCACGTAAAGGGTTTACACCTGAAATTCACTCAGAATTGAAGTGTTGTGTATATTTTAGGAGTTACACACGGAAATGTGTTATGTCACAATTCCCGCGTGCAGCCCCGCATCATTACATAACCCTATGGACTAGTAGCAGCAGGATCCTGCGTACTAGAGACCCGCGCGCAGCTGATTCTGCCACGCACGCAGCGGATCCTACCCCGCGCGCATCTGTACTACTGATCCCCGCACCTGGATCAGTTGTGACTAAATCTGACAACCAGGTACCGCTCAGAAGAGCTACAACCTATTTAGGGTTGCCTAGTATATGTAACAAACAGACCTTTGCATTACTAATGATCTAAAAAGATGAAAACTTAAATAAAATTAATGAAAATTAAGTTTTAAACCTTTTTTGATAATAAATCAAAGATCAAGGACTACCACGTAAATCACTGATCTTGATCTTTGAAGACCACAAAACACTATAAGAAGTGTTCATAAAAATTATTAAAAATTATCTACATGATCAGCAGATGATGGAAAATCAGTGAACACCCAGATCTGCACGCTTTAAAACAATATCAATAGTACAAATGAAGGATGAGTACAGAAAGATCAAATTTACGCCATAACAGATTAACAGATCCTGTGGCTAAAATAGTACAGAAATCCAGCAGATCGAAGGACAGCTGATTGACAGCACCAAGTGGACGTGTTGTCCTTGCCCTGACTGGCTTTCCAGCCTCAGCCCACGAGCAGGACCCTCTCTACGTTCCCTGAGAAGACCAAAATCAGGTATTTATACAGACATCTTTGGATCCATTAAAAGTTAATAAGTTTACCAGGAATTATTTATTATCAATCAGAAACCGTGTCATTGTTCATCAAGTGCTTATATGAAGATAAGCAAGTGATTTATGAATTAGTCTGCAGTAGTATTATTTACCTATATTAACCAATCAATCACTGAAGGTTAGTCAAGCAATCTACCCCATCTGCTCTGAAACCCTTCCAATTATTCCAGGATTTTCGTGGTAAAGTGCTCAGAGTGAGTGTTACCCTTCCTGTCTAGGCTGTTTGTGCTGTTAAGCCCAGCCACTAGCGGAATAAGTCCTTTCTAAGTCACCCATATTTATTCCAAGGTTCTTAAACTGCCCAAGGAGGCCCCTTGAAGAGAGGTTGCTAGTCTGTAAAGATCCCCAGTAGTATAATACTGTGGCCCCTCTTTTATATTATATTGAAAAACATTTACTACCAAACCACTTAAACCTTGCAACTGCTCTTATTAAATCATTTATTTGAGCTTCTAAGCGTTTATTATTGGAATAATAATTATTATTATCATTCCAGCATTTTTATCACTCTCTGTAGCTAAAGGACTGCAAGGTTCCTGGTATCAGAGAGCTGACAACTGGGGGTCTGGCCGGGAAATATCCTTAAATAATTAATTTTTAATTATTTATTCCTTGGACCAGTCTATTCATTTTTAGAAATAAGTTAACATACTTATAACATATATTTTTGATCATTTGTTTCTCTAGTGGATCTTAACACCAATGGAGAATTGATCAATTATTATTTGAACCTTCTTAAAAATAAAAAAGAAAAAAAACTCCGTAACTATGTCCCTGTTATTATAACTCCTGAGCAACAACAGGAGAAATTGCTTTATTATAAACAGCAGGTTATAAAAGAAAAAGAACTCCAGCTTGAAAGAATTATCAATTTCAATTCTTTATTAAGGCAACATAAGGAGTGGAAAATTTATCAAAGGAAGCTTTATATTTATAAACTAAATAACCCTGAAGATAAAGAAAAATCCAAAAATAATAAAAGTGATTATTTTTCTTCTAAAAATCACTTTAACACGTAAAAATACAAAAAAATATTGAAATTATATTTTTTTTGTTTTTATCCATCTCAGTGGATTTTTTTTTGGTGGTCTCATTGACAAGGACCTCCTAGAGGACGTCCCAGACAGTGTACCATTGGATTTACCCTTGGATTTATCCCAGGATCTGATTGGAACTCACTCAGACCCCGTTGGAATACCCTCCAAGGATATTTGTGATCCCAACCAAGTGTTGGTACCTTTGAATTTAACTCCAAGTAAGTTAAAATATTTATGAAAAATTATTAAAAATATAAAACACACAAAAAATATTATTTTTATAATTTTAAAGTCTTTTTTCAAAGTTTTGACAAAAGACTTATACATTTTTTTTGGTACTATGTATCAAAATAGGCGCAACACCCGTGCAGCTGGTAGAGCCCCGTCATACGGATCTCTGCCTGGAGGAACCCATGCGCGCAAGGACTCCAGTCGCAAGCGTGATGAGGGGACTCAAACCCGTGACCATAGCGTCACGCGAAACAATGATGGCGATGAACACGGCCGCCAACTCAACCAACAAACCGTTGGAGAGCCATCTGTTGCCCAGCAGGTCATCCCAGGAGGGTAAAGGTCCTCCTACGCCACCCCAGCTGGACTCAACCAAGGAGGAAAGGGTAAAAGTGTTAGTGAAAGAGCACGTGAGCTATTGGGAACAATTCAGGTTGGCTCAGAACCAGGAGGATCAACCAGGTATGAGAAAAGCCATTTCTAAGGCAAAGAAATCTCAGATTTCTCTGAAAAGGTTGATCCCAAAGAAAGAAGTAGAAGGCTACGTGCAGAAATGGAATCCTTGGGATCAGTTAGCTTCCTTAAAGGGAAAGGCCCCAAAAAGAGGAGATCTTCAGCCCATCAGAAGTTAAGGAACCCAAAGGATTGGGACAACATAATATCCTTAGCCCAGAAGTGGAAAAAGGTGTACCACAATTAGATGTAGAAGCTCTTAATAGCTTTTCAGTAAATGTGTCTCACAATTTTACTATCATTAGCCAATGCTTTGACAAATTTTATCACCAATTGGAAAAATTAAGTTCAAGTATTTTTAGAGTGATTGACACTCAGTCTCAGATTATGAGAATTGATGAGTTGGAAATACAAAAAATCAAGGATAGTATAAGAGCTAGTAAGTTTGACCTGATGAAACATATTGATGAAAATCAATCAAGTCTTCAGGAAGATATTCTTGCAACCATAGACCAGCTTAAGGAAGAAGTTAAGAAAACTATTCCTACTCCTTCAGCTCATCTGACTAACAAAATTGACTTATTAAGCAACAAACGTGATTTAGAGTTAGGTATGATTAAGAATGATCTCAGAGATCTTAAAATCAACTCTACTAACTCTCCTGTCATTGACTTAGAAGAAAGTAGACCTGCTACGTTCACCAGTACTCCTAGTGTTCCCCCCAGAACCAGATAACTAGGATGAGTCTTTCAGACCCAGTCCTACTCCGGAAATGGAGCAGGCTTTGAAGCTACTTCCTCCCATCACTGAATGGCCTAAATTCTCCGGAGAAGGAGAATACAACCATGTCAGTTTCATTAAGTTTATTGACTATAATCTTTCTTCCTATGAGCTCCCTGATGCAATAGCTGTGGTAAGATTGCCCAGATTATTTGAAGGAGTAGCTCTTGATTGGTTTATCAATAAAAGAGAAGAAGTTGGATCTTTATCCTGGAATTCTTGGAAAGAATTGATCAAAGTGCAGTTTGGTACCAGGATTTGGAAAAGAAAGATGATTAAAACTTTTGAAACTTCCCAGTTTGATCCATCCAAGAAAAAACCTCATAAGTGGTGCTTAGACCAGAAAAAGAGGTTGGACTGTTTTTATCCTGATGCTGATAAAGAAGAAGTCAATGAAAGAATCCTCAAATTATGTCCCGGACAAATCAACCACAGTGTAAGGTGTAGAATGCCTATGGATTCAGATCTTCCCACCTTAATAGGTGTATTGGAAGAGACTATTGATATGAATGGTCTTGATAAAAGGGTCAATAGACCTCCAAGGGAAAAAAATACTGGGAACAGGGAAGAATATACTGCCAAAACTAATGAATCCCCTGCTACTAATCCATCTACTTTGGAAGTCAAGAAGACTCCAGAATCAAAAGAGAAAGTATGATGGAACTGTAACCAAACAGGACATGTAAAACCTGATTTTCCTCTACCTAGGAAAAGGATCAATCTTATTGAAGGAGAAGAGTATGACAATCCTGACCCTCACCTTAATGATACTGACGGATCACTCTCTGATTGTGATCTAATGATCACTAACCCTATCAATGTTATTGAAGGTAGTATTGAGTCTTCTCTGGACATAAATTCTGTCAAGGAGGATTCTAACTTACCTCAAGAATGGAATCACAAAATGAAGATTCACCACATCTCTGAGGCTAAGGCTTTGACCCTAAAACCTTCTGCTGGTAAAAGTTACACTTCAGGCAAGACCTGCTATGCTACTGGTTTAATCCAAGGTTCCCCTGTTAAGTTAAATCTAGACATTGGAGCCTTTTGCTTGTTTGTTGGTTCAACTTATCTGGAGAAACAAGACCGAAACTGGAAACTGAACCTACTACCGGTACCTCAGGCTAAGTTCAGCAGTTGTAATTCTGCTCTCAATGCTGTTGGATTATGGTCTTCTGATATCATACTCCCTCACTCTAAAGGATCACTCAAACTGAACATTGAATTTGTAGTGCTCCAAAACAGAGTATGTGATTATTTTATCCTTGGGAATGACTCTCTTTGCCTATATGGTATAGATGTATTCCAAAGCAAAGTTAGATACTTCACTGTAGGAGGAGACTGGAATAAGAAGTTCCAAATATGTCATGTCAATGCTCAAGCTTCTGATTCAACTTATGAAAAACACTTAGAGAAGTTCAATAAGGAATACTTTTCTCAAGCTTCTTTGAATTCCCTTCTCAATGAAGAACAGAAACGGGATATCCTACAAGTATGCTTTGAAAATCAGAATGCTTTCTGTACCAGAGATCACCCCATTGGTAACATCAAAGGACATGATATGATCCTAACTCTAACTATTAAGCCTCCTTACCCACCTAACCTCAGGAGACCTGCTTACCCTTCAATTCCAAAATCCAGAGCTTCTCTGGAAACCCATATTCAAGAGTTGGTTGACTTACAAGTCTTAAGGAAAGTAGGCCACAATGAACAAGTGGATATTACTACCCCAGTAATTATAGCTTGGCACAATGATAAGTCAAGAATGGTTGGAGAATTTAGAATGTTTAACAACTACACCCAAGCTGATTATTATCCAATTCCAAGGATTGAACATGCTCTACATAACCTGTCCAAGGCTAAGTACATAACCACCATGGATATCCTGAAAGGTTTTCACCAAATACCTATCAGCCCTGATAGCCGTAAATTCATGAGAATTATCTGTCATTTGGGAATTTATGAGTATCTTAGGATGCCTTTTGGTATTAAAAATTCTCCTTCTCATTTTCAAAGGATGATGGATACAGTCCTAAAATTATTCATCAGACAGGGATGGATGATGGTATACATTGATGATGTTATCATTTACTCTGATTGTTGGGACACTCACATGGAGAAATTAAGGCTAGTCCTCAAAACCATCTCTGCCGTAGGATTGAAAGTATCAATGAAAAAGTGTAACTTTGGCTACGGGGAACTCAAAGCCTTAGGACACATTGTCTCTGGACTAACCTTAGCTGCTGACCAAAACAAGATAGCAGCAGTAATGAATAGGCCTATGCCTCAGAATAAAACTGAACTCCTATCCTTCATCAGCTTCTGCAGCTACTATAGGAAGTATTTACCAAAGTTTGCTCTTCTAACCAAATGTTTGTATGAGATCTGTAACAACACCACCGTTTTTGAAATGACTTATGATAGAGTCAAGAACTATGAGGAACTCAAAATTGCAATGAACTCAGCTCCAGTACTGATCCAGCCGGATTAATCTAAACCTTTTAAGCTCTACATAGATGCCAGCATGGAAGGGCTAGGAGCTGCTTTACACCAGGAAGTCATAGAAGATGATAAACCAGTGGAAAAACCTATACTATTCATATCTAGACAAATTAAAGATACTGAGAAAAGGTACGGTGCAAGCCAAATGGAATTCCTGGCCTTAGTATGGGCCCTGGAGAAACTCCATTATTACTTAGAAGGCACCAACTTCACTGTTATTACTGACTGCAACGCTGTCAGAACCTTGATGAACATGAAGACCCCTAGCAGGCATATGTTGAGATGGCAGATAGCTATACAACAGTACAGAGGAAAGATGACCATAGTTCATCAAGCTGATAGTTTAAGCAGGAATGCGTTACCCAATGACCCAAGTAACCCTGCCTATGATCCAGAGGATAATGACATCTTCCCTATCCTTAATATTAACAGGTTAAACATTGAAGCTGCTATAATGGGTATCCACGTTTGTGAAATAAATGAATCATTGTTCAACTCTATCAAAGAAGCTTACAGTTCTGGCATTAAGACTCTGATAACTATTATGGAAAGTACTTCTCCACCTCCTGAATTGATCAATAGCCTACCTGAACCTCTTTTGAAACCATACAAAGCCGGAAGGTTCACCATATGGGATGGTCTGGTATACTATAGGCATCAACATTCAAGTGTCATAGTCTTAACTAAGGATGACCATATCAAACATGTTCTGGCTGAGTGCCATGATAACTGCTCATCTGGTCATTTTTCTGCTGGTAAAACCTTGGATAAGGTTTAAAAAACTGCTTGGTGGGTTAATTGGAGAGACTCCACTATACAGTACGTTACCAGTTGTGAAACTTGTCAGAAGTCCAACAGGACTACTGGGAAACGGTTTGGACTACTGCAAAAGATTGCTGAACCCAAGAAAAGATGGGAGATCATCAATATGGACTTTGTAACTGGACTACCACCAGGAGGAGCCTATTCCTACAACTCAGTCTTGGTCATTGTGGATAGGTTCTCCAAGAAAGCAAAGTTCCTACCTAATCACAAGGAAGACACTGCTATGGAAGTTTCCCTATTATTTTGGAACAGACTCATTGCTGATGTTGGAGTTCCCAAGATTATTATCAGTGACAGAGATCCTAAATTCACCTCTGAGTTCTGGAGGAATCTACATGATATTCTTGGAACCACCTTAGCTTTCTCTACCGCTTATCACCCTCAGACGGATGGATTAGCTGAGAGGATGATTCAAACCCTGGAAGACATGCTCAGGAGATTCTGTGGCTTTGGACTAGAGTACAAGAATTCTGAAGGTTATTGCCACAATTGGGTTAGCCTTTTACCTGCACTGGAGATGGCCTACAACAGTAGCAAGCACTCTACCACTAAGGAAGCACCTTACATACTGGAAAGAGGATGGATTCCTAGATTACCCAAGGATAACCTTAACCACCAGCTTAGCAATATTCACCCTACATCACTTGATTTAAAAAAGATGATAGATGAAGCCAACAAACATGCTTTGAAGTCTTTCCAGGATTCTGTGGAGTATAATCAGCAAAGATGGGATAAAACACATAAGGAACCTGATTTCAAGATTGTTGATCAAGTATTGATCTCTACCACTAACTTTACCAACTTGGGTGGAAATAGGAAGCTTAGACAAGATTTTGTTGGACCTTTCACCATTAATAAACTTCATGGTAAAAATGCTGTGGAAGTAATCCTCAGTGATGAGCTTTCTAGGAAACATCCAGTGTTCCCAGTAAGCCTCATAAAACACTACCACCCAAGGAATGGAGAAAATACTCCTTCACCTGCAATACCTGTTACAGAAGAACCTGAAAAGGACAAAGGTAAAATTAGCAAGATCCTTAAGGATAAGAAAGATAGGATCAATGGAAAAGACATCAGACTCTACCTGGTTAGATACAAGGGAGAATCAGCTGATAAAGATGAATGGTTGCCTGAACATAATATCCCTGATGGACCTATACACCTGAGGAGCTACAGAGCCAACAGGAGGCATTATCCCAAATTTGTTTTCAGATATAGACATATCTTGGAGTGGGGGAATGTCAGCTTGCTACCATATACAGAGCAAAAATGTCAAATAGTAACACAAAATATGAAAAATAAGAATACCTCAATTAACAAAGTAAGGATTGAGAAATCCATAAATATTATTACAGAAATGCATTTCTCACCCAAGTTAGGTAGGGTCACTCACTGACCCCACCCTTGAATTCCAAGTCCTTATATTTTTAAAATAATTAAAAGGAAAAGTACTAAAAAGTACGACACCTGTATGGCACTTTTTGGCCATTCTAACATTTCTCATGTATTGTCACGTAAAGGGTTTACACCTAAAATTCACTCAGAATTGAGGTGTTGTGTATATTTTAGGAGTTATACGCGGAAATGTGTTATGTCACAATTCCCGCGCGCAGCCCTGCATCATTACATAACCCTACGTACTAGTAGCAGCAGGATCCTGCATACTAGAGACCCGGGCGCAGCTGATTCTGCCACGCACGCAGCGGATCCTACCCCGCGCGCATCTGTGCTACTGATCCCCGCGCCTGGATCAGTCGTGACTAAATCTGACAACCAGGTACCTCTCAGAAGAGCTACAACCTATTTAGGGTTGCCTAGTATATGTAACAAACAGACATATGCATTGCTAATGATCTAAAAAGATCAAAAATTAAATAAAATTAATGAAAATTAAGTTTTAAACCTTTTTTAATAATAAATCAAAGATCAAGGACTACCACGTAAATCACTGATCTTGATCTTTGAAGACCACAAAACACTACGAGAAGTGTTCATAAAAATTATTAAAAATTATCTACATGATCAGCAGATGATGGACAATCAGTGAACACCCACATTTTCACGCTTTAAAACAATATCAATAGTACAAATGAAGGATGAGAACAGAAGGATCAAATTTACGCCATAACAGATTAACAGATCCTGTGGCTAAAATAGTACAGAAATCCAGCAGATCAAAGGACAGCTGATTGACAGCACCAAGTGGACGTGCTAATCTTGCCCTGACTGGCTTGCCAGCCTCAGCCCACGAGCAGGACCCTCTCTACGTGCCCTGAGAAGACCAAAATCCGGTCTTCATACAGACCTCTTTGGATCCATTAAAAGTCAATCAGTTTACCAGGAATTATTTATTATCAATCACACACCGTGTCATTTTTCATCAAGTGCTTATATGGAGATAAGCAATTGATTTATGAATTAGTCTGCAGTAGTATTATTTAACTATATTAACCAATAAATCACTGAAGTTTAGTCAAGAAATCTACCCCATCTGCTCTGAAACCCTTCCAATTATTCCAGGATTTTCGTGGTAAAGTGCTCAGAGTGAGTGTTACCCTTCCTGTCTAGGCCATTTGTGCTGTTAAGCCCGGCCACTAGCCGAATAAGTCCTTTCTAAGGCACCCATATTTATTCCAAGGTTCTTAAAATTCCCAAGGAGGCCCCTTGAAGAGAGGTTGCTAGTCTGTAAAGATCCCCAGTAGTATAATACTGTGGCCCCTCTTTTATATTATATTGAAAACCATTTACTACCAAACCACTTAAACCTTGCAAATGCTCTTATTAAATCATTTATTTGAGCTTCTAAGCGTTTATTATTGGAATAATAATTATTATTATCATTCCAGAATTTTTATCACTCTCTGTAGCTAAAGGACTGCAAGGTTCCTGGTATCAAAGAGCTGACAAATAGGGGCCACAGTATTATACTACTAGGGATCTTTACAGGCAGACAACCTCTCTTCAAGGGGCCTCCTTAGGCAGTTTAAGAACCTTGGAATGAATAATGGGTGCCTTGTAAGGACTTATCCATTGATATGGCCGGGAAAAACAGCACAATGGCCAAGACAGGAAGGGAAACACTCACTCTCATTCAATAATCCACAGAAAAGCCTGCAAAGATTTAGGTAAAGGGTTTCAGGCAAGATGGGGTTGATTGCCAGACTAGACTTCAATGAATCAGGTTGGTTAGTTTTGGTAAGTAATAATATTACTGCAGAATATCCTATAAATCACTTGCTTATATCCTTATAGGCAATTGAAGAAAAATGACACAGTTTCTGACTGATAATAAGAAATTCCTGGTAAAACAGATGGGGAATAATGGATCCAAAGAGGCCTGTATAAATACCTTTTGGGGTGATAATGAGCTTCTCAGGGCACATAGAGAGGGTTCTGCTCATGGAATGAGGCTGGAAAGTCAGTGAGGGCAATTTTAGCACGTCCACTTTTTCTTTAAATAAGCTTTCCTCATTTCTGCTGGATTTCTTTACTATTTTAGCCACAGGATCTGTTAATATGTTAATGGTGTAATTCTGATTATTCTGCACTTATCCTTCATTTGTACTATAAATATGGATTTAAAGTCAACAGATGTGGATATTTATTTATTTAACATCATCCGCTGAGCACGTATGTAATTTTTAATAATTTTGATGGCCAATCCTTGTAGTGTTTCATGGTCTTCAAAGATTAGGATCTGTTTGTTTTGTGGTAACCATCAATATTTGATTTATTATTTAAAATACTTTAAAATTCATTATATAATATTTTTGTTTAGTTTTGAAGTTTTTTATATTATTTGTAATGCATATGTTGCATTATTACATATGCCAGGTAAACCCTACTAGGTTGTAGCTCCTGTGAGCGTTATCTGTGGTCATATTTGTCACAACTGATCTGATTCTGGGATCAGTCCATTCAGATGTGTGCAGGGTAGGATCCGCTGTGTGCGTCAAAAAATTGGCTGCGCGCGGGACTTCTGTACGCGGGAATGTGATGCTACAGGTATTCAGGGGTTGTGCAGGGACGTGGGACTGCGTGTGGAAATTGTGACATAACAAATTTCCGTGTGTAACTCCTAAAATATACACAACAGCTCAACTATGACTGAATTATAGGTGTGAAACCTATACATGACAATGTGTGAGAAATATTAAATTGGCCAAAAGGTGCCATATTGGTGCCATTAACTTTTGGTCAATTCTTATTCAATTATTCAAAATATCGAGGAGTTTTATTTCAAGGGTGGGGTCAGTGAGTGACCCTACCTTATTGTGGGTGGGAAATCCATTTCTGCAATATTCTTTATAGAGTTTCCACTCCTTTGTAATATTTTTATTTATTTATTTTTATTTTGTATTTTTGTTACTTTGACAGGTTGCTCTGTACATAGTAGCAGGCTGACATTCCCCCAATCCAAGATAGGTCTATATCTGAAAAAACTTTTGGGTCTAATGTCTCATGCTGGCTCTGTTATTTCTCAGGTGTATAGGTTCATCTGGGATAATGTGTTCAGGCAACCATTCATCCTTATCAGCCAACTCTCCTTTATACCTGAAAACTTAAATTCCAACATCTTTTAAATTGATCCCCTCTTTCTTATCCTTGAGGATCTTGCTACCTTTCCCTTTGTATTTTTCAGGATCATTTGCAACAGGTATAGGTGGTCAAGGAGTATATTCCCCTGTTCTAGGATGGTAGTGTTTTATGCAACTTACTGGGAAGATGGGGTGTTTCCTGCAAATTTCATCACTAAGGATTAATTCTACAGAATTCTTACCATGTAGCTTTTTGATGGTAAAAGGCCCAACAAAGGCAGGTCTAAGCTTCCTATTTCCAGCTAGGTTAGTAAAATTGATGGTAGAAACTAAGACTTGATCACCAATTTTGAAATCAGGTTCTTTGTGAGTTTTATCCCACCTCTTTTGGTTGTATTCAACAACATCTTGAACACACTTAGCAGCATGTTTGTTTGCTAGATATATCATGTTTTTGAAATCAAGTGCTTTTGGATGAATATTGGTTAGATGCTTGTTGAGGCTATCCTATGGTAACTTAGGAATCCATCCTCTTTCCAGTATATAGGGTGCTTCCTTAGTGTCAGCTTGCTACTTGGACAGAGCAACCTTTCAAAGCAGATTTAAAACAGAAATAAAAATAATTAAGTTAGAAGGAGTAAGAAATCCATGAATATTATTACAGAAATGGATTCCCCACCCAAAATTAAGTAGGGTCACTCACTGACCCCACCCTTGAATTCTAACTCCTTACATTTTTAAATAATTATTAAACAAAATAGACCACAACACCACCATGGCACCTTTTGGCCATTTTAACATTTCACACATTATGCCATGTATAGGTTTCAAACCTAAAATTCAGTCAGAATTGAGTTTTTGTGTATGTTTTAGGAGTTCCAGGCGGATTTGTGTTGTGTCACAATTCCCGCGTGCAGCCCTTCATTCATACAGTAAGGGTACACGCGCCTGACACTCAATATGTAGGCGCATGCCAAAAGGCCCGCATACAAAATGACTGACTGGCCGGAGGCAGAAAATTCCCGCACGCAGCTGTCAAGCCTGCGCGCGTCAACAGAAATTGCACTAAGCCTGACAGCCAGGTACCGCAGGAACAGGCTACAACCTGCATGCACACATCATGTATATGTAAAAACTTGAATTCAGGACAGAGGGATGTCTGAAACCTAAGAATATTGAATAAAAAAATATGAAAATCAAAATATAAAGCAAATAAATTGTGAGAAACAATAATGAAGGTTGTCACGTAAATGAGATTTCCAAATCTCTATGAACCACAAAACACAACAAGGAGTTAACCTAAAAATTATTAAAAATTCCCAACGTGTGCAGAAGATGCCGTAGAATCTACTAATACCCACTTCCACCCATTTGACTCAAAAAAATTTAATACAAAATGAGGAAATATGTCTGAATCATAAAAATAACAAATTAACACTTAAACACCTTCTGACAATTATTTCACAAAGAAATATGACATAGACAAGGCTAGCAGATTTACAGCACCAGAACTACGTGCCAAACTAGCCCTGATCAGCCTTCTAGCCTCAGCATCCTAGCACAAACCTCTCTACGTGCCCTGAGAAGGTCTTATCACCCCAAAAAAGGTATATAAACAACCCTTTTTAAGTGATTTAAAACAGTAGTAATTTTTAGGTATCAATCCAGACCCTTGCCATCCGTGATCAAGTGTTTATTCAAGATAAACAAGTGATATATGGCTATAGTCTGATAGTATTATTAATAATTCTGACCCCAACATTGATTCCATGAAGAATATCAGAAAATAAACCCAAATAATTGTCCTGAGAACCTTTCATACCGTGAATCTCTGCAAGCCTCTTGGGGTAATCACTTAAACTAGTAAGTTGTCTCCTCCTTGCAACCCAGGAATAAGTGCTGTAAGACAGCCAGTCCACCTATCCCCTTGAGTTAATCTTTGTGAGCAATCATACAAGACCTCATTATACCAAGGTCTTTACACGGTTCAAAAGAACCCCTTGAAGAGAGGTTGTTATTCAATAAAGATCCCCAGTTTGCACAAACTGTGGCCCCTCTTAAAATATATTTAAACAAATTTAATCCAACCAAAACAAACAAACTTTGCAATTGCTTTTAAATCAATTATTTAAGAATTTTACCATAATTTTCTTGGAATTATTATTCCAAAACCAATATCACTTTCTGTAGCTAAATGATGGCAAAGTTCCTGGCATCAGGAAGCTGACACTTAGTAGTAGAGTGCTTGCTACTATTATAAGCCATTTCTAGTGCTGGTAGAAGGCTCAGCCAATGATGGCAGTAACCATCAGTATTCTTGTATTCTAGAACAAAGAAACAGAACCTTCTGAGCATATCTTATAAAGTCTGTATCATTCTTTCAGCTATTTGATCTGTGTGGGGATGGTAGGCTGTATAGAAGGCTAAGTTAGTTCCTAACATGCCATGGAGGTTTCTCCAACACTCAGTGGTAAACTTGGGGTCTCTATCACTGATAATGATCTTAGGAAACCCTACGTCAGCTATGAGTCTATTCCAGAATAGCAATGCTACTTCCATGGCAGTATCCTCCTTATGGTTAGGCAGAAACTTTGCTTTCTTGGAAAAACTATCTACTATAAATGGGACTGAGTTTTATGAATAGGCTCCTCCAGGGGGTAATCAATTTACAAAGTCCATGTTGATAATTTCCCACCTTTTTTTGGGTTCAGTGATCTTTTGAAGGAGAACAAACCTTTTTCCAGTATTCCTATTGGATTTCTGGAAATTTTCACCACTAGAGACATACCGGATTGTGGAGTCTCTCCAACTGATTCACCAAGCATTTTTTTTTACTTTATCAAGCATTCTATCAGTAGATAAATGACCAGATGAAAAGTTGTCATGACACTCAGCTAGGATATGTTTGATATGTTCTTCCTTGGTCAGGACTATAAAACTTGAATTGTGATTTCTGTAGTATACCAGACCATCCCATATGGTGAAGCTTCTGGCTTTTTAACACTTTAGGAGAGGTTCAGGTAAAATTTTAACTACTTCAGATGGTGGTTTAGTACTTTCCATACTTGTGGTAAGAGTCTTCATGTCAGAGCTGTAAGCTTCTTTTATTGAGATGAACAGGGATTCATCCAGTTCACAAATGTAGATTCCTAGAATGGGATCTCCAATATTAATCATTTTAATTTTTAGTATAGGAAATATGTAATTGTCCTCTGGATCATGAGCAGGATTGCTTGGATAATTGGGTAGAGCATTTCTGCTTAAACTACCAGCATTTTGATGTTTAGCTCCAGCTTGGTAAAGTATGGTCATCTGGCCTCTATATTTATGTATGACTATTTCCCAAGAACATGTGCTTACTAGGAGTCTTCATATTCATTAGAGTCCTGACAGCATTGCAGTCAGTAATTACCATAAAATTGGTTCGCTCCAAGTAATAATGGAGTTCCTCCAGGGTCCAAACTAAAGCAAGACACTCCATTTGGCTTGCACCATACCTTTTCTCAGTATCCTCAGCTTTTATGGATATGAAGAGTATAGGTTTCTTCACTTGTTTGTCATCCTCCATGACTTCTTGGTGTAAAGGAGCTCCTAGTCCTTCCATGCTAGAATCAATATAAAGCTTGAAAAGTTGAGAGTAATCAGGTTGAATCATCATTGGAGCTGTGGTAATAGCTATCTTGAGTTCCTCATAATTTTTCAGCCTTTTGTGTGTCACCTCAAACAAGGTGTTGTTGTTGCAGATTTTGTACAAACACTTGGTGAGAAGGGAAAACTTAGGTGTGTACTTCCTATAGTAGCTGAAAAAACTGAAAAAGGATAGAAGTTCAGTTTTTTTCTGGGGCATAGGCCTATTCATAACAGCTGCTATCTTGCTTTGGTAAGCAGTTAGAGTGAGCCAAGAAACAATATGTCCTAAGGCTTTGAGTTCTCCATAAACAAAGTTAAACTTTTTCATTGATACTTTCAATCCCACGGCATAGATAGTTTTGAAAAATAGCCTTACTTTGTCCATGTCTGTATCCCAGTCATCAGAATAAATGATAACATCATCAAGGTATACCATGATCCATCTTTTTCTGATGTATAGTCCTAAAACTGTGTCCATCTTCCTTTAGAAGTAAGAAGGAGAATTTTTGAAACACAAAGGCATCCTTAGATACTCATAAACTACCAAATGACATATAATTCTCATTAATTTCCAACTTTCAGGGCTGATAGGTATCTGGTGAAAACCTATCAGCATATCCATAGTAGTAATAAACTTACCCTTTGAGAGGTTATGAAAAGCATGTTAAATCCTTGGGATAGGATATTAATCAGCTTGGGTATAGTTTTTCAGCATATTAAAGTCTCCAACCATTCTTGATTTATAATTGTGCCAACCTATGATTAATGGAGTAGTAATATCCACTTGTTCATTGTGTCCTACTTTCCTTAAGAATTGTAAGTCAATTAACTTCTGGATGTGAGTTTCTAGAGCTTCTCTAGATTTTGGACTAGAAGCGTAAGCAGGTCTCCTGAGGTTTGGGGGGTAAGGAGGTTTAATGTTCAAGGTTAGAATCATGTCATTTCATTTGATATCACCAATGGGGTGGTCCTTGGTACAGAAAGCATTCTGGTTTTCAAAGCAAACTTTGAGAATATACTGTTTTTGGTCTTCACTGAGCAGAGAATTCAAAGCTGCTTGGGAGAGTATTCTTGGTTAAAACTCTCCAAGTGTTTCTCATAGATTAAATAAGAAGCTTCAGGATTGACATGGCATATTTGGAACTTCTTGTTCCAGTCTCCTCCTACAGTAAACTATCTACGCTTACTTTGGAATACATCTATACCAAAGAAGCAAAGAGAATCATTTCCTAGAATGAAGTAATGATGTACTCCATCATGAAGCACTACAAGTTCAATTTTCATTTTGAGTGATCCTTTAGAGTGAGGGAGTATGATATCAGAAGAACATACTCCAATGGCATTGAGGGAATAGTTACAACTGCTAAACTTAGCCTGAGGTACTGGTATTCAATTCATTTTCCAATTTGGATCTTGCTTTTCCAAATAAGTTGAACCAACACAAGAGAAAAAAGCTCCACTGTCTAAGAGTAACTTCACAGGGTAACCTTGGATTAAACCCTTAGCATAGCATGTTTTGCCAGAAGTGTAACTTTTACCAGAAGAGGGTTTGAGGTTCAAGGTTTTAGCTTCAGAGACATGGTGAATCTTCATATTGGGATTCCATTTTTGTGGTAAGTTGGAATCTTCATTGACAGAGTTTATGTCCAGGCAAGATTCTATACTTCCTTCCATAACGTTGAGGGGGTTAGTAACCATTAATTCACACTCAGAGAGTGATCCATCAGTGTCATCAAATTGGGGATCAGGATTATTATCATACTCTTCTCCTTCAATAGGATTAATCCTTCTCCCGGGTTGAGGACAATCAGGTCTTACATGTCCTGTCTGGTTGTAATTTCAGCATACCTTTTCCTTTGTCTTTGGAGTCTTCTTAACTTCCAAGCTGGTGGGATTAGGAGCAGGGGAATCTTTGGGCCTGACAGCATATTCCTCCTTACTTGTAATATTCTGTTCCCTGGGTCTATTGACTTTCTTGTCAAGACCATTCATATCAATGGTTTCTTCTAATACTCATATCAAGGTAGAAAGGTTGGAGTCCATGGGCATCCTGCACCTTACACTATGATTGAGTTGTCCTGGACATAAGTTAAGAAGTCTCTCATTAACCTATTCTTTATCAGCATTGGGGTAAAAACAATCCAATCTCCTTTTCTGATCAAGACACCATTTGTGAGGTTTGTCCTTAGATGGATCAAACTGGGAACTGATGTGTTTCATTAGATCCATTTCACTTAAGCTTATACTGTCCTTTATTTGTTTTACTTCTAGCTCATCCATCTTAGTTAGGGTGGTTTGAGTTTGTATCACTTTGTTAAGGTTCACATTCAACTTATCCAATTGCTCATATACTTCATCAAAGCATTTGCTATTAATAGTAAAATTGTGAGACACATTCACAGAAAAGGGGTTAAAAGATTCTACATCTACTTGTGGTACCCTTTCTTCCACTTCTGGGCTAAGGATATTATATTGTCCCAATCTTTTGGGTTCCTTTACTTCTGATGGGCTGAGGATCTCTTCTTTTTGGGGTCCTTTCCCCTTAAGGAAGTGTCATACTTGTGACACAAATTTAGTTTTGATTATATAATACAGCCTGGGTAATTAGTCATCCTTTTAAATATCATTAACATTTTACAAACATTGGGTATCACAGGTTGTAATTAGCATTATATAAACCTCACTTTTTCTTCTCTTGCTAGTCTTTCCTTATGAAATTTATTCTACTTGTTTAGTACCCTGACTTCCAGTCTACTCCATCTTTGGAGTACCCCTCATACTAGTGCCATCTTGACTCAACCTTGAGTCCTCTTTGGGTTTTTACCCATCTTGGAGTCTTTACCCCCTTTGCTGAACCTTCAGCGTGATCCATCTCAGATCTTTTCCGGCCTAGTTATCTTTTCTACTGCTAGTTAACTGCCACCCTGGCTTCGTGTCAAGCCTCCGTGTGACATTAGAATAAATTTCATCCTTGTAGTTGATTGTAGTTAGCTCCCTGATACTACCGCTCACTGCTCGTATAGTTTGTCTTGTTCATCTTGAACTTGATCTTTATTGACACACTGTCTTTCACACCCCTTACCTTTGACACCATACCTGGTGTAGTCTTGGAATGTCTAGCATCCAATGACCGCTGGATTAGTACAACAATCCGCTCGTTATCCCTTCTCCCTTGATTCATCGCACCCATCAGTCAACAACCGTCATTGATTGATTCTGTGGACCCTTGACAACTACCATCGTCATCATACTCTTACCTCAAACTCATTTCTTCACTTCCCTCAAACTTAACCATCGACCATCAACCCTCAACCATTGGCCAACAATCATTGAGGGCCATTGATCCATCCGGTCATCAGTCCATTGCCGGACCCCTCATTCACCGTCCGCACCCAGTGACCTTTGTCTTGATTATTGATCTTGGATTGATAATCGCTCTTGACAACAACAACGCCTGCCGCCATTATCTCGTTACCAGCTCTCCTTTTCCCAATTCGCTCCTTGACCTTCTCAACTTCACTCCACCCTTGCAACCCTTGAACCTGTTGCTGCTTGTTTGCTCCGCCTTCAGTGAGGCAACAACGGCCCCGTTCATTTCAAGCGGCCCTCAGCCTCATCATTGCTTGCTTGCTCCGCCCTGAGCGAGGCGACAACCGATTGCTGGTAACCTCACAACTTGCTGCTCTCCGACTTTGCGCTGCCTGGCCTTCGGCTTGTCCTTTCAATCTTGCGGGGCTTACCCTTTGAATCTCGCACATTGCCTTATTGTTCCATCACCCTTGCGCGATTGACTCATTGGCCTCCTCAACCAGCTTGAGTGGCCGTCGCAATCCACAATCTTGATATTATCGCTTGCTTTCCCCCCCCCTTCAGCAAAGCAATGAACGATTGCATAATCACCAGCAATGCCCGAACTCATCGTCGCCCGCTTGCTCCGCCTTCAGCAAGGCAACAAACGATTGCATCTTCCCAACAGACCGTCAAACTCACTGTAGCCTGCTCATTCCCCCACCATCAACCTCCTCAACTCTAGGCGGCCGTTGCAATCCTCAACCTCCATCGCCCCTCACTCGCTCCGCCTTCAGCGAGGCAATGGACAAGCGCATCATCCTGAGCGCATCATCTCAAGCAACCAGCGTCCGCCACCATCGCCGACTGCAAATCTTCGTGCGACTCACCGGACCGCTTGACTTGTTCAACCTCCAAGATTGCCACCGTTTGCTTGCCTAAATCATGGCACCCCCCTCCATCTGGTCATATTCATTTCAAATCAGCTGGCCTCTCCAGCCTATGAGTAAGGTTTGTCAATCAGGTTGTCCCTCTTTCTTTTATGGTGCTCAGGAGCACACCTGTTTTCACATGGGGATTCTGTCCTACTTATGACACAGATTTAGTTTTGATTATATAATACAGCCTGGCTGATTAGTCATCCTTTTAAGTATCATTAACATGTTACAAAAATTGGGTATCACAGGTTGTAATTAGCATTATATAAACCTCACTTGTTCTGCCCTTGCTAGTCTTTCCTTATGAAATTTATTCTACTTGTTTATTACCCTGACTTCCAGTCTACTCCATCTTTGGAGTCCCCCTCATACTAGTGCCATCTTGACTCAACCTTGAGTCCTCTTTGGGTTTTTACCCATCTTAGAGTCTTTACTCCCTTTGCTGAACCTTTAGCTTGATCCATCTTGGATGTTTTCCGGCCTAGTCTTCTTTCTACTGCTAGTTAACTGCCACCCTGGCTTTTTGTTGAGGCTCTGTGTGACAGGAAGTTAACTGGTCCCAACAATTCCAACTCTGCATGCAAACTTCTACTTCCCTCCTTGGGATCATGCTTTTGAAGAGAGATCTGGGACCTTTTTTCCAGAGAGATAGCTTTTCTCACACCTTGCTGATCCTCCTGGGTTGGATCCAGTTTGAATTGTTCCCAGTAGCTCACGTGCTCTTTCACTGACACTTTGACCCTTTCCTCCTTGGCTGAGTCCAGCTGGAGTGGCATAGGAGGACCAGTATCTGCCTGGGATAAGATTTTGGGTGAGTGAAGACTCCCCAACGTTGAGTTGGTTGAGTTGGCAGCTGTGTTCATTGCCATTGTTGTCCTGCGTAATGCTATGGTCAAGGGATCAAGCCCCCTCATTGCATTTGCAACTGGAGTACTTGCATGGGCGGGTTCCTCCAGGAAGAGATCCATATGATGGTGCTCTACCGGTTTTGTGGGTTTTGCACCTGTTTTGGTAGATAGCACAAAAAAACGTATAAGTCTTTTTTGAAACATTTTGAAAAAAATATAAAAATATAAAAATATTATTTTTTGAGTATTTTTTATTTTTTAATAATTTTTGACTTATTTACAATTAAATTCAACATTACCAAAACATGGTTGGGGTCAAGACCATCCTTGGGGGGTATTCCAACTGGGTCTGAGTGGGTTCCAATCAGATCCTGGGATAAATCAAATGGCAAATCCAACAATACATTGTCTGGGACATCCTCAAGAAGGTCCTGGTCAATGACATCACACAAAACAAAGTCCACTAAGGTTGATAAAACAATAAAAAATATAGTTTTTATATTTTTTTGTAATTTTACCTGATTTTATAATATTTTGGAAGAAAATAATGTTAATGCTCACTCTTTTGATTTTTCTTTTTATTTTCAACTTCCTTTTTATTTCTTTTATAGATAGAAATCTTTCTTTGATAAATTTTTGTGTTGACTTAATTAAGATTTAAAATTGAAAACTCTTTCAAGCTCAAGTTCTTTGTTCTTTATAACTTGTTGTTTAAAATAAAGAAACTTTTCCTGTTGTTGCTCAGAAGTTATAATAATAGGCACAAAGTTATGGGGTTTTCTTATTTTTTCTGTTTAAGAAGATTAAAATAATGATTTATCAATTACCCATTGGTCTTAAGATCCACTGGAAGAATAACAGAATCAAAAAATAGGTTATAAGTATTTTTACGTATTTTTAAAAAAATAAATTGCCTGGTCCAAGGAATAAATAATTAAGAGTTAATTATTTAGGGATATTTCCTGACCAGAACCCCAGTTTTCAGCTCTCTGATACCAGGAACCTTTCAGTCCTTTAGCTACAGAGATTAATAAAAATACTGGAATAATAAAAATAATAATAATACAAAGATAAACACTTAAAAAGCTCAAATAATAAATATGTTAAGAGCTGGTGCAAGGTTTAATTCTTTTAGTTTAAAAGGTTTTCAATTTTTTATAAAAAGAGGGGACACAGTATGATACTACTGGGGATTTTTACAGACAGACAACCTCCCTTGAAGCGGCCTTCTTAGGAAATTTAAGAACCGTGGAGTGAATAATGGGTGCCTTATAAGGACTTATCCGCTGATATAGCCAGGAAACACAGCAAAAT
Organism: Puccinia polysora; assembly: GCA_025617555.3. Classification (NCBI taxonomy): domain Eukaryota; kingdom Fungi; phylum Basidiomycota; class Pucciniomycetes; order Pucciniales; family Pucciniaceae; genus Puccinia; species Puccinia polysora. Next base: position 23,828,085 of record CM062614.1, read on the forward strand.
GGCCAAGGCAGGAAGGGAAACACTCACTCTGATTCAATAGTCCACAGAAAAGCCTGAAAAGATTGAGGTAAAGGGTTTGAGGTCAGATGGGGTTGATTGCCAGACTAAACTTCAATGAATCAGGTTTGGTTGTTTTGGGAAGTAATAAAAATACTGCAGAATAGTTCATAAATCACTTGCTTATCTCCTTATAAGCACTTGACTAACAATGAAACGGTTTCTGATTGATAATAAGAAAATCCTGGTAAAACTGATGGGGAATAATGGATCCAAAGAGGTCTGTATAAATACCTTTTGGGGTGATAATGAGCTTCTCAGGGCACTTAGAGAGCGTTCTGCTCATGGGCTGAGGATGTAAAGCCAGTGAGGGAAAGTTTAGCAATTCTACTTGGTGCTTTTAATAAGATGTTCTCAGATCTGCTGGATCTCTGTACTATTTTAGCCACAGGATATGTTAATCTGTTAATGGAATAATTCCAATCATTTTTCACTTTTCCTTCATTTTTAGTATAAATATTGGTTGAAAGTAGACAGATGCAGATATTCATTGATTTTCCATCATCCGCTGAGCACGCAGGTAATTTTCAATAATTTTTACATCTTTTCTTGTAGTTTTTCATGGTCTTCAAAGATTAGGATCTGTTTGTTTTGTGGTAACCTTCAATTTTTGATTTATTATTTAAAATACTTTAAAGTTCATTATATAATATTTTTGTTTAGTTTTTAAGGTTTTTAGATCATTTTTAATGAACATGTCACATTATTAAATATGGCAGGCAAACCCTACTAGATTGTAGATCCTGTGAGCGGTACCTGTGGTCAGATTTCTCACAACTGATCCGATGAGGGGGTCAGTAAATTCAGATGCACACAGGGTAGGGTCTGCTGCGTGCATGGCAAAATTGACTGCGCCTGGGACTTCTGTAGGCGGGAATGTGATGCTATAGGTATGCAGGGGTTGTGTAGGGAGATGGGAATGAGCGTGGGAATTTTGACATGACAAATTTCTAAGTGTAACTACTAAAATATACACAACACTTCAGTTCTGACTGAATTTTAGGTGTGAATCCTATACATGACAATATGTGCAAAATATCAAATTTTCCAAAAGGTGCCATATTGCTTCCAAGATCTTTTGTTAAATTCTTATTTACTTATTCAAAATATAAAGGAGTTATATTTCAAGGGTGGGGTCATTGAGTGACCCTACCTTATTTTGGTTGGGAATCCATTTCTGCAATAGTATATATGGATTTCCCACTACTTCTTAATATTTTGATTTATTTATTTTTATTTTATATTCTTCTTACTTTGACAGGTTGCTCTGTACATAGTAGAAGGGTGACATTGAAATAGGAAGCCAAAGGACTGGAGGGATATGGTTTTGTTTTTGTATGCCTTGTTATTTCTTGAAGCCAAGTTTATGAGTGACTGGTGATGTAGATTGCCTCTGAATTGTGAGAATATTGTTTGCTGTCCTCAATTAAGATGAAATGGATGAATGATTTAAGAGCAAAGGGTAAGATATTGTATAAAGAATGAACTAGAGAGGATAGTGAAGTACCATCAAAAAAATTTTATTGGGAAAAAAATGCTGCCATTCCAGGCAAGACTTTGAGAGAACCTTTCTCCAGTGATTTTCCATCCATGTTCTCCTGTATATCTATGTACTTATTTTAAAATTTTTCAGTATGTCCAAAAATACAAGCACCAGGTTTATAGGTTTATTCAAGGAGGAAAAATTTTCTGGCCTCTATGATGAATTTTTCACTGCAGGCTTGGTCCAAAAACTGATAGGCTGAGGTGAAATTACTTTGAGATGATTTAATTTAAAACTGAGAGTCTGGTTCAAATGCTCAGGGAAGACCAATGGCTTACAATTTCTTCTTCTGGTAGCTTTTGGTAGCCTTGTTTTCTTTGATCCATTTGTGATCCAAGGTTTCTTTGTGTCCCTTTCCAACAAGGAGATGCCTAAATCAATTACTCTAATTGTGCAAGTTTTAAAGATTAAATTTGATGAGCTGTACCATGGGATAGTAATGATTTTCAGAGATTTTGCTTGATTAGTCTTGGTTAAAAATTCTGTATCCTTTGCCTCTTGTGTCAGCTATTTTATGTTTGATTCCTGTATTCACCCAGGAGGTTATTTTTCTTAAGTGTTGCTTCTTAGTGAAAAATAATTTTCTCTTCCTACCATATTAATTGGTTCCAACATTCTTTCTGAGATCCCATTGTTAATGTCCATTGGGCTCTCCATTAACATTATTTCTTCCAAGAGAAGGTCTTATGCTCCCTTCTATAAAATTAATGGTATCAATCATGATTCTTGCACAATCTGAAAATGATCCTTCTGTTTCATCATATTGTGGATTGGGTCCCTCCATATATACTTCCTCCACCAGATCAATTATTTTCCTTGTTGGGTTAAAATCTTGTTTAATTTGACCCATTTGGTTGAAATTCCTTCATACCATTTCCTTGGTTTCTGAATTTTTCTCATTCTCAGAGACAACACAATTATAAATTAGAACAAGTATATTTTGATCCATTACTGTTATTTTCCCTGATTCTAGGATTATTTTCACTGGTTTTAGTTATCTTCTTGTCTAACCCATTCATGTATATGACCTCTTCAAATAAGATGTTGAGAGTTGGAAGCACATATTCTACAGGTATCCTGCATCTCAAACTGTTTTACAGGTTTCCAGACCAGATTTTAAGTATTCTTTCATTGAATTCCCCTCTGTCAGCTTCAGGGAAGAAGCAATTTAAACTTTTTTTTCTAGACAACACTTATGATTTTTGTCTCTGAAGGGGTCAAAGTGAGATTATTCAAGGTCCTTAATCATCTTCCTTTTCCAAATGCTGGATTAAAACATTCCTTTCATAATTTATTTCACAGATTTTCAGGATATGGGGCCAAGTGCTTGTCTTTTACCAATGATCCAGTCAAGAGAAACTGCCTCAAATATTCTAGCTAATCTGACTACAGCAATGGCCTTGGGGAGTTCATTGTCAGCCTCCTGGATGCCAAGACCCTTGCTATCCTTTAGCTACCAGAGTTGATAGAGCAAATAATAAATATATTATTTAATAAATGCAGCAAAAATCCATAAAATATTTGGATTAAGCTTATTGCAAGGTTAAGTGGTTTGGTTATTGTTTATTGTTTTAAATCAATATGAATAAATTGATTATTAAATATTTTTATAGAGGGGCCACAATTAAATTGGGGATCTTTAACACCTCTCTTCAGGGATTTCAGTATGAAAACACGTATTCCTGGTTACTTTTGGCTCTTTAGTTTAAAGAATATTTTACCCAAAGATAATATGTATATAAAATACACAGTGGAGTGGTAGGGACTTGTAGCCAAGCTACCACAACAGAGAAAGGATAATAAGACTTACTGGTATATTATTAAATCCTTTGGGTATCTGTTTGAGACGTGTAATGATGGGTTAAACCTTTATACTGGGTTTATAAGGTTGTTCAGCAGTTTTAATTGATAAAAAGAGGTTGAGGACGGATATTTACTGATCAGAAATTTCCATAAATCAATTACTTATCTCTTATAAGTAGTTGATTACCTTGGAACAGTGTCTTGATATGAATAGAACTGGGTCTCTCCCCATCAACATCCTCAAAAGTGTGAAGATACAGACACACAGGAGCTGCGGCAACCAGAAACGCAAAGCAAGGAAAACCCATGCATATGCATGGGAGGACGGATCACCGACTGCACTTAAATAGCCACTGTTGTTTTCCCATCAAGATTCTCCTTTTTCTTTCTTTCTCATCTTTCCTGGTATCTAAAATCATCACCCTCAGGTGATTCTTGTGTCCTCGCTCCTCATTTGTCTCACTTGTCCGGGCTTCTCTAAATCTAACCCGCGCTGGTTCCATCAAAGGTTCATCTCCATTTCCCTTCTCTTCCTCCTGCCAAACAACTCTTGTGTTTCCTTAATCTTCTATGTCTTTCTGGGTCGGAAATCTAACACCTGATATTTTCTGGTCTCTAAACTCATCACCCTCAGGTGATTCTTGTGTCCTTGCTCCTCATTTGTCTCACTCGTCCGGGCTTCTCTAAATCTAACCCGCGCTGGTTCCATCAAAGGTGATTCTTGTGTCCTCGCTCCTCAATTGTCTCACTCGTCCGGGCTTCTCTAAATCTAACCCGCGCTGGTTCCATCAAAGCTAAAAAACAGGTTATGAGCCCAGAAAACCGCAACTGCATCTTGCTTCAAAACTAAATCAACACACTACAATCCACCATCCTGGAAAAATCCCAGCGGACATCACCCCCAGCCCCTTCTCCTTCTCCAACCACCTTGTCCAACCAAGACAAATCAGAAGATAACTCGTCATACCACTCATCCACTCTATCTAACGCGACTGAAACCATATTCCAAAATCTCACCGTTTCCCCATCTCAACAAATACCCTCAAAACCCATCATGGCTGAAGAACTATTTCAAACCAGCATTACAAAGCTCACGGGTCCAAACTTTCCAAGTTGGAGAAACGCGATAATCACGCAACTAGGCTTCAAAGACCTGGACAACCTAATCCAAAACTCTCCTCCCGCCAACCCTACCGCGCAGGAGCGACTTAGACTCAAACAGGCCACCACATTTATTCAGATGCACCTGGATCATCAAAATTACACCATGTTCGTGGATGACCCCTATGAGTACCTTCCTAAGAACCTATGGGACGCCATCTGTTCACACTACGCAACAAAATCAATGGAAAACATCTCCAACACAATTGGTAAAATGCACAACATCGACTTCTCCTCAGGAAATCTCACCGCGGCAATAAGTGAATTCAGGGAATTATTCCAACTCCTACGATAGGTTTCTGCAGGAAAATTTGATAGCCACACCTTGGAAGCAATGTGGTCATACCACATCCTTGAACAACTTCCCGAATCCTTTCACGTTTTCAAGTCCCTACAATATTTGCAATTCAAGGACACAGAAGTAATTAAACTTTGAAGTCTTCTTACAGACCTGGAGAAGGAGCTGAGAAGGCAAGACAAATTAACTTCCTCCAACACCGTACTTCTGGTAAAGGCGCCAATTGGGTCTGGATCCGGACCAAATCACAAAGGGACTCGTAAGCCTAAGCAACGGGCCTTCTGCTCCAATGGGATACATAACCCTCTCACCACTCACTCAGAAGCAGAGTGTCATCAACTTCACCCAGAACGCGCAATAGCTTATTACCAGAGCATCATGGAAAAGAAAAACAACGGAAAGGAGGAAAGCCATTGCGGAAACTGCCTTTCTTCTGGCCTGCTTTCCAACTCCGTGATTCTAGACAGCGGAGCCTCAGGACACTACTTAAAGGACAAGGGCCTCTTCAACACCTACTCGGAATGCTCCAATCTCCTATACGCCGCAAATGGATCAGTAATCCCAATAGTCGGATGTGGAAAAGCCACCATCAAGCTCAAAAATGGAAACCTTAATGTAGAGAAGGATTTTCACGCTCTGAGCCTCACCCATTCTCTGGTTCCACTATCCACCTATCTAAAGCTTGGCTACTCTCTCGCTCCGACCCCATATGGATTCAAATGCAGCAAGGGAGAAGAAGTCATCTTCACTGGACAGGTAGTTGAAAATCTATTGATTCTTGATTCTGTCATAGACAGAGCCTTCACCTTGCTGTCTAACTCTGCAGGGTTACATCGAGCGTTAGGACACCCCAGTCAGAAGTACCTTCAAGCTGCGTTCCCATCTCAATCCCTCACAAAAACCAAATTTATATCTTGCGACCTATCCAAAATGCATTGTCAACCTTTTCCGGGTAAATTTCCGCGACCAACAACCAAACTTGAAGTAATTCATATGGACCTGTGTGGTCCCGTTACTCCAACCTCCCAAGGGGGGAACAGATATTTCCTCAAGATTGTGGATGGCTTTTCTAAGTATCAATTCCTGTTTACAATGGAACAGAAGTCCCGAACATTTGACCTATTCAAGAAATTCCTCAAAGTAGCGGAAACTCAAAGTGGAGAAAGTGTAAAGTTTGTGGTATTGGATAACAGGGGCAAATTTGTCATTAATGTGTTCCAAGAATTATTTGAAACCAAAGGCATCACTCATCTCACGTCAGCACCATACACACCTCAAAAAAACCCGCTTGCCAAAAAAGGGAATTGGATCACTATTGAGAAGGCCCGGGCCATGCTACTTGACTGTGGACTGCCGCTACACTTGTAGGGGGAAGCAGTAAGTACCGCGGTCTATCTAGAAAATCATTCCCCTGACAGCTCCATAGAGATGAAGAGCCCCTATGAACTATGGTTCAACAAAGTAGCTGATCCCTCTCATTTGAAACCGTTTGGTTGTAGAGCCATCCTTTTCAACCAGAAACACTCACGCTGGTCAAAATTCTCCCCGGCAGGGGTGGAATGTATATTTCTTGGCTATGAAGAAGGGCACTGAACCTACCCGGTGTGGGATCCTGTTGCAAACAAGATCCACGTATTGCACCACATTTGTTTCAAAATCAATAATTTTCCGTATCTTCATATTAAAGCTCTCAATCCCCCATCTCCGTCCAACTCCGTTCTATCATTTCCTTCTCCTCTCATTCCCTTTTCTCACTCCCCTTCTTCTTCTTCTCCCTGCATCTCTCCTGCTCCTATTCCTTCTTCTCCTACTCCTTCCGTCCAATTGTCCCCTCCCCGTCCTCCATGCGCAACCCACTCTACCTCATCTTCCACCGTCTCTTCCCAATATCCCATCTTGCAAACTATGATCGCTCCAGGCCGGGCCTCTTCCTCTGGAACCACAGACCCTACCACAACCTCTCCCAGTATGGATTCACCAGTCCACAAAAATCCCGAAGGTTTCACGGATACCACCGCTTCCACCCTTCCTTCATCCAAAGGATACGTTTATGTTCCTCACTACAACCTAGCCCCAAAGGACATTGATTTAAGCATAGGATCCCATCAAATCCTGAACCACCCTTGTCAACAACAAGCAAACATGATCATTGAAGAACCCTCCTCTCTGTCCAATCCAACCTCATAAAAATCCGTTCGACAAAAGCCAGACGCTGCCGATTGGATAGCTGCTGAAGATTCAGAACTCACCGACATCATTCAACATGGCGTCTGGGAAGTAGCAGAAAAGAGACCTGGTGAAAATGCGTTGGACACCATGTATGTCTACCAGAGCAAAAAGGATGCAAACAGAATTTTAGTAAAAAAGAAGGCACAACTTTGTGTTTTGGGCAACCGGCAAGTCAAAGGAATCAACTATAATGAAACTTTTGCTCCTACAGGCAATGACGCCTTGCTACAATTACTCCTCGCAATCGCGTCATCTGAAGACTTCGAGGTAGACCAAATGGACGTATGCTGTGCTTTCCTCAATGGGCTAACCAACATGCGGATTTTCATCAAGCCTCCAAAAGGTGTAAACATTGCTCTGAAACCTAATGAGGGACTTCTGCTGAAGAAGTCACTCTATGGTCTCAAGCAAAGTCTGCGCTGCTGGTACAAGGCTCTCTCAACCTTCTTCTCTGACCTGCACTTCACGCCTACTTCATCCGATCCTTGCCTCTTCATTTTGTCTGATACCTCAAACCCAGTGCTAATCTTTGTCCACGTGGACAATCTAATCATCACCGGTAAGAACATCAAACCAATCAAGGCCGCCCTCAGGACAAGATTCGAAATGCACAATCTTGGACCATGCGAGTGGGTCCTGGGGATGCAGATCACAAGGGATCAAAACCAACGTACCATTACGCTAAAGCGGGACCAATACATCCAAGAAATGCTTGAAGAGCAAGGAATGCAGGACTGCAAGCAAATCACATCTCCCCTTCCATCCAACTACCTTCTTGATCCAGCTCTGCGAACCCCCCCTTCATCAACATTCAATTACCGGCGGGCTGTGGGGCTACTGGGCTACCTAGTTCAGAAGACAAGGCCCGATTTAGCTCACACACATAGTTATTTCTCTCAGTTCCTGAATTCCCCCACCTCCCACCACCAGCACTGCTTCTCTCACCTGCTACGCTACCTTATTTACTCGTTGGACCTTGGCCCAACACTGGGGGGTGAGCCCTCTGAACCATGGATGCTTTGAGGATTTGCCGACGCCGATTACGTCTTGTCAGCGGGTAGGAGAAGTTTCTTGGGATCCGCCATCATCCTCAAGGGCCTGCTTGGGTGGAGATGCGCCAAGCAGCCGATCTTCACGCTTTCAACAACTAAAGCCGAGCATTGCGCCTGCACCAAGACGGCTCAGGATCTACTGTGGTGCAAGCAACTAATTGCCCAGGTCTTCCAGACCTTCTCCCTTCCCATCCCGCCCTCAACTCTGTACTGTGACAACCGGGGTGCCATAGACCTCATCCTCAACCCACTATACCAACATTGTACTCGCCACATTGACATTTGCCTCCACTTCCTGCGTCAACATGTCCACAACAATGATTTCCAACTCTCTTACATTTCCACCAACCTCAATCTGGCCAACTCTCTCACCAAGCTGGTTTCCCCGAAGAAGCTTTGGCAATGCATTGCCCAATTTTGACTGAACCACCCAGTATCATTCCCACCCAGGCACGGGGGCGTGTGAAGATACAGACACACAGGAGCTGCGGCAACCAGAAACGCAAAGCAAGGAAAACCCATGCATATGCATGGGAGGACGGATCACCGACTGCACTTAAATAGCCACTGTTGTTTTCCCGTCAAGATTCTCCTTTTTCTTTCTTTCTCATCTTTTCTGGTCTCTAAACTCATCACCCTCAGGTGATTCTTGTGTCCTCGCTCCTCATTTGTCTCACTCGTCCGGGCTTCTCTAAATCTAACCCGCGCTGGTTCCATCAAAGGTTCATCTCCATTTCCCTTCTCTTCCTCCTGCCAAACAACTCTTGTGTTTCCTTAATCTTCTATGTCTTTCTGGGTTGGAAATCTAATGCCTGATCTTTTCTGGTCTCTAAACTCATCACCCTCAGGTGATTCTTGTGTCATTGCTCCTCATTTGTCTCACTTGTCCGGGCTTCTCTAAATCTAACCCGCGCTGGTTCCATCAAAGGTGATTCTTGTGTCCTCGCTCCTCAATTGTCTCACTTGTCCGGGCTTCTCTAAATCTAAACCACGCTGGTTCCATCAAAGCTACAAAACAAAAAGAGCTCTTTATTTATAGCTTTTGGAGTCCCAATATGGTCCTTCTGAGGGTTGTAGGTGCTCAAAGGGACAGACAATAAGGCTAGCAGGGTAACCAGGGGTAGCCTGTCATGTGTTCTGGGTGCTATAGCACGGGTAGCATCTAATTCCACAGGTTACGGGAATTATTCCACTTTATAATAGACATTAGGACGTGTGAATAACACCAATCTGTCCTATTTATGTATTATTTAATTAATTATCCTTAGTAAATGTTCCCAGTAATTTAATAATTATATAAATAGACATTTCTACAGACATCTTGATGTCAGGTAAGTTCTCATTATTTATTATATATCTGGAAAAAAATTCATGATATTGATTTTACTCCTTATTTTTGAGTTCCAGTTGATTTACTAAGATAATGACTTAAAAATATAAGTCCTGTGAATTCATGTAATATTTTTACATCATTAGTTTTCTTAGTATGTCAAGAGGATATTGATGTCTAGCAATTCTCATAAAAGTATATTAAAGTATTTTAATATATTTTTAGAAGTTGTCATTGTCTTATTTTCGACATTCTTGGTACTTTGAATTATATTAAATAAAAAATACGTATAAGGATTATTTATGTGTTTTTATATAATATTATGTATTTTTAGACTGTCTACTATCCACGGGAACATTCATTACATATGTAGAAAGTTCCTGTGCAGGATGTAGCATTTTTACGCGGTACCTGAGCCTCTCAGGCCGCCTGTCACTCTGTCAACCCGTAGTCCCGCGGATGCGTACTTGTCAGAGGCCCGGGGCTGCGTACACAACCTCGACAGAGTGAAAAGGCTGTATCTCAGCCGCGCGCGGGTGTATTGGCTTCCGCGTCTGCGTTCGGCAATTGTGACAAAAAACATTTCCCCCCGTAACTCCTAAAATATACACAACACCTCAATTCTGGCTGAATTTTAGGAGTGAAACCTATAAGTGACAATGTGTGTGAAATATTTAATTGACCAAAAAGCTCAATAAGGGAGCCGTAGTATTTTGGTTTTTCTTTCCTTAATTATTAAAAAATATAAGGGGTTGGATTTCAAGGGTGGGGTCAGTGAGTGACCCTACCTAATTTTGGGTGGAGAACCCATTTTGGTAATAATATGTATGGTTTTCCTACTCCTTCTTAGTTTAATTGTATTATTATTCTTTTTATGTTATTTTTGTTACTTTTGTAGCTTGCTCTGCAACAGTAGAAAGCTGACATTCATAATATGCTAAGGTGTATTCTATAAACTTTATAAAGCTGATATGGTTATACTATCCTTATCCTTAGAGCTTTTTACATTCATTTATGGGTGGGAGAAATTTGAATTCTTTCTCCACTTTGGGTGTAGGACTAGGCCTAAAGGTGTCACTCCTAGGCATTACAGATATGGATGGTGCACTGGAATTATTAGTTAGTCTGGGAGGTTTTTTTTCCTCTTTGGTACCCCCCAAGGGTTTTTTCAGACTTTTTTTGAGATCTCTGAGATCATTTTTAATCATACCAAGTTGGAAGTCAACTTTATGACTGAGTAAATTAATTTTTTTATTGAAATGATAAACAGAAATGTTGGTCAAGCTCTTAAGATATCCTTTGATAAGCTGGATAAAAAGGAGGATACATCTTGGATTTTCCAGAAAGCAGCCTCCATTTTTTTTGACTTGAGGTAATTGGTTGGAATTTATATTTCTTTCAATTGGCTGGTAAAGAGCTCAATTTCATGTGATTTCAATTTACAGGTTCAAAAAAATATATCTTGGAAACATTCAAAGCTAACCTGTACAATTGATCATAGATTCCATCAGTTTTACTACTAACAATTTTAAATTTATGAATTAAATTATTGGCATAGGGAACAAAAGTACGTAAATTTAATTATTTGAAAACTTCTTCCATTTTTTTTAAGGGTATGATCTTGTCCCAGTCTTTGGGTTCCTTTTCCCTTAATTTTTGGAAAGAGGAGGATCTCTTCTTTTGGGTGTTCTTCATCTTCAATTAGGCTAATTGGTCCCGATGAACTCAATGTAGGATGTAATTCTCTACCTCTTTCCTGCTGATCATTTTTTTAAGGAAATGTTAGTAGCTTTGGCCTGGGATATGGCTTTTTTCATGGGGATATGTCCCTTTGGTACCAAGCTGCCTTGAAATGCTCCCACAGGCCCATATTCCCTAATTTTTTGATTGTTTTTTACTTGGATTGTTCCATCAGGGGAGTAGGATGTGAAATTTTAGCCTCTCAGAGCAATTTTTATTGCAATGGAAACCTCTCCAAAATTTTAATTTGGTCTATTTGTGAGCAACAGAGGTTGTATATGGGGCAGGAAGCACTAGAGTTGCAGATGAAAGCTGCCTCATTGCAGTTCAGACAGCCATCTATCTGTGTGCTGATTTCTTCATGCAGAGATTCATAGGATGGGGCTCTGCCCTTGACTTGGGTGCTGTGCCTGCTGGGGAAAATAGAGTAAAAAAATAAAAATAAAAAAACCTCCTTTTTTAAAACTTGGTAAAATAAATAATAATAAAAAATTATGCTTTTATTTTTTTATTTTTGATTGTATTTTATGGTTATACTCACTTAGGTTAAGTTTCAAAGGAACCAGGTCCTTCTTTGGGTTAAATTTTCCTTAATAGGCAATTTTAAGCTCTCTGATACCAGGAACCTTGCGTTCCTTTAGCTACAGAGAGTTATAAAATAATGCAATAGTAATATTCCCAAAAATAAACATGTAAACAGCTCAAATGATAAATATTTTAAGAGATAATGCAAAGTTTAAATGGGGTTTTAAAAAGATTTTCAATATGTTATAAAAGAGGGGCCACAGTATTATACTACTGGGAATCTTTACAAACAAGCACCCTCTCTTCAAGGGGCCTCCGTGAGAAGTTTAAGAGCCTTGGAATAATTTTGAGTGCCTTTTAAGGACTTATAAAACTGGTATGTCCAAGAAAAAAGCACTCAGGCCAAGGCAGGAAGGAAAAAACTTACTTTGAGCAATAATTCACACAAAATCCTGCAAAGGTTCAGATAAAGGGTTTCAGAGAAGATGGGGTGGATTGCTTGACTAAAATGCAATGAATCAGGGTGATGGGTTTTGGAAATTATAATATTACTGTTTAGACTGTGAAAATTCAGATGTGTCTGGTGGGATTTGAACCCACAGATTCAGATAGACTGAGACACATACTAGAGTTCTGCCTTTACCAACTAGGTTACAGATGCTTGTGGCTGAAAGGGTTTCTTGGTATTATTGTTCCAGGTTCAACTGCACAGCCTCTTTTCTGTGGGGATACATGATGTTAAAAGTTTCAATCCCTACAAGATTTTGCGTCAAATTATATTTATATTTTTACTTTAGTTAATTAATTAATTTATTTACTTACTTAATCCTTTATGTCATTTTATTTTATTTTTATTTTTATTTATATACTTATATTTTTAATGCAAGCATCATTAAAAAAACCACCCTTTCCCCTGGTATTATGTTCATTGTAATTTGTAATTTGAGGGGTATTAAATGTGACAACCAGTTTGAATTTTTCCAATTTGAGGGTTGGATTCTTTTTTCAAGTTTTTTCAAGAATATTTGTGGAAATTCTGATTTAAGATGTAAACAAAAAACATTGCAATATATGTGTTAATTTAAAGGTTTTATACATTGGATTGTATTTTTGGAGGCCCCATATACATCCAAAAATTCTGAAAAAATAATTCAAAAAATCTTTAATGGTTTTTTTATATTTTTCAATAGCTTGAAACACCAAAAAAAACTATCAAAAAGGCAAGCAAAAGGATCCAAAATTCTAATGAGAAAATTAAATTTTTCAATTTGCTTGCTTTTTTTGAAGGAATGTTTCAAGGTAATAAAATAAAGGGAAATGATAAATTCACAGCTCATTGAGCCGTGAACATGGTTCAAGAGGTGTCTGGCATGTCACACAGTCCAATCCAAGCTGTGTACAACCCTGCACGGCTTAATGAGTCGCGTGGCCAACCCAGCCTGGTCTGCCGGTGTGTTGAATCCCACATGCCACTGGACCGCAGTGAGCCAAAAAAAAACCCGGAATGGAATGAAAGGGCAATAACATAACCCATGAATCCAATAAACCTTCAAAAACAAAACAGGAATCAACCAAAAGATCAAAGGAATCAAAAAATGTTGATTTCTTGGTTTTAAAAAAAAAATAAATAAAATAAATAAATAAAAAACAAAAAAACTGGGACTATCCAATGGACTAGCCCTAAAGTAAAAAGATCCAAAAAAACACAAGTAACTGGACAAGCCCTAAACTAAAAACACCAAAAAAAGACAAGTAACTTGACAAGCCCTATAGTAAAACACCAAAAAAATACAACTTGACAAGCCCTAAAGTAAGTCCAAATAAACTAGCCCAAAAGTAAAAGGGCCCAAAATTAAAGAAGTCTTTTGACCAGCCCTAAAGTAAAAGTGCCAAAAAAAATACAAGTCTTTTGACCAGCCCTAAAGTAAAAACACTAAAAAAAACAAGTTCAACTCGTGTTGAGCTGATCCCATACCAAGCTTAACATAAGTTAAGCTTGTGATGGAATCAGCCCAACACAAGTTGAACTGATCCCATACCAAGCTTAACATAAGTTAAGCTTGTGATGGAATCAGACCAACACAAGTTGAACTAATCCCATACCAAGCTTAACATAAGTTAAGCTTGTGATGGAATCAGCCCAACACAAGTTGAACTGACTTACCATTACAATCTGATTCAAAACACTCAATAGAATGATTTTAACTCAAAACACTCAAAATAATGATTTTCAAAATGTGATAACCCTTTATATTAATAGAACTCATTAGCTGCATTGGAATTACAATTTATATGAAACCCAATGATGAAATGAAGTCAAAGTCTATAATCTCTATAATCTAGAATAAATTTGCAGTTGATCTTTGGGATGTTCAACCCAACCAGAGACTTTTTTAGAAATCAAGGAACATGATTTTGCTAAAATGGGCGGGATTGGAATCATTTCTCCCTCAAGCACTAATAGAACCCAGTGGTTATTGTTTACAAAGAAAATGAACATTGGATATGATTGATCAGTAACACCATTTTTAATTGGAGTATAAGTATCACATGACTCCAATTAAATGAAACATATAGGTCTAGAATATGTTTCTGCTATGATTTGACCCATGTCTAATTTAGCCAGCCATTTCAAGGGGGGAATCTTTTCATTGATATCTTCAACATCAAGTATTTTTTTAATATTTTCAACCACCTTTGCACCACCAAGCATCTTAATGTAACATGCTTTATTTTTCTCTAATGTTTTAATCATTTCCTTCCTAACTTTAAACCAGAAATGTTCTTCATAACCAAGAGATTTAAAAATGAATCTAAATCCGCAATTCCCATCTCCAATTGGATCCCAAACCTCACCTAAAAACTTATGGAATTTCTTGGTTATTTGATTGAGGTATTTCACATTTGGTTTCTATCATCAAAACTAAATTATTATTCATTTCTTTAATCAGATCAATTAAATGAATACTCACCAAAGATGAGCTTCTGGTTGAGCTTTGCTGCACGTTCTCTTCCTCTGAAGGGGATTCTGATTCCAAATTAAGTGATACCAATTAACTTTCAGTCTCTTCCTCTGAACTATGAAATTCAGATTCAGACTGTGCCAGCTTTGACTACCAATTCATCATTAGTTGGTAACTAAGTTGATTAAACCAAAAAAATGATCAAATCCCAAAAGAAAAGACTTACAATCTTTTGTCTTTTCTTATTTGGAGCCCTTCTAGTCTATTTTTAACCCTTGAGTTGTTTTTCAACATGCTCAAACCAAGATTGTTCTTTCCATGTGGCTGTCAATTTTTGCCTTCCCCTACTTGATTTTAAGGCGTTAGGTTCAATTCCCAGCTTCAATCAATATTTTGTAATCTTCTGAATGACATACTTCAATAGGCCGCTTTGCTCATGATCTGGAGATTACAAGATCATTGAATTCACTTTTTCACTTAAATGAGGAATGCTAAGAATTTCATCAAGATTGCACTTGAAAAATTCAAAAGGATCAACCATTATTGAATTAGGATTCATTAATAAAAAAGCATTAATCAAAAAGAATTAATCACATAGTGATTTGAACAATCCAACTTGAACAATCCAACCTAAGCCAACTTACAGAACTAGAACCGCAAGGGTCATAGTCCAACCTCCACTGAGGAAGAACATCTTTGGGTACCACAGATCCTCTGAATGCTGGACATTCACCTATTTGGTGGAAACAGGGCAAACCCATAGTCTTGGAATATGAATTGGTGCACACTTTGCCATCATGATCACATTTGAATTTCTCAAATTTTTCCGTAATAAGATGAATTGCCTCTAAAGACAATTTGTAACCCAATGGTAATGGTTCAGGTGGAAAACTGTCCCTAAATTAATTTGAGAGTTATAAAGTGACACATGAAACAATTTAATTTGACTTGAAACTGTTCCATCAAGGCTTTTCCAAATATCCAACAGGTTTCCCAAAGAGTTTAAAAGGAATCATTTGAGAGTTGCATGGGCCCCTTCAACCCAAGATGTTGTTTTGTTTCCAAAATCTGGGTTTATACAAGTCCACTCTGTTAAAAACGTCTCTTTGATAGGGAAAATGTTATTTTCCATGTACTTGAGTACATCCCTATAGTCTCTCAAGAAACACTACACAAGTCAAATGGTCAGAAAAGAAAACTAGGAAGAATAAGAAGCAGTGATTTGGACCTACTCTGAGTTCCGCATCATTGACCTCCACCTCCTCCTTGGTATTTGAGGCCCCATACTTTTCCCACAGATTCATAAAGCTTTTCCATCCTTCAACTTCACTAACAAAGTGAACTTTAAAGTTTGCTTGTATGTTTTTAGAAAAGTGCCAAGTGCAACATTGTCTTGATTACTCATGGAAACTAGATTCAATAGCACAAATCAGAGCTTTTTCAAGGTCCATCACAAAGACTTTTGGAAGTCTCTCAGGATCACAAGCCAACCCCTTTAATTCATTTACATACAAACTGTAGAAATCAAACATTTCTTTTGTTAAAAAACCAGGGATTTTGTGAAAGTTTTCCAATTTGCTGTCATTCCTACAACATGAAATAGCAGGTTTTTGTACTTATTTGTCTTATAAGTACAATCCAACATAGCAATATGATGGAATTGTTTTGAAAGCTTTACTTCCTCAGGATTTTCTAAGTACAGGGCCTCCAAGTGACCCTCTCCACTGAACTTTGACCGGTGAATCAAACTTTTTTCTTCAAGCTGTTCATATAGTACCTCTATAACAATTTTCCCCTTTATTTCTGCAAGAGTTACCTTCAGCTTAGTGTTATTGATTGTTTGTTCATCAACATAATCCCCCCCATCAATATTGCTCAATTTTCTCTTAAGTTGTAACACATTGAGCCCATATTTCATGCCTTCCTTAAGTAGATCCAATGCTTTCCCAGAGATTCTCCTCAGTTGAGGATGCACAGAGAGATTATCAGATGGTTGATAGTTAATTTGGGTTTTTTTTTATAGGAGATTTGCCACAAGGTGTCTTCCTTTTTGCAACTTGCATTGACTAAAAAATTGCACCCAACCTTCCTTGTGTGAGTTTTTCTAGGCAGTTTGGTAAGAAGTTGTACTGAATAGGAACCATGGCAATCACAGGTCAAATCCACATATTTATCTTTCTTTGAGTTAAAAACCTTCAGAGCGTAACCATGCTTCATTTCACATGTTTGAAAAAGGTTTTGTGCCTCTTCCCTAGTAGGAAAGGCTCTCACAGGAGGTGGGTCAAGTGGATTGGTCATACTTACATAGTTATATTGATGGCATGCACTATATTAGATTCAAACAAATTAAATAAGGCAAAGACCAGTAACGTAAAATTTTCCTTGCAATCAGAGGTCAAATTCCACTTTGAAACATTTTGTTCCTCAATTTTCACCCTTGATGAGGATGCAATTGGGGCTTTCAATGTTTCATTACCCAAATCCTTTTTTTCTTTTTCCAAAGCTTTGTTGATGGCACTATCAATGTAGACCTTCCACGCAGCCATTTCAGAAGAAGGAGGGCTTGCCACTGTTCCCATGCAAAAAAATGCAATGGTGTACTTCAGTATTCAATCCAAATTTCAATTGAACAAACAAAGTTTTCTCGCTTTTGAGTTGAGGAAGAATTGTTCGCAGATTTTTGTATGATTTCAATTTTCTCTTTACTTTCACTTTGGTTTCACTTTAACGTCACTTTGGAATTGCTAGGTGTGGAACAACAGTCCCAAAAAGTGTGCGTTGATCCCAAATTTGGGTTGACAGAACCAAAGTGTGGTCCAGGGGGTGCCCAAAATATGGCACAACTTCTGGCGGGTCAAAGGCTCCTACACAACCCCCTGGGGGTTGCGTGTGTTTGAAACGGCCCTTTTTAGTCATCTATGGGCCCCCATGGCTCATTTGAGCCGTGTAGGGCCCTAAACAACTACCACACAGTTGGAGCCGCAAATTTAACATTACCCTAAAATAAATCCAAAAAATCTGGAAAAAGTATTTAAATTTTCTTTGAATGTTGTTTTACCTTTTTTATAGCTTGAATTACCAAAAAAATTCAATTAAAAGGAAAAAACAGGATGCAAATGTCCAATGAAAAATTTGAATTTTTTGAATTTTTTGTTTTTTGATGGAATTTTTTAAGTTAAAAGGTCCCTTTGAAAAAATCTGTAAAAAAATTTTTGAATCTCTTTGAATATTCTTTTAAATAATTGGTAGCTTAAAAAACCAAAAAGAATAATTAAAATAGCCATAATAAGGATTCAAAAACCCATATAAAAATTGGTTTTTGCCAAATTTTTCAATTTTTTGATTCCATTTTTGGAGGGATTCTAATGCCTCCAAAATTATAAAAGGTTTTTGGGGGGTTTACAAACCCCAGCTACAGGAATACAGATTAAGAATTACAAAAAAATAAATTCTTGAAAGTACCGTGAAATAAAGTATTTTTCTGTATGGCAGCAGAGGCGTGCAATGGCAGGTAGATGTAAAATGTTGTGAAATGAAGCATTGGGGGCATGAGAGAAATAATACACTATTTAAATCATAGTTTAATTTCAAATTATTTGTATTATAATTGGATTTGAACCAATGTATATGATAATTAATTCTAAAATGATTTCTATACAGATAAATTTGGGAAGGGATTCATACACTTATTGATTGAATCATTTAGACAAAATACATCAAGTTAATCTTTAATAGTCAAGTAAAAAATTGGCATCAAAGGAAGAAATTCACCAAGAAAACTTTGATGGCATTTGGTTCCAGGTGAAATCAAGGAAAAAGGTTGATAATCTAGCAATATTCTATTTTTACTACAGTAGAACAACTCAGGTACTTGAAATCACAGTTACTGTGAATGATTTTCAGTAAATGTGAATGATTTAAATTAACTGTGAATTCTTTGCATCCACTGTGCAAAATTCATTTTTTTCATTGGATGAATTTCATTTAGACAGATTAAAAGAGTAATAATGATGTCAGCTTACACCACATGAAATTATTTCTGGATAAAAATTTATTGTAACTTTATTTAAGGCCAACTTTCAAAATCTATTTTGCTTATATAAAAAATTGATTTAATTTTCACCAAACTGGCAAAATTTTAATTTTTATCCTCTGGTTATACTGAATTCACACAAATTCAAAATTTTCATTTTCATTTTAATTTTGTATTTTAGTTTTTTTTCCCCAAAAAACAAAAACATTAGGAGTTATTGATTTCTTTGATTTTTAAAAAAATTAATTAATATAATAATGATAGGTTCAGAATTCATGAATTAAATTCAAATGCAGCTTTTTGTATATTTTGGATTGGAATTTGTATTTTAAGCATTCCAGAGGTAAGATATAATTTTTCAACTGGAAGAAAAACATTTCAAATATGAAATGAAATAAATTTCAGGAGGAAAAATGGAACAATTTTTAAAATTAACTAGATGGTTGAACATTCAAACATTTAAGGCAGTTTTTTTGATTTTTAGAAATTTACTTTCTGATAAAATAGTAAAATCAACTTAAAATTTAACAATTTGAAGTTTCAGAAACATATAAGCTTTCAATGAAAAAATAAAATTTGATTAAAATCCATATAAGTTCCCAAAATTAATTGCATTGGCCCTCTTCTCCTCCAGGGTTCCATCAAGGTATTCAAAACTTTATCAACCTATCTTGCTTGAAAATTGAGGATATTCCTTCAAAAGGCTTTTAAATCCCTTCGGTCTACCTCCAATCTTCCTTGAAAATATTTTTTTTGGTTCATGGATTTGAAAAATTTGGCAATTGAATTCCAAAACTTCAAGAATTTTTCCAAAATGAAAATGTTTTTCTCCCAGTGAAAAACCTTCAAAAATGTTCAATAAATTAGAAAGAAAACTTTCCTACATTTTCAAATGTGAGAGATCCACTTTGTTATTGTTTTTTTTTTTTTTTTTTTTGCATCTGGATTCCAAATCAAATTATTTAACAACAAAAGCTGAAATTAAAATCAAAATTCAATTTGAATTCTCATGGATTGCACCATGAATTTTTTTTTCACTTGCTTCAAATTTATATCAAGGGATCTCTTTTTGAGGCTATCTTCAATATTTTTTTAAATATTTCTGAATTAGTTTAGAGTTTTTTTGATGCACCTTGAAAGTGGATTTCAGCTTATTTAAATCTTGGAATTTGGTTTCTTGGAGCTTGACTAGATATTTTGAATAGATTACCCCTAACCTGCCTCATATCACTTTCTAGAAATTGACATCAAATATGTTGTTGTGTTTTACATTTTTGAAAAACTCATGGAAATGGAATTTTCAAAATCAATTGAGTATGGAAATCTCCAATTGAGAATTTTTCATTCTTTGCGGTTTCCAATTTTAAACTGTAGACATAAGGGATTCCCATGCAAAAATATTCAACAAATTTTGAACTTGAATTGAATATATCCAACATATTTTGAATGAATGAACAATTGGCAGATCACAGTGACCAATTTTTCCAGAGAGGTTTGGTATGCAGTAAGGCAACTAATTTCATCATTTCACATCACTATATAAATACATATATCCTTCTCATTAATTTAAACAGAGAAAGAAAATTATATTTTATGAATAAAATTTGAAAAAAATCCAGTGAAAGAGGTAATGAAGAGCTTTCAACCCAACATAACCTGTTCAAAGCTCAAAATGGGTTCTGTGGCACTGTTCACAGCCCATCTGAGCTGTGAAAGGCTTTTCCCAACCCACAGAGTTGTGAAAAGCTGTTCAAAACTCAAAATGGGAGGTAAATGGCCATTTGCCACCCATCTGAGTTGTGAATGGAATTTTGAAACTTTTTGCCGCTCCAGGGTTGGGAGCAAATAAATAAATTGAAAATTAAAATAAATAAGAATAAACAAAAATAAAAAATAAACAAAAATAAAAAATAAACAAAAATAAACAAAAATAAACAAAACAATTAAACAAAAACAAAAAATTGAAAAACCTAAAAAAAGGAAAAAATTGAAAAAAAGATAAAAATATATAAAAATATATAAAAATATAAAAAAAGGGCATTATTTTTTTCACAGGTGCTACCCTTAAAATCAGGGGGGCATTACATCCCTGCAATGTCCAGTATACACGGAGAAATCCTTGTTTACACAGGCATTTCAAGAACTTTTTTTTGACGTTATAACACAAAAGGCCTGTAGATGAGTGTCTTAATCCCTTATGGCTAATCTTTTATAGTTTTTGGACAAGTTAAACCCCTTCAAAAATCCAGTCAAAAAATTAACAAAACCCAAAGGAAAAAATCATTCTTGGAGCTATTCCTTTGACTTTTTCCTTAATTTTTTTAGCACTTTGAACTCTCACAATATTTATCAATTAGCTGAAATTCTTTAAAATATTTTTTTGATATTTTTTTGATGTATCCTTGGCCTCTTAAAATTGGATCTAACTTAAAAACACTTCAAAATAGCATATCCTTTTCAAGATTTTTTTTCACTTCTTGATTCAATTTTTCTCTCAATTTTCTTTGGAAAAAATTAAGATTAACTTCCAAATTTGAATGAAAAATTTGGCTGAGCTTTGATTAAAGGGTTTACCCCACAAATTATTCAGAATAATGAAAATAATTTGATATAAAAGGTGCGGTCCACTTTTTTGGTTCTAATTTTTGTTCTGTTTTAATAAATACAAAATGTTATTCCAAATATTATAGCAATAATTTTTTTCAATATTATTCCACTACTATGGATTTTATTTTTCTGCTGGATTTCCTCCTTTGGAACAAAACCTCATCACCAAGCTCCAAATTCTTCTGAATAATGGCCATCCAAGCTTTGGAATTCTTGGTCACAAAGTGTTTCCACAGTCGCTCCAATCTGGGGGCTGGACAAGGATCAGACTTGAACTTGAATGAGACTATATGTTTGAAATATTATAAATTAATTAAGTAAATAGGAGATGATTTGGCATTTGGAGTGGGAGGGGAATTCAGAGGAAGATCAGTACAAGGCATTAAAGAAGAAAACAGAACCACTGGACACTTATAAGTTTCAGCAAGAAGAAAGCCATGGCATGGGAAATTCATCCACATGTCTATTGGAGCTGGTCCAGAGAGTTGGTTGAGTTGCCTCCTTGCCTCTTGAAAGGTTTTACCCCAGATTTCATGCATTAATTTTGACTCTTGGAAGATTGGGTTGGTTTCCAGCTCTTTGATAATTTCTTTCCTGATTTACATCCAGTTTTCATATTTCCGTCCCAAACCAACAGCTGCTGATTTGAAACCAAAGTTACCATCTCCCAGAACATCTTGACAGTGGGATATATTGGAAAACGCTGTTGCTGGGGCATTGAATTATTTGTATTGGAACTAAAAGAAAAAATTGGAATTGATTCTAAAATAAATTTTGTTGGAAAAATTCCACTCACTTGTAACATTGAAACTTGCTCAATGATTCCAGAAGAACAATATGATAATGTGCAGGAAACCTATAAAAAATTCCACAAAAAATCAGAAAACTGAAAAAATGAGGTATTATCAAATTCACTCACTTTCTCAGTTATTGTTGATTCTGTTTGAGAAAAAAAATGCTTTCCAGATGGATGGTAAGGGGCTTCATCATCTTAAATTTTGTGCTTTTGTATCTTGATTCTATTCCCAGGATTGTAATGAGGGGAAGGAGCCCTCTTAGTGAAAACAGTTCCAGACCTCTAAAAAAATTAAATGGGAAAAGTAATAAAAATTCACTCAATAAAAAAAGAAAATGAAATCTCACTGTCTTAATAAACTCCAGATCTGGGAGCTCCTCATCTTCTGAAGTATCTTCTTCTTTCACAAAATAATCCTATGTTGAAAAAAGAAATATTCAGTTGATATTTAGATGATGATGTATAAACATAAATTTACCTCTTCATCTGATCCCCCCTTCTTCTTTCCTTTCCCTTTTTCCTTTTTTTCCTTTTCCTTTCCCAAAACCTAAATGATTACATAAAAACAATGATTTATATTTTTTTCTTTCTCAAAGAGTGATCAATTACTTACCACTGAATTTGCTGAAAATTTCCTCCTTGGCTCTGCTCTCCTCTTTGGTGCTTCTAAATATTCAAAGCCAGATGGATCCCTTTTCCTGGATGATTGAGAGATCTTCTTGAAATTATTTTCTGCTCCTTTGGGTCTTCCTCTTATGTTGAATCTTTGAGTAGAATTTTGCTCTTGAATCAGAAAAAATTGATACTTTCCAGTGTAGCATCAACTAACTCCTCCTTTTCATTATATGATATTTCAGGCAGAGGGGCCAGAGGAGTGGTATCATTAGATTGAGTAGATGAGGAAAGGGCCAGAGGAGTAAAAACACTAGTTTTATTAGATGAGCTGATGGAAGATGAGCCAGGTGAGACAGTTCTGAAAAGTGGGTGGATGTTTTGTTGAGACATTTTGAAAAGGGATGTTTTTATTAGAAAGTAATTTGAGATTTTAGTTGATGCTTCAGAAAGATTTTGAGTAGAAATGGAGTGAGAGGATTTTTTGGTTCAGGAGGTTTGATTTGGTAGTGGTAGGTTTGGAGTGTGTTGTTTTGTTTTGTGTTGTGTTGTGTTGTGTTTTTTTGTCTTTTTTTGTGTTGTGTTGTTTTGTGTTGTGTGGTGTGGTGTGGTGTGGTGGGGTAATGGGGGGAGTGGAGTGGTAGGGTGTGGTGTGGTCTGGTCTGGTTTGGTGTGGTGATGGGGGGTGATGGGTGGGGGTGGGTGGGTGGAGGAGGTCTCTTTTATGGATGATGAGAGGTTTTGAGCGCTCCAAAATGGCCTGGAAAAATTTCAAACTCATATTGAATAGGAATGGTTAGGGTTTTATGCATGGAGGGCTCAAAAAAGCAGACCCCAGTCCAGACAGGGGTGTGTTGCCCTCCTTTTTAGATTTGGTTTTTAGGGAACAAATAGTGATTTAAAATTAAGAAAAAGATATATTTGAAAACCTTGAGAGGCCTGTGTCAAACTTTAAAGGTCAAATAATTTAAATTCTCATAAATAAACAAAACAAAGAATGCAGAAATAAGGAAAAACCAACCCTTTTATTTTCAATTATTTTCATTGTGATGAATATTTGGTGGGGTAAAACCTATAATTAAAGCTGTTAGGAATTCCATTCAACCTCTCACCTGCAGGACAACTACTCTCTCTCTTTGACTACTGTGCTATCTAAGCTTTGAGATGCGCTTGCATCAAGACTTCTGAAACCCACCCCCAAGAGACCACTCCCGGGGGGGGCTCTTTTCTCCTCTTCCAATTTTGCTGATGTCAACCTGCTTGTGATGTGTTGTTCTTTTCTTCTTGTAAAAAAGACTCTGACCTATATATTTGCTTCTTCTCTTCTATCTCCTTTTCTTCTTTTCTTTTTTTTCTTCTTTTATTGGTTACTTGACTCTCTACATTCCTCAACCTTTCAACCACGCTACTCAACAAACCCACCTGATCAACCATGCAGTACCTCTATCAACTCTCAGTCTCTATTTGTTTTGATTACCTGCCTGGTAAGATGATTTGCACCTCAACTCTGCAATCAATCATCAACCTAATCTCACCTCTTTCAAACAAAATCTTATCTTCCTCCTCTGCCCCAAGTCTTCTACTTCTTGCCTGTTCAGAATTTGTGTCTCAGCCTCCTCAGCCTTTCTAGCCTCTTGTGTCCGCACTGCCTGTTGGTTTTTTTGTTTCTTTTCATTTTATTTCCTTGTGACTCTGATTATGATCATAAATCTCAGTCTACTGGTTCTTATTTTTTTAATCAAACTCTCAAAATATATCAAGTTTAAAAGCCAAAAACGGACGTCAAAATTTCATCATCAGAATGAGCAAACTAGCAGGGGCTATGGACTGCTTCCACTAAGTTGGGCTAAAGGCTGCTGTCAATGCAATTCCTCCTCTCAAAAAAGAAAAATTATCAATCTGGCCTGAGAAAATGTTGATGCTATTCAATCTCAAGGACATAAAAGACGCTATAGCAAGGAACTCCATAAAACTCTCCACCAAGCAAGACAGGGAAATTTGTGAAGTCATCCTATCCAAATTAGACAGCATAACTCACACCAACATGGTCAATTCCTCAAACATTAACTCCTGTAAGATTCTCTGGGCAAAAATTAATTGTTCCTTTGCTTCCTCTGAAACAGCCAATCAAGCGCGGGTATTTAATCACTTTCTCCACTTCAGCTTCAATGAGAATGCCATTGATGGATTTGTGACAGATACAAAAAAGGCTTTAAAACAAATGATGGATGTCAGCATCAAATTATGCAATGATATTCTTGCATACTTGATCCTCCGCAAGTTTCCTCCTATCCTTGAAAATCTCAAGCAGCAGATCATGAATGTTGAAAAATTGCTGACTGTTGATTTAGTCTTCAACCATCTCATACAATACAACAACAAGCGCAGGGCCCAGTCAAAGTCTACCAAATCCAATTTTGATCTGACCTTGGTAAAACTAAAAAAAAATCCAAGAAAGAGAACAAAAAGGTCAAAATGCGCTGCAGAGAAGGATACCAGGACCCCAACACACCTCACTCCAAATTGTCCTGCTTCCATTTGCATCCACAAATGTCTCCAAGTTGGTGGGTTGAACAACAAAATGAATGGAAAAATAAGATTAACAAGCAACCAACTATCAACTATCAAGCCCTTCAAACCCTCTGGATAAATGCCAACAACAGCCCCAATCTTGTTCTGGACTCCGGCGCCAATATCCACATCTTTAACAAAGTAAGATACTTCTCTAGCTTACATATGCAGGAAAATCTGGAAGAAGTGAAAACTGGCAAACTTGAAGCTAAACTCAAAATACAAGGATCAGGTATGGTGAGGCTGGAATGGAAGGACTTAGTCATTACTCTGGAAGACTGCGCTTACATTCCAGAAATAGTTGTGAATCTAATCAGCCCAAGATTACTTGCAAGTAGAGGATGTAACCTTACTCAGAATCAAAATCACTTCAATGTTACCAGGATTGGCCAGACTGTGCTAAAAGGGTCAATTAGGGAAAACCTGTTTGTATTCAAAAAACCTCAAACAATAGGAAAAACCAACTCTGTCAATCATTTCAATCAATCATCCAACTCCGCACCAAATCAAGGTGTATCCCTGGAAGACATCCATAAGATTTATGGTCTTGCCTCAATCTCCACTCTCAAGCCAATTGTTAAGAATCTTTTTTCCAGAGATGAGCTGAACCGGTTCCAATTTGAAATCTGAGAAAAAAGAAAGATTGCCAGATCACCATTCTCAGTGGTATCTATGCTGTCAAAAAATCCTCTTGAGAAAATACACCTCAACCTTGTTGGCCCAATCTCTCCGCAGTCTAAGTCTGGCCATTGATATCTTCTTACTCTTGTGGACAACTATTCCGGTTATTTAGCTGCCTTTCCAATTATCTCTAAGGATGAAACTCCCAATGTAGTGATCAATATATGCAAGACTGAAAAGAACAGACTAAACTACTATCCCTCTGAGATCTTCTCCAACAAGGGCATGGAATTCACCAATGCAACTCTCAAGAACTTTGCAAGGTTGAAACACATCAAAATTTTGAAGTCCAAACCCTATCACTCCCAGAACAAGGGCCGGGCCAAAAGATCCAATTGTGCTATAGTCAAATCAACTTGTGCAACCTTCTATTCTTGTTGTTTACCAAGGAATTACTGGCATATAATCACCAGGAGCTGCTGCTTCATGATCAGCCAAATCCCTTGGGAAGGTAATAATCTATCCCCATGGGAACTTGTCTTCAACAAGAAACTTCCAGCTAACTATCTTAAACCTGTAAGTTCTCCTCTGGTTTATCTCACAAATTGCAGTCAGAAAGGAAGGAATTTTGATGAAAAAGGGAATGAAGGAGTACTAGTTGGGTTCAATCCCTCTTTTCACTCTTACCTTATCCTTAAATCACTAGGAAATGTTATTGAAACAAAGCATGTCAAATTCCTCAAGGCGCATTCAAACAAATTTCCAATCCTTGAATCAACTGGTATGGATCTCTTTTTGCAAGAACCACAGAATTTCAACAAATCCAACTTCTCCACTTTCAACAAACAATTTTCAATTTGAGAAAACGCAATTGACAATTTTGACTTGGACTCCAACCCCAATAGCAACTCTGAATCTTTGGACTCTGATCCTTAGCCTCTTGACTCTGCTTCTCAAACTCATCCTCCACCAACAACACAAATACCTACTCCTGAACAAATAACTCATGAACCATACCAACAACCAAGAAGCAAGACTTGTAAACCACAGGGTTACAGATTTCACCACTATTACAAGCCACCGTTGTACAAAGATTCACAAAATTACCCTGAATGGCCTAAATGGAAGAAAGCCACGGAAGAGGAATTGGACTCCATTAAAAATAAAGAAGTTTGGGAAGAGTACTACAAGGAACCTAAAAACATTCTCAACACCACCTGAGTATTCAAAGTTAAAGAAAATTGCCATGGAGAACCAGTGAAATACAAAGCAAGGCTGTGCATCCAAGGGTTCAATCAGATTTTGGGTGTTGACTAAAATGAAAGGTGGGTCCCCACAGGCAAACTTGGCTCATTACGGGTTACTCTCCTATATGGACTCAAACAAAAAATAAATTTCCCTAAATTAAATTTAAAGAGCACTTTCCTCCACGCAACACTCAATGAAGAGGTAATGATCAAGACTCCCCAAGGATCATCAAGAAAATCTCCCTATCTTAAGTTGAAAAAATTGTTTTATGGACTGAAAAAATCTCCCAAAAATTGGTACAAAACAGTGACTACATGGATCAAAACGCAAGTCTATCTTGATTCTAGCAGCAATCCCTGCCTCTTTTATAATCCCAAATCAAAGGAGGTGCTTTACTTCCATGTGGACAATCTAATACATGTCATCAAAAGCAAGATATTCAAGTCCAACTTCTTGACACAATTTGAAAACTCTTCCTTTTAATGATTATGGCCAGCAATTAGCTTAGGCAAATGTGAAGTATTTAAGGCAAAAGAAATGCTGGACACCTTGTGTCAATAATTGCTGATGGGCTCTCACAATGGGGCAATATTTTGGATGATATTGTTGATGAATTCAATTGGATGATGAATGGATGATGGAAAAAAGCAGGGAGAAGAGCTCCTTAAGTACAAAAGATTGGCCTCTTGTGAGCCCATGATACAACAAGCCAAAAGGCAAATTTTCCGCTCCAAAAGAGCTTTACAGGCTCTACAGGCCTTGTTACTTGGTTTGAGCTACATCAACCCGCATGGCATCAGTCCCTGTACCCTTACAACCAGTCTATTCCGGTTATTTCTGGTGTTTCCACCTCAATGGGGCTGAACCAGCCCCTTAGCTTTTCAAAAACCTGGCCAGTTGTCTATTACAACCGGCTTGTTACCTCACATGCTGGCTGGTTGCCTCATGCAACCAGCCCCTGGCCATGCAAATGGCCAGGAGGGACCCAGGACCCACTGGGTCCGGTCTCATACACACATGGGGGGGGGGTGACCAGCAGACATGCTGTCCCCCCCCCCTTCTCACAGATCCCTGGAGGGGGCGGTCAAATCCCCCTACCAGGGGCCCTGGGGGTTGATACCCCCAGGGCGTCGTCAAGGTAAGGTGGCCTGGGGGGTGGTCAGGTCCCCTCCAGCCTGTTACTCCTCCCCCTTGGTAAAGGGGGGGGGGGGGGAGAGCGTCCCTTTGATGGTGGGGGGGTGGTTGATTCCCCCCCACCGCCGGTTGCCTTGATGCAACCGTCCTAGCCACCACTTTTGGTGGGGGGGGGGTGATCAAGTCCCCCCTACCATGACCGGTTGCCCCTTGCAACCGGTCGCTGGCTGGTTCCATCCAGCCAGCCCTCCCCCTCCTCCTTGTGATGGCAAGCAAGGGGAGGGGGAGGAGCCAGGGCCACCATCCCTTCAGCAGCTGCAATGGGCTCAACAGCCGGGACTGGGGTGGGGGGGCTCCATTTTTAGTCCCCCTTCCCCCTACAACGGCCCCGCATGGGCCGTCGGGCCCCATAAACTGGCCGTAAGCGAAAATAGCGGCCCCAAGCCCACGGCAACACGGGCGGCAGCCCCAACCAGGCTGCAACACAGGCGGCGGCCCCAAGCCCTAAAAATAAGTAAACCATACTTTTGCAGGCCAGCTCCTCTGTCAAAGTATTTCCAAAATAAAACTTGGGCCCAATTATGCCCATACAAGCCCATCTGGCTGTATTTGCCCATATACCTCACTGGGCCGGTGTAACAATAGGCCTGTTTCACACATTTTGAGGCCAGTTTCCCCAAATCAGTGACATCCACACAGGCCTGTATGGTGCGTGTGAGTGTCCAATGGGCCGGAGAGGCCCATATATGCATCCCATTTGGATTACACTTATACCTAGCACACGCGTAAGTGCATACATATTTTAACATTCCTGTCATCCCCCAAATACAATCCTAGGCATGCTAATGGAAGTAAATGAGAACAGGATACTCTTGGGCTAAAAAAATCCCATAGATTGAGGAATAGAAGAGCTAGGGCTCACAGAATGCAAGGATACCCATTCTCCAATAACTCAAAATTTACATCTTGAACCCGCCTCCAACAAAGATCATTCTGAATTTGCTCAATACACTCAACCCAATATTGCCTTTGCAGTCTCCAGCCTAGCTAGATTTAACTGAAAGCCAGGCTTGAATCACTGGAGGGAAGCTTGCAAAGTGTGGAAATATCTCAAGACCACTAAAGACATGAAGCTTTTCCTCCAATACTATCCAAAAGAAAAGATAATAGCTGGGTACAGTGAGGCTACATGGGGAGAAAATCCCTCTTCTAGAAAGTCCCAAACTGGTTTTGTCGTATTTAACTATGGAAGTCCAATTGTCTGGAACACATCAAGAAAGAGAAGTATAACTTAATCTTCTACTGAGTCTGAGCTCAATGCAATGCTTGACTGCTTCTTATAATTTAAATGGATTGTCAGTCTCATCAATGAAATCTGTCATGTTCCCAGTCCCAAGCTTACCCTCTACATCAACAATAAGGGACTCAATGACAAGATCAAATGATTTGGTTATCATTCCACTGTGAAAATGCTGATGCACTCAGGTAATGTGCATAGGAGTGTGTAATCCAAATGGGATGCAAAAATGGGCCTACACGGCCAATTGGACATCACAAGGGCCACGTGGGCCTATGTGGGTGTTATTGGTTTTGATCATTTGTGCGCCAAAACACGTTTTTATGGTCTTTTGGGACACGGGCCCTCACGGGCCCGCCACAGTGGATGGGCCACCCAAACCAGATGGGCTTATTTGGGCATAAAAGGGCCCAAGCTTTATTATGGACATACTTGGCCAGACGGGCTGGCCCGCGAAAGTATGTAATTCTCACAATTTGGGCTTGGGGCGGCCCATTGGGGCCTCCTCCGGTGTCGCAGCCCGCTCGGGGCCGCTTCCCACGTCACGGCCCCCTTGGGGCCGCTTCCCGCGTTGCGGCCTGTTCGGGGCCGCCTGTGTTCCTTGGTACATCCCACGGGGGGCTGTCGCCCGGGCCCAGCTGGTCGCGCCCGGCGACCAGCTCCATGGAGCCGCCGCTTGCGGCCCCGGCTTGCTCCCCCTCCCCTCGCTTGCCGTTGCAAGGGGGATGGGGGCGAGCTGGCTGGGTTGAACCAGCCAGCAACCGGCCGCGACAGTGCGGTTGGTCAGGGCAGGGGGGACCTGACCACCCCCTTGCCTAAGGAGGTGGCGGCGCCGGCCACAAGCGTAGCGACCGGCAGGTGGGGGGGGAATTCATCACCCCTCCACCATCAAGTGTGTGAAGCGACCAAGAAGGGGTGCTCTCCCCCCCCCTTTACCAAGGGGGAGGAGCAATGGGCCTGGGGGGACCTGATCACCTCCCAGGCCAACTTTATTGACAACGCCCTGGGGGTATTGACCCCCAGGGCCACTGGTGAGGGGATTTGACCGCCCTCACCAGGGATTTGAGAGAAAGAGGGGGGGGAAGCATGTCCGCTGGTCACACCACCCCATGTGAGTCTGAAACCGGACCCAGGTGTGCCCTGGGTCCCACCTGGCCCATTTGAGGGGCCAGGGGCTGGCTGCATGAGGCAACCAGGCCGTAAACAACGTAATGAGGTCATCATGGCTGGTTGTAATGGACAACCAGCCAATCTGATTGAACAGCAAGGGGCTGTTTCAGCCCCTTAACGGTGGAAACACTGGAATGGACCGGAATAGGCCGGTCGTAAGGGTTCAGGAACTGACGCCATGCGGGCTGATGTAGTCTTAACCAAGTAACAAGGCTAGTAGAGCCTGTAGAGCTCTTTTGGGGCGGAAAATTTGCCTTTTGGCTTGTTGTATCATGGGCTCACAAGAGGCCAATCTTTTGTACTTAAGGAGCTCTTCTCCCTGCTGTTTTCCATCCATTCATTTATCATTCCAATCAAATCCATCCAACATATTGCCCCATTGTGAGAGCTCCATTAGCCAATATTGACACCCAGTGTCCAGCATTTCTTTTTCTTTAAATACTGCTCATTTTTCTAAGCTAATTGCTGGAGATAATTATAACACATTATCAGTACCATCATCATCATTATTTCCAAGCAAGATAGAACCTTATACCTTACTTTGGACAACCTCAAGGACCTCAAGTTTTCCAAGAAGATGTCTTATATCCCAGAGTCCAGCTTCACCAAGTTAGTTTTGAATAGTCAGAACTATGATGCTTGGGCTGTCCTTATGGACAGTGAGTTGGATAACATCTGTTGTGGGGATATTATGAAAGGAGATGGTACTTTGATCAGTTCAGAGGTGGAGAAAAAGGCCTATCATCTTATTCTTAGACACTTGGATGAGCATCATGTAACATGGGTTGCTGATACTCTGTTGGAGGAACAGAAGAGGAAGGGGAGTGTTTTATGGAAAATACTCAATTAAAAGTATGCTGGTGACTCTGTTCATCAAAAGGGGATTGCTTTCAATAGATTGTTTAAGTTGAAATCTGGCAACTTTAAACAATTTGTGGGGGAAGCCAGATCTATTATTGCTAAGTTCAAGTCATCTGGGCTGAACATGGATCCTGAGTGTTTGTCACTCTTAATTCTTCAAAAGCTGCCAAAAGAATATGAGTCCTTGGTCAGGATCATATCTCAGTTGGATCCCCTTCCAGGAGAAGAGGATGTTCTTAGAAGGATTTAAAAGGATGATCTTCAATTCAAGATGAAGGAGAGCACAGGAACTGCTCTGGTGGGCAAGACAACAAAATCTGGGAAGAAGGCAAAGGCCAAAAAGGATTTATCAAAGGTCTTGTGTTATAATTTTCAGAAGAAGGGGCACTATGCAAAGGATTGCAAGGAGGCCAAGAAGAGGAATAAATCCAAGGAAAGTGAAAAGGAAGCCAAAGAGGTCAACCTTGCCATGGAAAATGTTGCTATGGTGGCAGTGGATGTTTCAATGGAACAGCCTGTTGTGGAACAAGTCCCCAACAAGAAGGCTAAAATCAAAGAGGATCAAGAGATGGACTTGATTTATTATGAAGTATGTAATCTTAACCTTGAAAATGAGAACTTATCAGTGGCTGATAATTCTTCATTCATTACAGGAGGATTGTTGAAGGAGGATGTTCTTGTTTTGATTGATTCTGGTTGTACAGACCCCATTTTTTTTATCCAAATTTGTTTTCAAATATTAGAGATTTTGATGGTGTTGTAAATATTGGCCAAAAAGGAAGAGAAATCCAGATTAAGGGGATTGGAAAAGTTATTCTTGCAAATCACATGGGTTTCAAAATAATTTTTGAGAAAGTGTTCTATGTACCAGACTTGCCTTATAACCTTGTGTCTTTTGGAGTTCTCTGGAAAAAGGGTTTCCAGATTTGTTATCTTAAAGAAGATAATTTTGTTATTGATTTGAATGGGAGAACTATCCTGAGTGGAAAATTTTGGAGTAAGTTGCTCTGTGCTGACTTGTTCAAGATTTCAGCTCTGAGCACTGTTGCTCACAATAGAAGTTACCATAAGGTAAAGGAGAGCAACTGTGAGAGTTGTACCTTAGGGGCCCAGACCAGGAATGTGTTCTCAAAGAGTAGAGACCACACAGAAGCTCCTAGAGAGGAATTCTCCATTGATTTGGCAGGGACATTTTCACCAGTGTCTCTTTCAGGGGAAAGATACTTCATAAATTTGGTTGCAAGATACTTCATCAATTTGGTTGATACAGCAATTAATTTTGTTTGGGTAAAACCAATAAGATCAAAGGATCAAACCACAGAGGAGGTGTCAGTAATCTTCAAAGTCAGGAAACAGAATGGTTTGATGAGGGAGATCAAGAGGGTTATTACTGATGGAGGGGGTGAGTTTGTGAGTAAAGATTTTGAGAAACTATTGAATGATTATGGTATCACTCATATAGTTACAACTGCTAGTACTCCACAAAACAATGAAATAGTTGAGAGGATGAATAGGACTTTATTGGACAAAGTCAGAACTATTATGGCTCAATCTGGTCTACCAAAGTTTTTATGGGCTGAGTTGGTGTGCACAGTGTGTCTGTTGCACAATATTGTAAGTGTTAATGGGAAGTGCCCTCATTATCAGTTTTGGAAGTTGTACCCCAAAACATCACACCTAAGAACAATTGGTGGCTTGGTGGATTATAGTTTCCACCATAATGAGATGTTTGGAAAGTTAGATCCTAGAACCAGAACAGGGGCACTTGTGGGCAATGACTTAAAAAGTAAGTCATACAGGATTTATTGTCCAGGGACAAGAAAGGTTATCCGTAGTAGGGATGTAAAATTTGAAGAAAGTACCTTTCCACTCAAAAGGGGTGAACCTAGTGCTGTTCAGGAATCAAAGCAGGAAATATCATTTGAGCCTATTTCCCCAGCAGAGGCTGGAGAGAATATCATTGGTGATGATATTGAGGTGGCAGACGTGCCACAGGAGGGTTCAGTACCCACTTCAGGGGAGTCTGTGGAATCAGAACCTGATGAGCCTCCACCTCCAGTTAAAAGGAGTGGCAGGATGAGAATTCCTGTTGATAGGTATGGGGAATGGAAGTCCCATTATGCTTCTGCGGAATATGAGGAAGATACACTTCAGGAAAAGTGTATGCTTAATGAGATTCTACAGTTGAGTTCAGAAATGGGTAATAGAGTTAACCCAAATAGCTTTGGCCAAGCTATGAATTCTGATGAGAGAGCCAATTGGAGGACAGCTATTTTTGAGGAATTTGATTCTCTAGAGAATAATAGTGTGTTTGAAGTGGTTAAGCGGGATTCAGTTCCAAAAGGAAAGACCATTGTTGGGTCTAGATTAGTGTTAACAAAGAAGTTTGATACTAATGGAGTTTTGAAGAGGTTCAAGGCTAGATGCGTTGCACAGGGCTTCAAACAGAGAGAGGGTATTGATTACCAGGAGACTTTCTTGCCAACTGGAAGGCTGTCCACCTTCATGTACATCATTGCTTTGGCAGTGGAGTTGGCTGAAGAAATCAGACAGGCTGATTTTGTGACTGCATACTTGAATGCAAAACTTGGAGAGGAAGAGACTGTTTATATTTCAATTCCTGATGATGCAAGGAATGGCTGGTTGAGACCAAGCCAGAAACTATGAAAAAAATATGTATGAGAAGTTTCCTCTCAGCAGATAAAGGGGAGTATGTCCTCAAGCTGTGTAGATCCCTGTATGGTTTGAAGCAAGCAGCTAGGTCATGGTATAATACTATGAGCATGAAACTGATGGAGATTGGTTTCAAAACAAGTTTGGCTGACCCTTGTCTTGTTGTGAGAAAGGATGCAATTTTGTTTGTATGGGTAAATGACATTATCATTATTGGGAATGGTAGGGAGAGAGTCATGGAGACACTCAAAAAGGAGTTCAAGATAAAAGATCTTGGTCTGGCACAGAAGGTGCTGAGAATGAAAGCTAGTAAGAGCAAGAATGGGATCAAATTGGATCAGAACCATTATGTGTCAGCTCTACTTAAGAACTATGGCTTAGAAGATGCAAAGGAGTTTGGTGATCCAATGCAGTCTAACAATTGGTTAGAAAAGTCTACAGATGAAGAGCATCTAGAGTTTGTTCAATCCGGGAATGATTATAGATCAGCTATTGGATCTTTGAATTATTTGGGGAAGTTTACAAGGCCAGATATTACTTATGCGATTGGGATTTTGTCACAACACTTAGAGAAACCATGCATGAGGCATTGGTCAGCGTTTAAGAGAGTTATGAGGTATCTTAAAGGAACAAGCAGTCTGGGACTGCAGTTTTCAAAGTCATCAAAATTTGACTTTGTTGGTTATTCTGATGCAAGTTGGGCAGATTGTAACACTAGGGAATCAACAAGTGGTTTTGTATTCTTCTTAGGAAAGAATATAATGTCTTGGATTTCTAAAAAGGTGTCAGCAATAAGTCTTTTTTAAACAGAAGCAGAGTACAGAGCGTACTTGTCAGCTTCACAGGAAGCAAAATGGTTGAGAAAGGTCTTAGAGGATACTCATAAACCACAAGGGTTTGGGTTTTGTATTCTGATAACCAGAGTGCCATTTCTTTGGCAGAAAATCAAGTGTTCCATTCTAGAACAAAACATATTGATGTTCATTATAACTATATAAGGGATGCAGTTAACTGCAAAGAGATAGTGTTATGGTACATGCCTACTGGGGCAATGATTGGTGATATCTTAACTCAGGCGTTAGATAGGAACAAACATGAAGTTTTTGTGTCTAGTATGCGTATGGAATCCCTTTCAGATTAAGGGTATGTGTTAAAATGCGGATGCACTCAGGTAATGTGCATAGGAGTGTTTAATCCAAATGGGATGCAAAAATGGGCCTCCACGGCCCATTGGACATCACATGGGCCACGTGGGCCTATGTGGGTGTTATTGGTTTTGGGCATTTGTGCGCCAAAACACGTTTTTATGGTCTTTTGGGACACGGGCCCTCATGGGCCCCCCATGATGGATGGGCCACCCAAGCCAGATGGGCTTATTCGGGAATAAAAGGGCCCAAGCTTTATTATGGACATACTTGGCCAGACGGGCTGGCCTGCAAAAGTATGTAATTCTCACAATTCGGGCTTGGGGTGGCCCATTGGGGCCGCTGCCCCTGTCACGGCCCGCTAGGGGCCGCCTCCCGTGCTGCAGCCCGCGTCGCGGCCCGTTTGGGGCCGCCTGTGTTCCTTGGTATGGCCCACGTGGGGCCCAATGGCCCGCCCGGGGCTGTCCCGCGGCCAAGGGATCCCGCGCGGGCCCGGCTGGTCACGCCCGGCAACCAGCCCCGCGGAGCCGGGGCTTGCGGCCCCAGCTTGCTCCCCCTCCCCTCGCTTGCTGTCGCAAGGGGGATGGGGGCAAGCTGGCTGGGTTGAACCAGCCAGCGACCGGCCCCAACAGTGCAGTCAGTCATGGCAGGGGGGACCTGACCACCCCCTTGCCCAAGGAGGTGGCGGCGCCGGCCGCAAGCTTAGCAACCGGCAGATTGGGGGGGAATTCATCACCCCTCCACAATTGAGTGTGTGAAGCGACCAAGCAAGGGTGCTCTCCCCCCCCCCCCTTTACCAAGGGGGAGGAGCGATGGGCCTGGGGGGACCTGATCACCTCCCAGGCCAACTTTCTTGACAATGCCCTGGGGGTATCAACCCCCAGGGCCCCTGGTGAGGGGATTTGATTGCCCCCACCAGGGATTTGAGAGAAAGAGGGGGGGGACAGCATGTCCGCTGGTCACACCCCCCCATGTGAGTCTGAGACTGGAACCAGGTGTGCCCTGGGTCCCACCTGGCCCATTTGAGGGGCCAGGGGCTGGCTGCATGAGGCAACCAGCTCATAAACAACATAATGAGGTCATCATGGCTGGTTGTGATGGACAACCAGCCAAGGGGATTGAACAGCTAGGGGCTGGTTCAGCCCCGTAACAGTGGAAACACTGG
Organism: Puccinia polysora; assembly: GCA_025617555.3. NCBI lineage: Eukaryota > Fungi > Basidiomycota > Pucciniomycetes > Pucciniales > Pucciniaceae > Puccinia > Puccinia polysora. Next base: position 23,864,719 of record CM062614.1, read on the forward strand.
AATGGACCGGAATAGGCCGGTTGTAAGGGTTCAGGAACTGACGCCATGTGGGCTGATGTAGTCCCAACCAAGTAACAAGGCTAGTAGAGCATGTAGAGCTCTTTTGGGGCGGAAAATTTGCCTTTTGGCTTGTTGTATCACGGGCTCACAAGAGGCAAATCTTTTGTACTTAAGGAGCTCTTCACCCTGCTGTTTTCCATCCATTCATTTATCATTCCAATCAAATCCATCCAACATATTGCCCCTTTGCAAGAGCCCCATTAGCCAATATTGACACCCAGTGTCCAGCATTTCTTTTTCTTTAAATACTGCTCATTTGCCTAAGCTAATTGCTGGCCATAACACTAACATCCACATCCCACCACATTGACATAAAAACCAAAGGATTAAGAAAGGAGTTCCAAGACTCCAAATTTGATCTCCTGCTGATTACCACAGAAGCTATGGTGGCAGAGTCACTGACCAAAGCCTCATCAACCAATTCTCTACCTCTTCTCCAAAAATCTATATTTGATTGTGCTATCTCTCCTTCTCAGGATCTGCTCCATCCTACCAGTCACAAGGAGTGTTAGAAATGCCATTCAACCTCTCACCTGCAGGATGACTACTCTCAATCTTTGACTGCTGCGCTCTCTAAGATTTGAGATGCGCTTGCAGCAAGACTTCTGAAACCTAACCCCAAGAGACCACTCCCGGCAGATGGGTGCTTTTCTCCTCTTCCAATTTTTCTGATATCAACCTGCTTGTGATTTGATTTTTCTAGTCTTCTTGAAAAAAAGACTCTGACCTATATATTTTATTCTTCTCTTCTATTTCTTTTTCTTCTTTTCTTTTTTTCTTCTTTTACTTGTCACCTGAATCTCTAAGTTACTCAATGTTTCAACCACGCTACTCAACAAACCCACCTTCTTGACCATCCAGTACCTCAAGCAACTCTCAGTCTCCCTTTGTGGCCATTCCCTGCCTGGTAAGAAGATTTGCACCTCAACTCTGCAATCAATCATCAACCTAATCTCACCTCTTTCAAAAAAACTCCTATCTTCCTCCTCTGCCCTAAGTCTGCTACTTCTTGCCTTCCCAGAATTTGCTTTGCAGCCTCCTCAGCCTGTCAACCCTCTTTTGTCCGCACTGCCTGTTGGTCTTCTTTGTTTCTTTTCATTTGATTTCCTTGTGACTTTGATTCTGATGAAAAATCACAGTCTGCTGGTTCTTAGTTTTCTAATCCAAAATCTTAAAATTTATAAAAAGCTCAGCCAAATTTTTCATTCAAATTTTGAATTTTAGTCTTATGTTTTGCCAGGGAAAATTGAGAGAAGTATTGATTCAAGAAGTGAAAAAAAATGTTGGAAAGGATATGCTATTTTGAGGCATTTTTACATTGGATTCAATTTTTGGAGGGCAAGGATACATCCAAGATTTATTTGAAAGCTCTTCAGCTGATTGATAAATTTTGTGAGAGTTCAAATTTATAAAAAAACTTAAGCCAAAATCCAAAGGAACAGATCCAAAAATGAGTTTTTTTTGGATTTTGTCAATTTTTTGACTGTATTTTTGAAGGGGTTTAACTGGTACCAAAATTATAAAAGATTAGCTATAAGGTTTTAAGACACCTATCTACATGCCTGCTGTGTTAGAATTTCAAAAAACAAAGTTCTTGAAACACCTGTGTAAACAAGGATTTGTCTGTGTATACTGGAGGTTGCAGGGACATAGTACCCCCATGAGTTTAAGCGTAGCACCTGTGAAAAAGATAATGCCCTAAAAAAATTGTGAAAATTTCACAACTCCAAGGCCATGAAAGCACATTCATGTCCATATGAATAAATAAAAACAAAGAATCAAAAATTCTAAAAAGATCCAACAATGTGCCCAAAAAGAATAAAAAATGGAAACATAAAAATAAAAATTAAAATAAAAATAAAAATAAACATAAACATAAAAATAAACATAAAAATAAAAATAAAAATAAAAATAAAAATAAAAATAAAAATAAAAATAAAAATAAAAATAAAAATAAAAATAAAAATAAAAATAAAAATAAAAATAAAAATTAAAATAAAAATAAAAATAAAAATAAAAATAAAAATAAAAATAAAAATAAAAATAAAAATAAAAATAAAAATAAAAATAAAAATAAAAATAAAAATAAAAATAAAAATAAAAATAAAAATAAAAATAAAAATAAAAATAAAAATAAAAATAAAAATAAAAATAAAAATAAAAATAAAAATAAAAATAAAAATAAAAATAAAAATAAAAATAAAAATAAAAATAAAAATAAAAATAAAAAGGAACCATTTACATACAATACAGCTCTGAAGCAATAAAATATTTTAATAAAATACCATAAAATACAAAAATCTTATTGTATATTAAAAAATAAATTTAGTTTAATCAAAAAAAAAATTCAACTAAATTATATCAAACAAAACAATTTAATTCATATAATTCAATTTTATCATATTATTCAATTTTATCATTTCATAAATTTAATCAATCACCCCCCAAAAAAAGGAATGTGATCCAACATCAATAGAATAGCTCTAAATTATAAACTCCAAAAACAAAACAAGTTCAACTTGTGTTAAGCTGATCCAATCATAAGAAGTAGAAAGACTTCTTCTTATGTGGCCATCCCAACACAAGTTGAACTTATTTCTTTGGACTAGCACACAACTAAATCAACCCCCCCAAAAAAATGGCTATTCCATTGAGGTTGACTTGATAAAAGTCCAACTCAATGAACTAGCCAAAAATAAAAACACCAAAAAAGTTTCATTTGAGTTAAGCTGATCCCACCATAAGAAGTAAAAATAATACTTATGATGCAATCAGACCAACAAAAGTTGAACTGACTTACCAATAAATGCTCATTCAAAACAGTCAATATAATTTTTTCAGATCAAAACCCTCAAAATAATAGTGTGTATCAGAGTTGACCAAACCTGCAATTTTTTAATGGCAGGTTTCAACCCAAATCTTCCATTTCAAACCTGCCATTTAAAATCAAAAAAAATCACTTATTTCACATCAGACGTGTCAGACTTACCTGGAAATAAATGAGATTTTTCATATAAACTATTTAAAGGTTTTTTCCACCTCAAACACACATCAGTCAACATCATACACCCCTGGTTTCAACCTCCAACCTCATTGGAAAAATTCAATTCATTTCTCTCATCACTTTAATTATCTCATGTCTTCATTGCTATCCTCCTCACTGAATTTCTCATCCCCTCATAACTTCATCACTCTCATCACTTTATTGCTCTCATTGCTCCATCACTCTCATCTCTTCATTGCTATCATCATTGCTTCATCTCTCATCCACTTTTTAATTTGTCACTCTCATCATGATGATGGCCTCATCACTTCATAACTATCATCACTTTAAGGCTCTCATGACCTCATCACTCTCATCACTCAATTGCTTTACTTCTTTCATTGTTTCCTCCCTTCATCCCTCTTACTCTTTTCAAATGGCCCCTCAGCCTAACTCCCCCTGCAAGTCTGCACCAAAATCCAAGCACCAAAGCAAACATCCCCAAATAACTCTACATCAAACATTACTCCCCCATCAGCCTCCAAAGGCTCAATTCAGCTCAAGAGAGCTGATAAAATCATCCCAGTAAAGTGGGTCAAAATTCCCTCCAACTATGAAACTTCCTTTGGATCCAACAACAAGAAAAAAGCTGGCTGAAATCCATCCCATAAGGTTGATTGTTATCTCCTGATGGCCAATGGAATCAAGAATAGAACAAAATTTTGGCTTGATCTTTCATCTAAACAGATGAGGATGAAATTCAAGAATTATTGAGCCAAGTACAAAAATTCCCACTCAATGTCAATCTCCATTGGCTTTGGTATCACAGACTCCAATAAAGCCAAGGGAATCTGTTGAGCTGAGGAATAAAAGAGATGGTTGGTAAAGTAGAAGGATGAATTTCATGAGAAAAAAAGGAAACATATACGGTGAGGAGGAGATAAAGGAAAAAGGACAATCTTACCTGAGGAATAACAGAGATGGTTGGTAAAGTAGAAGGATGAGGAAAGAAATCCTTCTACTTTCCTTGATCTCTGTCCTCAGTTAGAGGAGCCATGACTGGATTTCACGCGTAGTGTGACATGATAAGAGTACAATGTGAAAGAAAGGAAGAGCGTGCGTCTAGAGATTGAGTGGGGATGGTTTTGGTGTGTTCAGTGTGTGAAATATAAGGAAGTGAGTAGGGATTCACATATATAAGGAAATGAGTAGAAAGAGATATGAAGAGAATAGAAACAAAGTACAGAATGGAGATATGAATATACTCCAACACCCCCCCTTGCTAACCACCATCACTGAGACCAAATATTTGTTGATTTGCCTGCAGAAGGACATGGTTCAGTGGTTTGGTTAGCATGTCTGCAAGCATTTCCTTGGTACTGACATGATGGACTGTAAAAAATCCCCAAGCCACGCATTCCCTGATGAAGTGATGGCGCGCATCAATGTGCTTTGTGCAAGAGTGATGTTCAGGGTTCCTTGCAAGAGATTTGGCTCCCTGGTTGTTGACGTAGATGGGAACCGGCAAGGAGTCACGCAGCCGCAGCTCACACAGGACGTTTCGGAGCCAAAGCCCTTCCTTGCAAGAGTTGGAGGGGGCTTTGTATTCAGCTTTGGAGCTTGAAAGCAACACGGTAGGCTGCTTTTTGGACCTCCAGGAGATAGCGCCAGCCCCCAGGCGGAAGGTGTAGCCAGAGATGGAGCGTCAATCGTCTCTGTCTTTGGCCAAGTCAGATTCCAAGTAGCCCAAGAGCTTGAGAGATGGACCTCCCAGTGTCAGACAATAGTTTTTGGTTGAGTTCAAGAAACAAAGCATGCGGAGCGCTCTCTCCCAGTGTTTGACAGACGGATCTTGAAGAAACTGCAACAGCTTGTTTACCGCGAAGGATACATTGGGTCTTGTGCATTGGGAGACCCAGAGCAGAGACCCAATCAGCTGAATGTACCGCACCGGAGAAGCAGGTTCAGATTGGTTTTGCTTTGTCAAGGTTTTGAAGGACACTGTCGTCAGGGACTTGGTTGGCGGAGAGTTCAAGGGTAGGAAAGTGGAAGAAACTCTGGAAATGTAGTGGGACTGGTACAGTGAGACCGTCCTATTCTTCAGATTATGGCGGATTGAGATTGAGAGGAAGAGATTGAGGTCTTTGTCAGAACCAATTGTGAAACGCTGGCCAATCTCAGAGATGAAGGAAGATACAAAATCCGGAGTTCCAATGACCGCCAGATCATCAACATGCGCAGTGAGAGCACCCACCAGAGTACCATCAACCACTTTAAAATAGAGGGAAGGGTTGTAAGCGGAGCGGGAGAGGCCTAAAGATAAAATGGCAGCGTTCAGCTTGATGTTCCTTTGCCAAGGAGATTGCTTGAGGCCGTAGATCGCCCTTGAGACCTTGCAGACCCAGTCGGGTCCTCAAATCCAGGTGGTTGAGACATATAGACTTTTTCATCCAGGCAGCCATTCAGAAAGGCTGTTTTGAAGTCAACTTGCCGGCCAATCCAATCGTTAGCGCCTAGTAGCATAAGTAAGAGACGGAGGGTCTCCAGACAGAGAGTGGGAGCAAAAACTTCTGGGAAGTCCAAACTGTGCACCTGCGTGAAGCCCATGGCAACCAGGCGCGCTTTAAGCTTGAGGATCGACCCATCGGGACGTTGTTTGAGTTTGAAGACCCATTTCAACTTAATGATTTTCTGGCCCTTTGGTGGGGGGACAAGAATCCAGTTTTTCATTCCCTCGAGGGAGGAGAGCTCTTTGCAAGCCGATAGGATCCAGAGGTGTTGGTGGTGAGATTTCAGGAGCTGCTTCCAGCTTGTGGGCGCCCAGATGTTGTCTTGGATGGAGGCGGAGCGCAAGTACGTCCCAAAGCGCAATGGGGGACGCCTCGGCCTGGTCAAGCGGCGCGGTTCAGGCGGCGGAGAGGATGGGGGGAGGGGGGAGGGGGGACGGGTGGGGATTGAGGTGGGGAGATGACGACGGAGGAAGGAGAGAGGGGGGGTAAAACTGGCAACAGGGAAACAGGAGGCATGATGTCCGAGTCCTCGGAAAAGGTGGGGCTTGTGGAGCGAGGCTGGGAGCAAGATTTGAGGACAGGGGAGCAAGGTGGAAAGATCCGCAGCATGTCCGAGTCTCTGTGTAGAAGCAAGGGGGGTGAGGGAAGAAAAATGGGGGAGTCGGAGGGGGGAGAAGAAGAGGGGATGTCCGGGAGGACAGGGAGAGATAGAGAGACAGGGGTCAGGGGAGGCTGTGGCCAGGGAAGGGTGACGGGAAAGGCCAAAGAATCCGTATCAACTTTCCGGAGAGACCGACCGTATGGGAAAGTTAAGTCCTCAAAGATGACGTCCCTAGACTTGATAACCTTCTTGGTGGATAGATCGAGGAATCGGTAGCCGTTTCCTTGACGGAGATAGGACAGAAGGATTGATGGTTTTCCTTTGGGAGATAGCTTAGTTCAATTAGCCTCTGGGATTTTGTACCAGGTGAGGCAGCCGAACGGATGGAGGTAGGAGATTGGAACATCATCAGCAGCCAGAATCGAGTTTGGTGAGGTAAAACCGCGAGGGGTTATGCAGGGGTAGGAGTTGAAACTGAAGAGAGCGTGCTTGAGGGCATCGGCCCAGAAGGATTTTGGAAGGTTGGAGGCTGAGAGCGAACAGCAGATTAGGTTGAGGATGGTCCTATTGGAACGTTCTGCAACGCCGTTGAGCTGGGGAGAGTGGGGAGGACCAGGTTTGTGTTGGATACCTTTTCCAGCAAGGAAGGAGGACATTTTTTTGTTGAGATATTCTCCGCCGTTGTCCGTTCTGAAAGATTTAATAGGGTGCCGGAATTGATTTTTGAAAAAGGAGAAGAAGAGTCTGGTTGACTTGAAAGCATCGGATTCCTGACGCGGTTGGTACGCAAATAATGCTAACGAGCAGTTGTTGATGAAAGTAATGAAGTAACTGTATCCCTCTCTTGACGTGGTGTTGAAGCTACACAGATCAGAATGTATAATTTCCCCCAGTAGCTTCAATCTATAGCTTAGTCAAGAGTGGAATGGTGTTCTGGTCATTTTTGATTCAATGCAGGTGGTGCATTTTTGTACCTCGGACTTGTTGTTGGAATCAGGATGGATATCTTTAGATTTGAGCAGCTTTCGCAGGGACTTCAGATTCAGATGGGAAAGTCTGCAATGGTAGCCAAAAAGACTATTGTCAGAAGTCTGTGTGATGGAGGACAGGGCCGATTCCTTGCGGCTTACTTTGTCTTGAGGCAAATATTAAAGGTTACCCTTTCTGTACCCGTTGGCAACTGGTGCGGTATTGATGTTTGAGATTGAGTTTTCAAAGATCTTGCAGGTGTTGGAGGAGAAAATGAACAGAAAACCTGAATCGCAAAGGCTTGAAACTGAGAGGAGTGGTTTGTGAAGGTCTGGAACGACTAGGGAACAAACCCGTGCGAATGGGAGCAAGAGGAAACCCTCCTTATTTGCAGAGATGTTTGTTCCATCCGCAAGTCAAACGGCGGTAGAGTTGGGTTTCTTCCCACTTGCTTGCCAGTCATGTGGAGTCATTGACAGAGAGCATCCTGAGTCCAGGTTGAAGTCATTCCCGTGGGGTTGGACCAAGTTGGCGAGATTGCATGAGGCATATCCTGCATGGATGATGATTTCGGAATTGGTGAAATCGTCATTGTTGTTATCTTCATCTGATTTTTCTTTTGCTTTTGTCAGATTCGCTTTGGCTTGTTTGGAACCAGATGGACGGTTTTTAGGAGGTTTTTTGATTTTTTTACGGTATTCTAGTGCTTTGAGGACTTCCGGGCATCTCGCAAACAAATGACCCTTGATTTTTCAGTTAGTGCAGAAGTACGTCTTTGAGAAGGTTTGGCCCTCCGAATCACGTCGATTTTGAAGTCTGGGGTTGGTTGTCAGCGTTTTAACAGAGTTAATTGTATATTTGTCTTCATTTCTTGTTTTTCTTCTGAGATGTTCTTGCTTTAATGCGTTGATCAGTTTGGAAGAGGGAACTGATTCCTCATTCATCATGCCGGAAACACATCCTAGCCAGTCATCGGGAAGTGATAGCAATATAGCGGTATATTGAAGGTTGTCAGCTGTGAGTGGGTTTTCTGGAGTGATGAGCAAAGAGAGTTTCTTGCCGTACGAGACTATTTTGGAAAGGTGAGTTGTCATATCTTTGTCATTCAGCTTTGTTAAGAGAAGTTTGCAAAGCCAGTACATCCTGCCTCCTGAGGAATTGTCCTGATATGCTTCTTGAAGTGATTTCCACATTCCGATTGCGCTCTCTTCATGTTTTCTAATAAATTGAAAGTTTGATTGTCCAATTGACCTGGATATAACTGAGCAGGCAGCCAAGTTGTCTTTCAGCCAATTTTCACCCTTTGGCTAATTGTTTGTAAGGAGATAACCAACGCCGGAAGCTCGGAAATGTATCCTCAGAATCATCGCCCAATCAAGGTAGTTTGATTTGGAACCAGGGGAGTTTCAAGGAATAATAGATGGTGTCTTTAGGACAGGTTGCGATTTCTGGATTTTGTCCATGATGGTTCTAATACAATAACGCGAGTTTATTGGGTCCTTCTATTCTGTCTAATGGTGCGGCCCTGGGCTCATAACCTGTTGAGCTGAGGAATAACAGAGATGGTTGGTAAAGTAGAAGGATGAATTTCATGAGAAAAAAAGGAAACATATACGGTGAGGAGGAGATAAAGGAAAAAGGAAAATCTTACCTGAGGAATAACAGAGATGGTTGGTAAAGTAGAAGGATGAGGAAAGAAATCCTTCTACTTTCCTTGATCTCTGTCCTCAGGTAGAGGAGCCATGACTGGATTTCACGCGTAGTGTGACATGATAAGAGTACAATGTGAAAGAAAGGAAGAGCGCGCGTCTAGAGATTGAGTGGGGATGGTTTTGGTGTGTTCAGTGTGTGAAATATAAGGGAGTGAGTAGGGATTCACACATATAAGGAAATGAGTAGAAAGAGATATGAAGAGAATAGAACCAAAGTACAGAATGGAGGTATGAATATACTCCAACAGAATCAACTGGGTGGTTGATAAGTTGGCCTCAATTTGTCCTTTATATATTCAAATGAATGAAATCTTTGGAAAGGAGGCCAAAATCACCCCTTTAGCTGCTTTTGATACCCAAAAATCCAATTCATTTCTGTGCTTTTAAATATATTTACTTTAATAATAATTTTAAAGAGAAAAGGCCAATGTTGAATTTGCAACCTTGGTTTGGAATACAGGGATTCACAGATCAACAAGGAGAGAGAAAAGGTTCTCACAACTTGTGCATCCCCTGGGGGGTTGTAAATCCCCAATTGAAACCCCCTGGGGGATGCTCAAGTTGTGAGCAGGGGCTTTGCCTGTTTTCCAGGCCCATTTGGGGCAAAATAGCCCCAAATGGGCCATTTGAGGGGGAATTTGGGGTATCTAGGCACCCCTGGACCACATTTGAGTGCCTTCAACTCAAATTGGGGGATTTGGCATACTGTGTGGGACTATTATTGGACCACAAAAAGAAACTTTGGAATAAAACACTCTGCCTATTGGCAAAATAATTCTTGTCACAAACCCCATACACCCACAACACACACCCATTGGATAAATTTATTTTTCTCAACACAAAAGTGAAAAAACCTTTGGATTTGTATGATTCAAAGTTGAATTGAATAATAAATTTCCATTGAATTTTTTTGGTTTTTGAGAACAGTGGAAATCCCAAGCCCTCCTGGTTTAAACATGGCTATGGTAAAGGACTTAATTGAAGGTGATTTTAATAAAGCATTTACAGAATCTTGGGATTCTTGTAGGGAGTTGGAAAAGAGGAAATTTGAAGCATCAATTGCATCCTTATCTAGGGTTAATATTGAGGAACAAAATGTTTCTTCAAAACTGGAATTAAATAAGGCTGGTGGGTCAATTTCATGTCATTTGACTGAGGAGGATTTTCCTTAAAAAAATACTAATTTAACTAAGGGGCACCAGAACAGCTTGACCCACCTCCTGTGAGAGCCTATACTAGTAGGAAAGAATAAGATATTTATTTTAAAGAAAAGGGAGAAATTCATGGCTGTGCTTTTAAATCATTGAAGTCAAAGAAGGATGAATATGTGGATCTATCATGTTTCAGATTTGGAGTATATAAAAAGCCATGCCTCACCAAATGTCAAAGTAAAACTCACAAAAGGAATTATGGGTGTCAATTCATCATTTTTGAAAGTCAAAAAGTAGCAGATCCCACGTGGGATCTCTACATTAGAAATGGCCTACACAACCATCAACCATTTGAAAGCCCCTCAGTGCATCCACAACTGAGGAGAATCCCTGGGAAAGCCTTGTATCTACTTGAGGAAGGTATGAAAGATGGGCTCAATATGGTTCAGCATCAAAGGAAATTAAGGAAGATCTATGGTTTATAATACATTGATGATAGAATGATCTATACCACTGAGTGGAAGCTAAAGCTTGTGTAACAGGATGGGAAAGGTGTTATGTACGTTCTATTGGAAATGCTCCAGGAATCAAAGTGGGTTTCTAGGTCAAAATATGGTGGAGAGGGTCACTTAGAGGAACTTTATTTGACTCATCCTGGGTCTATAAAACTTTTCCAACAATACCATCATATTACTTTGCTCGATTTTAATTAAAAAATCAATAGGTACAACTTCCCTCTATTGCATTTTGTAGGAATGACTGCCAACAAAATTAATTTTACAAAGTCTTTTGTTTTTATAACAAAAGAAACATATGGGTTCTACATTCGAGCATTGAATGCATTAAAGGAGATGGATTATGATCCCAAGAGGCATTCCAAAGTCTTTGTGACGGAATCTTAAAAAGCTCTGATTTTTGCTATAGAACATAGTTTCCCCAAGTCATCCAGACCTTTGTACTCTTGTCACTTGTCTAAAAATATTCAAGAAAATTTTAAAACTTCCTTCAGTAATAAAAATGAAGGATGGCAAAGTTTTATGACTCTGTGGGCAAAGTATGAGGCCTCTAAAACCAAGGGGAAGGCAGAAGTCAATGATGCAGAACTTAGAGTATGCCAATTTATTTCTTCTTCTGTTCATCTCTGCTGGGAATGCTTATGTTGGAACTTGTATACAGTGTTTCTTGAAAGACCTTTAGGATGTTCTCAAGTATATGGAAAAGAACATTTTCCCTATCAGAGAGATGTTTTTAATGGTGTCAAATTGTGTCAACCCAGACTTTGGAGATAAAAACAAGTGTTGAGACTGTGAAAATCAAGATTTGTCTGGTGGGAGTCAAAACCAAAACCTCAGATAGGCTGAGACACATGCTAGAGTGCAGTCTTTACCTCATAAGCTACAGACACTTGGGGCTTCCAAAGTTTTTTGGTATTAATGGTCCTGGTCCACCTGCAAAGCTTGTGTAATGTGGTGATACATCATGTTAGCAGTTTTAATCTCAACAACAAGGTATTGGGTAGAAGGGGCCCATGCTACCTTCAAAAAATTACTTGTGGGAATGTGCGGAAAGACCTTAAAGCAAACATTGAAAGCTAAATCCAATTGGTTCATGTTTCACTTCAAAACTTTTGAATAAAGTTAGGAACTATTCTTCCAAAAGAACTTTTAAATTTGTGTTAAAAATTGTCAAATGAGGCAATCAAACTCATTGGAAAACAATTTGAGAAGTTACAGCTTGACCATGATGGCAAGGTGTTCTCAAAGTCTTATTCAAAAACAATTGGCTTTCTATTTTCCCACATTTTAGGTGAAATAATAGCATCAAGAGGATCATTTGTGCCTGAGGATGTTCATCCTCAGTGGAGGTTAGAATATGAACCTTCAAGTGGAGTAAGTTGTCTTTATGCTTATTTGGAATGGTATCAATAATAGGATTGACAGCAATTATAGGACTGAATAATTAATTATTGATTATTGTCTTGCTTTTTTCATGGATTGACACTGATCAAATGCTTGAAAAATTTCATTTTCTTAACAAGTTGAATTCCCTGCTTATGAGACAACCTCAAAAATTTAGGTTGGAGATTCTAAATTAATTTGTAAATTCTACAGAAACTTTGTTTAAAAGCCAAAGTTCTTTCATTCCAGCTGCATTTGACAAAAGTTAAAAGCTACTTGGCTTGAACTTTCAAAATTTGAACACGTTGTAATAGAACTAAAGAGGGAAAAAGAAGTTAAAACAGAACCCAAAAGAACAAAGACAGTAAGTCTTTTATTTTGAGTGTTCATTTTTATGGTTTCATGAAATGATGGGAAAATGATTTCTGTAGTGAAAGTAAAGCTCTCCATCTGAATTTCATAGTTCAGAGGAATAGACTTGGAGTGAATTAGGGTCCCTTCATTTTGAATCAGAATGCTATTCTGAGGAGGAAGAACAAGCAGATAAGTCAACCAGAAGCTCATCTTTGGTGAGTGTTGCTGTAATCAATGTGAATAAAATGTTGTGTCTAAGTAGGTTTTGACCATAGGAACCAAAGTGAATGACCCCAATCAAATACCTGAGAGCTTACATAATTTCTTTGGGGAGGTTTGTGATTCATTTTGTGATGGTATTTTTGTGGATTTAGATTCATTGCAAAATCCCTTGGATATGATGAGCATGGATGGTTTAAAGTATGAAAGCACATGATTGAAAAATTGAGGAAAAATAATAAATTTTATTCTAAGATCTTTGGTTGCATCAAATATTCTGTAAAGATAGAAAAAATACTTGATGTTAATGACATCAATGAAAATATTCCCTCTTCAAAATGGCTTTCAAAGCTTGATATGGGTCAAAAATAGCTGACAATTATGGAAGACCAATATTTTTCATTTCATTGGATTCCTGTTGTACTTATACTCCTATGAAAATGGGTGTAAAAGAACAAAAAGATCCTATCTTCATTTTTTTTCAACAATAATCACTGGTTTCAACTTGTACTTGAGGTAGAAATGATTCCAATCCCAACCATTGTTTCCAAACCTGCTTCTATGAGTTCTAGAAAAGCTTCTGTCTGGTTTGACCATCTAAGGATTAACTCAATTTTTATTCTAAGTTATATAGATCATTTTAATTTGATCATTTATTTTTGGGTTCTGATTCTGATCTTTTAACTCTTTTAATATAAATGTTTATCACATTTTTAAAGCCATTATGTTGAGTGTTTTGATTTAACATCATTATTTTGAGTGTTTTGTGCAACATTTTATTGGTAGGTCAGTTCAACTTGTGTTGGGCTGATCCCATCATAAGAATTAGTTCTATTTATTGTGATGAAATCAGCTTAACACAACTTGAAATTATCTTTTTTTTGGTCTTTTTAATTTAGGGCTATTCAAGTTGAACTTGTATTTTTTGTTGTTTTTTCTTTTAGGGCTTACCAAGTTGAACTTGTATTTTTTGGCATTTTTACTTTAGGGCTTCTCCATACACTCTTTCATTAGGGATTATCAAAGTTAAGAAAACATGCCATTTTTTAATGGCAGGTTTCAACCCAAATCCACCATTTACAAACCACAATCAAAAACCCAAAAAACCACTTATTTCAAAACAGGGGTGTAAGATCTACCTTCAAATAAGTGGGTTTTTTCTTATATGGTATATAAAATCCACCTAGTTGACAAGAATTTTTTTTTTCCTCTTGAAGCTATAGATACCACCCCCTGTCCTTCTTTGATTGCCACCCTGCCCCCATTGTGCTCAGTCCAGTCACCCTCATCTATCCATTGATTCCCACATCATCCTCCCCAGCTCAGAGCCTGATCTCATGGTCTTACCCAATCATCTTTCAAACCTCAATGCCTCTTGGTAATAACCATCCCCAATCTGAAACTATCAATGCACCCTGCACTAAATAAGTTCATTGCTCAGCACTACCATGCCTTCCAATACCCCCAAAACAATGGAACAGTTAATGCCAAAATGACTCTCACAACTCACTAGCAACACCAAACTTATTCTCAACTACTTAAAAACACCATATTTGTTATCTATTTCTTCCTCTTAATTGACTGACATAGAAACAAAAAAAATCAACTTTGAAGCATCTCCAACTTATTCACCCAATAAGAACTTCCATAAAATCTCATTCCTCAATTATTCATAGATTCTCCTCAGTTTCATCATACTTGGACACATTTCTCAATCTCATCCCATTGCAACACTAACTTGTGCCATGCCTGTAATTGAAATTGAAACACACTCTTCTGAAATTGATCCTCCAATGATTATGGTCATCATCATTGTTCTTCTTCTTGTTTAGAGCTCAGGCTTGAGGCTGTTTCACATCCCAGTAGAGCTCTTGACCTTAAACTGAGAAGAAGAAGAAAAATCACATGTTAAATGAGATCAAAGGAAACAATCTTGAGGACTCACAACAGGAACATCATTGTATGATGATCTTTTGTTTTCTGTTTAAACACCTTGTGCAGGATGATTTATCATCAACTCTGAGGATGGTGAAAAACACCATGAGGTGAGCCGCGGTTGGGACTCAAATCCACTTCCTCTCCATTTCATAAAAAAGAAGAAGAAGAAGATTCTTTGCTCCCCAACAAAGCACCACATATACATTCACAAGACAGAAAAAAGAAAAAAACCAAGGGCAGGGGGAATGAGTGCTGAGTTTACAGGTGAACAATTTGAAACAAGGAACAAGCAGGAATGGATGAATGGATGGATATGGGTTTACACAAAAATATCTTACACAAAGTAATAAGGAGTGAGAATTTATGATTTCTTTTTCTGGCAAGTACCAGCTGAAAATTTCCAGGAAGCACCTGGAGGTTGAACACCCACCCATGGAGAAAATTCAGATCAGATGCTCTGGCACTGTAAAAAATAGGCAACAGATATGACCTCTACTGGATCATATGCTTTTCCTAGGTGGCTAGGTGCAGCCTCCATTCCAGATACTTATTTGCAGCAAATTGATGTACAGTTGATCTCCATAATTCTTGATCACTTGAAGTGTATATTTTTCAAATGAAGGATTGATAAAACTGGTTTTTCTGAAGGTAAATTGCAGTAATCAGCTCAAATGATGTCCAAAAAGATGAATGCAGCCAAAGAACAACTCACTATAATGTTGTGCTTTGGTAATTGTAAAACTGGGCTTTTTCCAATCCTAAAATGCAGATCACAACTAGGCAAAAATATTTGGGTGCCAATTTCAAGTTCATTTTTTCAACTTCACTAGTTTTTTATCTAATTGAGCACTGTGTTGTGTGTAAAGCCATGTGCATATTTCTGAGTGATGAATTGAAGCATAGAAAAATTTTGGTTGAGAGATAGTTTGATGGACTGATAAGAATAAAAATCAAGAATAGAAGAACAGATGCAAGTTAAAATTCACAAAGAGGTGGAGAGTTGTGTCTGGCAAACACGCTCTTCCTGCAGGCTTGGTCCTCCTTCAGCTTAGCAATGGCACAAATCAATTTAGTCTGAACTCCCCAGTCCTGGGAAGGAAGATTTTATGGCAAGAAAATACTTTGGGATGCAAAACAAGGGGAAATTGGTCCATGAAATCTGCTATTGAGCACCCTGGACAGACACTGGACAGGTTTAATAGGTTGAATTTTTGAATCTAAATTTTGTTGGGAAGACATCCATCAGCAAGCCTTGATCCAAATCAAATTCTTGAAAATAGTTAAGACAAAAAGTGGCAGAAAACATTGAAGTGGATGGATCATCAAAGAATATGGATTGGATTGACATTGGTAGGGGTGGCTGGATGTGAGGGATAGGGGAGGTGGGGGTCTTTCAGGATCAATTGGTTGGCATAGGATGATTATTGAAAATCAACAATGTTGATTGGTGGGTTATCATAAAAAGATTTCAATTCTCAAATGAACAAAAACTTGGGTGTTGATGTTGAATATTTTGCAATTAATGATGTGGAAGGGTGGATTTACTTCTTTGATGATGCGTGAAGATAAATAAATGGCCCATTTCATGTTTGAAACATGCAATTTTGAAATACACCAGTTAGGTGGTTTGTGTATTTCAGAAACCCCCATTTTTAATGGTGGTTTTGGTCAAAAATATGGCAGGTTTCTAATGGTGAGTGTTCTAACTCTGATATTCCCTGATGATTCCAAAATTTGATGAACCTTGATATTAATAGAAGTACAAGATCAGCATCAAAAGAGCATGTTGTAACCAACCCAAACAATGAAATGATATGGTGTTTATGAATGCAAATACAAATGCAGTTTATCTTTGAGATGGTCAACCCAACCAGAAGCTTTCTTTGAAAGCAAAGATTAATTTTTTTTCTAAAATAGGCAGGATTGGAATCTTATATCATGCAAGTGATAGAAAAACCCAGAGGCTATTGTTAACAAAGCAAATTAAGATGGAATCTGATGGTTCTTTTACATCCATTTTAATAGGAGTATAATTAAAACGTGAATCCAAGGAAATGAAACAAATTTGCCTTCCATAAATTTCTTCTATTATTTGGCTCATACATAACTTTGCAAGCAATTTTGAAGGTTGAATATTTTCATTGATGTCTTTAACATCAAGTCTATTTTCAATATTTTCAACCTCATTGATACCCGCAAGTATCTTAGCATAGAATTCCTAATTTTTCCTCAATTTTTCTATCATTTCCCTTTGCAATTTCAACCATCCATTTTCATTGTAACCCAGTTAGTTTGCAAATGCTCTAAATCCACAATTACAATCACCAATAGAATCCCAAAAATCACCCAAGAATGTATGTAAGTTCCCAGCTATTTGATTGAGTTATTACACTATTGTTTCCTAAAATCACAACTCAATTAGCCAACATTCAAATCACATTAATGAAATCAATAGTCACCAAAGATGAGCTTCTTGTTGACTTCTCCACTTCTTCTTCTTCCTCAGAAAATTATTCTGATTAAAAATGTGCTAATTCACTTTCATTCTCTTTCTCTGAACTATCAAATTCAGATATTGAACCTGACTTGAACTAAAAATATATTTCCCCATCAATTCATTGAAAACTAAAAAAAACACTTCTCAAAATGAAATATTTGCAATTTTTTGCCTTTTTGGTGCCCTTTTAACCCTTCTTTGCTTCTTGATTTTCATTTCCACCTGCTCAAATATTGATGTTTAACATGAGTTGTCTTTCATTTTGTGCAAACTGCAGCTGGATTGTAATACCTTTGGTCCAAGACTTAGCTTAGCAACCAAAGTGGTTGCATGCTTGATCAGGTACTTGAAAATCTGCACTTTAAATTTTTCAGGTTTTCCCATAGCAATTTAACTGAGATTCTCAAAAAATTGAAAAGATTCAATCACTGGATTAGTTTCAACCTTTCAACAAGAAAAAATATCATTCATTAGTAAACAAGATAGGAATTTTAAGCCTTCATCAAAAATTAATTCAAAAAATCCAAAAATCCAACTTACTGAACTGTAAGAGTTATATTATGACCTCCACTCAGGACAAACACCCTCAGGAACAACAGTTCCTCTCAATGCTAGTATTTCATGTGAGATGAGGGAAAAAGGCAATCACATTGTCTTTGAATTTGACTTGGTGCACACTTTTCCATCATTATCACGCTTTAACTTGTTGAATTGTTCCCCAATGATTTTACTTGCCTAAATTTAGAATTTGTATCCCAAAGGTAAAATTTCTGTTGGAATAACTGTTCCTAAGTTTATTCAAGATTTTTTAAGCAACACATGCACTGCTTGTATTTTACTATCAATGGTTCCTTCCAGGTGTTTGCACACATACAAAATGTTCCCCAAAGATCCTGCAAGTAATTGTTTGAAAGTAGAATGGGCCCCTTCTACCCAAGACATTCTTTTACTTCCCAATTATGGGTTGACACAATTCCATGCCATTGAAAATGTCTCTTTGATAGGAAAAATTTTATTTTCCATATACTCACACACATCCTCAAAGTCTAAGGAACACTGTATACAAGTTTCAACATAGGCAATCCCAGCAGAGATGAACAGAAGAAGAAATAAATTGGAATACTCTGAATTCTGCATCATTGAATTCTGCCTCCCTCTTGGTTTTATAGGCCCCATACTTTTCCCACAGAGATATAATACTTTTCCATCCTTCAACATCATTGCTGAATCAAAATTTAAAATTTGCTTGAATATTTTTAGACAAGTTCCAAGAGCACAAAGTTCTGGATGACTCAGGGAAACTATGTTCAATGGCACAAATAAGAGCTTTTTCAGTCTTTCACAAACACTTTGGGAAGTCTCTCTGGATCATAATCCAACACCTTTAGTGCATTCACCCACCAACTGTAGAACTCAAATGTTTCTTTTGTTATAAAAAACAAACCCTTTTTAAAATCTTTCATGTTGGCAGTGATTCCTACAACATGCAATAGAGGGATCTGGTACCAGTTATTTTTATAAGTACAATCCAACAAAGCAATATGATGGAATTTTTTTCAAATATTTATAGACTCAGGTTGAGCCAAGAACAGGGCCTCTAATTTACCCTATCCACTGGATTTTTACATGGAGACCGACTGCATTTCTTGGAGAATTTCAAATGGAACTTCCATAACGCATTTCCTATTCATTTCAGCTGCTTTTAACTTGTGCTTAGTGTCATAGATTGTCCTATTGTAACTTTTATTCTCCACCATTGATCTTGATAATTTTTTTTTGAGTTGAATGTTATTGAGCCCATTGTTCATTCCACCATTAAATTGATATAAGGCCACACCAGATATTATCCACAGTTGAGGATTTACTGAGGGTGTCAGCTTTCTAGTTGACAAGAGCAACCTTTCAAAGCAGATCAAAAACAGAACATAAATAATAAAATCAGAAGGAGTAGGAAATCCAGGTGTAATTACAGAAATGGATTCCCCATGCAAAAATAAGTAGGGTCACTCACTGAAACCACCCCTGAATTCCAATTCCTTACATTTTTAAATAATTTCAGAGGAAAAGACCAATAAACCACGGCACCACTATGGCACCTTTTTTTGGCCATTCTAATATTTCACACATAATTCCACATATAGGTTTCACACCTTGAATTCAGTCAGAATTGAGGTGTTGTGTATACTTTAGGAGTTACAGGCGGATTTGTGTTATGTCACAATTCCCCTGCGCAGCCCCACATTCATATAGCAATTGTACACTTGCCTGACACCCAGTATTTAGGCGCATGTCAAGAAAACTGCATGCAAAATGACTGATGATGGATTCCTGCATGCAGCTGTCAAGCCTGCGCGCATCAACATCAGTTTTGCTAATTCCAACATTCAGGTTCCGCAGGAACATGCTACAACCCGCATGCATACATCATGCATATGTAACAATTTGACTGAAGGAGGGGGAGATTCTTGAAACCTAAGAAGATTGAATAAAAATATGAAAATCAAAACATTAAAAAAAATAAATTGTGAGAAACAATAATGAAGGTTGTCACATGAATAGGATTTCCAAATCTTTATGAACAACAAAACACACCAAGAAGTATACCAAAAATTATTGAAAATTGCCAACATGTGCAGAAGATGGCGTAGAATCTACAAATACCCACTTCTAACCATGCCACTCAAAAGAAAGTAATAAAAAATAAGGAAATATTTCTGAAACATAAAAATAACAAATTAATATTTAAATAACTTCTGACAATTATTTCACATAGAAATATGACACAGGCAAGGCTATCCAGTTTACAGAACCAAGACTACGTGCCAAACTAGCCCTGGTTAGCCTGCTAGCATCAGCACACAAGCAAAACCCTCTCTATGTGCCCTGAGAAGATCTTATTACCACAGAAAAGTATATAAACTAACCCTTTTAGATGGTTTAAACCCCAGTAATTTTTAAGTAATCAATGCAGACCCCTTGCCATCCGTGATCAAGTGTTTATTCAAGATAAACAAGTAATTTATGTCCTCATTCTGATAGTATAATTATAAATTCTAACCCATTGTAAATTCCATTGAAGAATATCAGCAATAATCCCCAAAAATTGTCCTGAGACCCTTTCAACCATGAATTTCTGCAATTTTCTTGGAGTCTCTGCTTAAATTAGTAAGTTATCTCCTCCTTGCCTCCAGGCATAAGTGCTGTGAGTCAGAAATTCCATCCAATCCCCTTAAGTAAACCCCTTTTGAGTAATCACTTAGGAACTCACTGTCCCAAGGTCTTTGCATGGTTCAAAAGAGCCCCTTGAGGAGAGGTTGTTATCCAATAAAGATCCCCTGTTTGCATTAAATGTGGCCCCTCTTGAAAAATATATTTAAATCAATTTAATACAACCAAACCACTCAAAATTTCCACTTGCTTCCAGATCAACATTTGAGAATTTTACGTAATTTTCTTGGAATTATCATTATTCCAACACCAATATCACTTGCTGGAGCTAAAGGAAGGCAAAGTTCCTGGTATCAGTAAGCTGACAGAGGGGTTTTCAGATTGTTGTTGATTGTTTTAGTCATTTCAAATTGAGAGGTGCCATGTGGTATCTTCTACTGTCCAACTTTAATGGATCATTAATTGACACCCAAGCTTATTATTTCAGGTTGTACTTTTCCATTTGGTGAGAATTGGCCCTTCATATGCTCCATAGCTTTTGCCTGCTAGGTCTTGTCTCTCTTTAAATTGAATGTCATGAGAGCATAGCCATGCATAGATGCCCATTTTTGACAATAGTTTTCAGCTTATTTCCTACTAGGAAAGGCTCTCACAGGAGGAGGGTCAACAGTTTCTGGAACATCATAGTTAAAAAGTTACATATTTTCATCATACATGGCTGCATTAGTATCCATGAAGCCAAATCAGTCAAATGGCACATGAAATGTGACCCATAACCTTGAGTCAATTCCAGTTGTGAAGAAACATCTTTTTCCTCAATTTCAAGCCTAGATGAGGATTCAATTGGGACTTCAAATGTTTTTGTTTCAAATACCTACCTGAATACCTAGCTTCATACACAGCTTTGTTAAGGGCACTGTCAATTAAGTCCCTCAACACAGCCATGTTGAAACCAGGGGGGCTGGGGCTTGCCACTTTTCTCAAAACCAAAAAAAACCAAATGAACTTTATTATTCAATGCAAAGGTCAATTTAACAACTCCAGAGTGTGCTCACTTTTGGGTTGAGAAAAATAAAATTATACAACAGGAAATTATTGTTTGTATGTTTTGTGACAAGACTTTGTTTTGCCAATTGGCAGAATGTATGGGAAATTTTGCAATTTCTTTTTGTGTTCCAATAGTCCCACAATGTATAAAACATTCCCAAATTTGGGTTTCAAGCACTCAAATTTGGTCCAGGGGTGCCTAGGTACCCCTAATTACCCCCAAAAATGGCCCATTTGCGGTTATGGTGCCCCAAATGGGCCAAAGGTGTCAGGCAATACATGCAAAACCCAATTCACAACTCATGCATCACCTGGGGGTTTGCATATGGCCTTTTAAGCCCATTTTCAACCCAGTGTTGTGAGGTTAACACCCCCCAGTAATGAATTATTTTAGTTAAGAATTCAGCCCTTCTATTTGCAAATCAATTTTTTTTCAAAAGGAAATTATTGGTTGGAAAAATATGAAAAAAAACCTCTTGAGGGGGATTCAGTTTTCCAAGAGAGATTCTGAATTAATAAGGATCCAAACTATAAATAATTTGGTAAAATTCTCTCCATATGTTAATTTCAGCAGGATTTAAAAAAATTCTTTAGTTGTTTTCTGAATATTAACCTTTCCTCTTGAGATGTGGAATTTTTTCAGAGATTATTTTAAATATCTTTGAACAGGTACCACAGATAGAGAATGCAATCAAAACAGGAATACCTAATTGAATGAAAAAAGAGGGCTCTCTCCTTCTCCATGAAAATTACTTGTGGGGAAATAATTTCAAATATCTTTTGAAATTATTGCAGATGACATTGATACTTTGTCTTTTTCTTCTTGTGAAAGAAATAAGAAAAAAAAAGAAAACTTTGAGATAAATTTTTTATCCCAACTATTTGGAGAAGGAGATCACCAATTTATTTTGTTTAAAAATTACAACCCCTCATTAAGACTTTTGGAAATATTTTGAAAGGTTTTGCTGAATGGATCAGGATGATTAATAAATGAGGAATTGGTATTCTTAATATTATGAATTAAAAAAGATTTTCTGATCTCAAAATGATAAGTTCAATAGCATATTCTCCCTCTATATCTTTTTTTTTAATTATTTCATTTGATTTTAGGTGGTCCTGAGATTTTTATATAAAGTTGCAGATGAGGATTTCATAATCTATCTACTATTTCTTGAAGGGGAAATCCATCTTTAGTCAGATCCTGTTGATTTTCCTCCTGAGGCCCTTTAATTCTTTTACAAATTTGATGTTTTTGGGGGTCACCAGAAGGGCAATTATTATCTTTGTGGAATGATACTTTGACTTTCAAGGATCCAATTTTCTTAGAATAATTTTTAGATTGTCTCAAAGGGATCATTTTTTCCTGTTTGAGGATCATTTTTTTGAATTATCAGTGGGATCATATTCCATTTATGTTTTAAACTAAAAATTAGAACTTCTTTTGCGTTTTGAATATATGCATGAAAGCACATATCCATGGGATTCATCCCAA